>OY720344.1:121084725-121674725 GCA_963082975.1 Labia minor | reverse complement strand
GGCTACTAGGGCATTTTAAAATATAAGTTACGAGAATAATGTTAAGACATAAAAAGCAAAAAAGTGAAAAATGTGGGTTAGGCCATTCTGGCGCTGAAGGCTTCAATTATTCTCATTTTTTTGTTTTTCTCTTATTATTATATTATTATTATTATTTTTCTCTTTTATTATTATTATTATTAATATAAGTAAATATGTTCCAATCTAGTTAATCTAATAATGAAAATCTATCTGTATATGTGTGTGTGTGTGTTGTGCTGGCTGGACATAATTAATTCTTGGCTCTCATCCAGGTTGGCTGGAACCTCTCCTGGATCGAATCGCCCGGGACCCCACGACAGTTGTATGCCCCGTAATCGATGTCATTGATGATACAACACTTGAATATCATTGGAGAGATTCTGGTGGTGTCAATGTTGGCGGTTTTGATTGGAATTTACAGGTAAACATTTATTTTTTTTTCTATTACATCCAACAAGATAAACTGATAATTGTAATTATTATAACTGTAATGGGATTTCATTATTTTGTATTGTGTTTGTTTGTTTGTGTGTGTGTATTTGTAAGAGAGAGAGAGAGAGAAAATGGAGAGTGATATCCATTCATTCATCAACAAACAATTATTCTACTTATAAATTCGAAGGTTTGTGTGATGCAGACAATAAACGAGATAAATCCCCTTCAATAGGCAAAATCTCCTCAACGAATCCTATTATTTAAGCACAATAGAATCGGGTCAAATTACAAAAGTTAAACACATATCTCTTTTCAACTCTCTTAAAATTTTTATAAATATACAATTCAATATACAAGCATGATACAAAATAAATAAATAAATAAATTCAATTAATATCAGATTAACCCAATCTTTAACAAATGTTGAATTTTAAAATTTGCGTGTATATACAATATACATGAAGGCGCCATTGGGTGTGTGGGTAGCGAACCTGCCTCACATTCACATGATCCCGGGTTCAAGTCCCGGGCCTGGCAAGAGAATTTCTATCTATGTCGTCTATGGGACGGATTCAACCCAGCCTCCGGGAACGACATTGAGGAAAGCTACTTGATAGCGCCTCTGATCAAGAAAATCAAGGTAAAGGATGAGAGGACCCGATCTACTGATCATAGGACACCTCATTGATATAACCGGCTTAATAGGCATTGTCCTTTTGCGTATGACGTACAAAGTCAGAGGTTTTTTATATACAATATACATATAAACTGAATAAAATAAAAAAAGATTTTTTTTTGTATATTTATAGTTCAATTGGCATTCAGTGCCCGAACGTGAACGTAAGAAGCATAAAAATCCAGCAGAGCCTGTGGCTAGTCCAACCATGGCTGGGGGCCTCTTCAGTATTGATAAAAAGTTTTTCGAACGTCTCGGCACTTACGATAGCGGCTTTGATATTTGGGGTGGTGAGAATCTCGAACTTTCTTTCAAGGTAAGTATAAGCTTTTTATTTATTTTATTTTTTTTCCAATTTTAAAATAATTAAATTAAATTAAGTTACTTACTAATATTATTTATCTAAAATAAATTATTTATTGTAACCTTGTTCCGATTTTATTATTATTATTATCATTTGTTTATTTTTTTTATTTTTTTTTTTTTTGATAATTTTTTCCAGACATGGATGTGTGGTGGCACCCTTGAAATTGTCCCCTGCTCGCATGTTGGACATATCTTTCGAAAACGATCACCATACAAATGGCGAACAGGCGTTAACGTTCTTAAACGTAATTCAATTCGACTTAGCGAAGTATGGCTGGATGATTATGCTAAATACTATTATCAACGGGTTGGAAATGATCTGGTACGAATTCTTTTGTTTTTGTTTTTTGTTTTTTTTTTTTTAGAAGTTACAACTTTGTTAAGTTAGGGAGTGGAGAGAAATGGAAGATAACAACAACACAACTTGATTAACAAACATAAATAAAATTGAGAAGGAAAAATAAGAAAAAAGAAAATCGAGGAAAACGGTTTAAAATTCATTTAAAGATGTTAGACATTATCTATGTAGAAACAGGATAAATAAACAAATGGGGTTGGTCATAGATGGGAATCAATCAAATGGAAAATTCTCTCTCCCCCCACCCCCAATTATAAATATATAAGTATTATTTTCTATTTTTCTATTTTAAATTAATTCATTAAGTAATTGAATCAATATAATAATAATAATCTGTGGTATATTGGGAGGGGAACGCCTTTTTGCAGAACGGGAACGCGTTCCAGTACTTTTTCATGTTCCGACAACTCCCACTTAAATCTACTGTTAGAATTTCTTTTTTTGTGTTCGTTAATATTTTGTATAGTAAGAATAAGAAAAAATATAAACTTATATGGAAAAAAATAGTTTGCTGAAAATAGGACTTTTTTTTGCTCCCACTATGCGTTCCCTTATTTCTTATTTTACCAATACATCACTGATAACAATAATAATAATAATCATATTCATCATATTTTTTTTTTTAAATTTATAATCAATTTCTAATAGCTTATTTGGATAGAAATCGTTGAATCAGTGTGATTAGTGAATCAATGAATTCAATAAGAATAGAAAATTATTTTTGTCTAATATGTACTCGTATCATACAATGAACCGAGTACTCCATTCAAAATAAAATATTTATACAATATAAAAATGGTTTATAAAAAAATTTTAAAAAAAAGTAAGTTTTAAAAAAATAAATATTGTGCTTATTAAAGGGATTTTTATTAATACACCACATATTTTTATAATTTATTTATTTAGTTAAATAAATGAACAACGTTTCGACTGCTTATTCTGTAGTCGTCATCAAGTATAGTACCTACGCTTGCTCCGAATCAAGCAGACACAAATATTATTATGCTTACATATTATATTTTATTTTTTATGTAATAGTAAGGTGACCAACCGTCCTCCTTTAGGGAAGACAGTCCTCCATTTGTAAGCTCTGTCCTTCTTTTGTAAGTGCCCTCCTAACTGTCCTCCTTTTTGATATCTGTCCTGTTTTTTGAAATATTTAGGACATTCAAAATTTTTTCAATTTGTCTCTAAAATGTCCTGATTTCGTGTTTTCAAAAAATGGTCACCTTAGTAATAGCACAATTATTCATTTGAATTTAAGCATATTTTTTTTTCGAATTTGAAAAATAATGAATTTACTTATATATTTATTTATTAATAACTTTTTTTTTATTTATTATTTTTTTTTTTAATAATTTTTTCATATGCCTGACAATGTAGATGCTAATAAATGAATTTTTTCAATTTCCAGGGTGATTTTGGAGACGTATCTGAAAGAAAAGCTTTACGTAAAAGTCTCGGTTGTAAATCGTTTAAATGGTATCTAGATAATATCTACCCGGAATTATTTATTCCTGGAGAAGCTGTCGCGTCTGGCGAGGTACGTTCTTTCTTTATTCTTGTTTTATTCATTTAATTTTTTTTTTTAAGGAAAAAAAAAGTGGATTTAAATGAATTATAAAGAATCTTATTTATCTAGTTGTGATTTTAATTATGTATTATTTTTTTCCACTCCTAATTTATTTATTTATTTATTTTATTTTTTTGTATTTTATTTTTAAATTTGTTGAGTGTAGATCCGGAACGTGTTCAATGGGAACAACACTTGTCTGGATAGTCCATCCAGAAAGAATGATCTTCACAAACCAGTGGGTTTATACCCCTGTCATCGACAAGGTGGCAATCAGGTGGGCGGCTTTCTCTCCCTCCCCCCCCTCTCTCTCTCTATCTCTCTTACTCCCTCTTTACGAAGCCGCCACCTCTGATTTGCATTCATTGAGAGCATACTCCTTGTGCCCTTGGGAACATTTCCATAATATTACAATTGATAACATTGATAGTTATTAAAGAGAAACAATATCCATTCAATTTCCTTTTAAATATTTCAAACATAAAAAAAAACAAAAAATCTTTTATATTAACATGATATATTAATAAAACTCAGAATCTCAAAATTTTCTTATTAAAACTCTTTTGAAAATAATACTAAAATGGGTAACGAAATGTCAAGATTCAAATCTCATTAATCAACGTTGAAAAACAATTAATTAATTACCCAGAGTATATAATCTTTTCATTTAACACGTTCCCAGCGGCATGTACCACCGGTGGCTTATACCGCCACATAAAATAAATAAACAAATTATGGAGCCGGCGGGAAAGTATTAATTGAACAGATTATAAAATAAATTATTTTATTTTTTTGTCCTTTTTTTATACATATACATATATTTATTTGAAATAATCATATTTTAAATTGAATAGATTTCTTCTCTTCAATATTATCAATTTTTTATTTGAAATTTATTTATTTATTTATTTTCTTTTAATAAAAATAAATAGTTAATTTTTTCATCAGTTGGACTACAAAGTGGTATTCTGCAAGGCTGATTTCTCTTCTACTCCATTGATTATTTTGTTGATATCATTTGTTTGATATTATTATTGTGTTGTTGTTATTATTAATCGCTGATATAAGTTGTTGTAAGTTGATTTAATTATAATAGCCGTTGGTCTATTGGGCAGATCGCGAATCGCTGGTCGAAACAATGTGTCGACTCTCCGTGCAAGCCGGAGGATATGCATAAGCCGGTTGGTCTGTGGCCGTGCCATCAGCAGGGCGGCAATCAGGTATTCATTCGATCAGCCTTACGATCCCATTTACAGATGCAATTGCATTTCATTTTAAGATCAATTCCAAATTTCATCAATCACCTCCCCACATTTCATTTATTCATTTTAACTACTACTTAACTCAGCGATTTCCAACCTGGGGGGCGCGCCATCCCTGAGGGGCGCGAGACTGTTGTAAGGGGGGCGCGAATGTATTAGAACCAATTTTTTTCTCTAAAATCTAAATAAATTACTATATTATGTGAGTATTTATTAAATTAGATTATTACAAGAATTAAAGGGGGCGCAAGAATTTTTTTTTAAAAACAAGGGGGGCGCAGGTACAGAAAGGTTGGAAACCACTGACTTAACTACTAGACTACTACATATTATATCAATCATATTGGTATACTTAATTGATTTATAATTTATATTTTTTATTTTTTTGTTAAAAATTCATTATCTTTTAATTTATTTATTCATTTGTATATGTAGTATTTGTATATCATTCATATCCTACTCGTGATCAGGCCCGGATCCAATAAGTGCTGTGGGGGAAGGGGAGGGGGGATTGAATTTTGTTTTTTGTTTTTTGCGGAGCCCTTTATTTAGTAAATATTTAAATAAAATGCAAATTCAATATATATAAATAAATCAAATGTCATTGATGATAAGATAAACTTGTATATACATAAATTAAAAAATGGATTAAACAATTGACATTGGAATGTCAGAATGTCATTAACGAAAAATGCCGAATGCCAAAAAATGTATGAAAATGTACTGAATAATTTTACATGTGTCATGTAGAATAGAATTATTGAGAGAGAAGCTAGTATTATTTACTATTCGATTAAATTAAAATTAAAACATTAGTCAAAAAACAACATTTTACGTTTATCCGTTTATCCGTTTTTAATTTAATTTTTTTTTTTTCTATAAATTATAATGAACTTACCTTATATATAAGGTGACCAATCGTAGGGAGGATAATCCTCCAATTGTAAGCTCTGTCCTTCTTTTGTAAGTGTCCTCCTAACTGTCCTTTTTGATATCTGTCCCGTTTTTTGAAATATTTCGTATTTTTTTCAAAATTTTTTCAATTTGCTTCCCAAAAAAAAAATGTCAAACGTTTTCTGGACTAAGCTTTTGAACATTTCCGAATTTTTTCCAAAATTTTTTTTCAATTTAGTTCTAAAAAATAATGTAAAATGTCTTGATTTGGTGTTTTCAAAATATGGTCACCTTAACTGAAAAGTTTCCGACCTGAACAAGAAAAACGATGTTTTTCAATTATTTTTTTTTTTTTTTTTGTTTTATTTTTCAAAATTCAAGATAATTGAGACCTGTACGATGTCAGCTGAACGTGTACGAAATATTTTACAAAACCATTTGAATATGGAAAGCTGTGTGCAATGTGGGTGCCGCATTTCCTAACGTTAGACCAAAAATTGCTTCGAAAAACCATTTCTAACGAGAATTTGGCGCTATAGGCGTAATCCAAACGAATTTTTGCGTCGATTCATAACTGTTGATGAGACTTAAATTAAATTAAATCAAATTTAATTAATTAATTAAATTAATTAGAACACCGTTATGAGAAATGTATCAGTGTTGATGGAGATTATGTTGAAAAATATAACAAAAAAAAATTTAAAAACATCGTTTTTCTTGGCCAGGTCGGAAACTTTTCAGACCACCCCCTCGTATTATATTATATTATATTATATTATATTAAAGACAATAATAAATTTCGAACATCATCAATCCCAACTTAAATGAAATATATTTTTAATTATTTGATAATTTTGGTTGGGATGATTTCTTCAATAATACAAGTGTGTGGTCCGTTTGGATCGAGTAAATCATTGCTATCGCCTTAAATCCGGGTCTGCTCGTGATTATATTTCAATCATCTCAATTATTTATCGATTTACTAGATATATAAGTTAAAAAAATAATTAAATAATATATGAATCTACATAACTTATTTTAATTTCATTTTAAAAAGAAAAAAAATTTAGAGATGAGAAATTTATAAATATAATTAAATTTTAATCTAAAAAAAAATCTATAAAAATATACTTGGTTATATATTTTATGTAAATATATATATATATAGTTTTTTTTGATATATATTTTATATATATATATATATTTATATTTATATTTCATATCTATAATTTGCATGAATTAATAATTTTAATTGTAAATCAATATAAAAAATAAAAAAAAAGTTAGTTTTTTTTAATAACATTACCTACTATTATTATAGTATTTTTAACATAGTTTTTTTCCTTCCGAAGCTTTAATTATGTCTGCTTTTGATTTTAATTAAAAAAAATAATCACATTTGTGGCTGGCTGAATTGGATTGCATCTTCAATTTTATATTTAATTATTAATTTTTACTATCTCGCCAGAGATAGTATTGCGATCATGAAAATTTTCGATGTTGAGATTTTGATGTTTTTATACGTTTTGAAGGTTCCTGAATCATTTTCACTAAGGTTGAGAAAAATGTCTGTGTGTGTGTATGTGTGTGTGTATGTGTGTATGTGTGTATGTGTGTATGTATGTAGGCAAGATTACGCAAAAACGGTTTGAGCTAGAATGATGAAATTTGGTACATGGACATTATTCAAAATTCATAGTTTTCTATCAACTTTTGAGAAATGTAGCTCAACCGGAAGAGGGTCATTACCTACAACGTTTTGATTTTTTTTCCTCTAAAGTGACCGTAAAAATAAAGATATATGTTTGATAATTTTTCACATGATTAATAATTATATAAAACTGCTATATATAGAATTTCAGCTTGATTGATTCGCTGAAATTACCAGAATTAATTTTTTAACACTGAAAATCTCACGCGTCAACACGTGACGTGGTGCCATCAACAAAAAGCCAAACATGCGCTGGTTTAATATTTATTATTTATTATTTATAATTTATAATTAATTAAATTTAATTTAAATATAATATATTATGTTATTTAATCCAATTCAAATTGCGAGATAGTCGAGTGGAGACACTCCAGCTAATTTTTTTTGTAATATTTGTGTAGCTTCAATTTTATAAACGTATAAAATAGTTGAAAATTATTATTATTATTATTATTATTATTTTTTATTTTTTGGCAGATATAGGGAAACTTGGTTAAAAATTTATAAATATTCATTTATTGTGTGTGTGTGTGTGTGTTTGTAATGATGGTACATCAAATAACAACATCAAATTCCATGATGGGATAACAATGAAACAAAATGATTGTGCGCCCCCATTGGAACAACACTGATGGAATATTGTTACATGATTTGGAATGTCTGTCATCTATTAGATTAGTGATTCTCAACCTGGACGATCGACATCTTAAAGGGGATGATTATTTGACTATACGATTTTAGGGGGCGAAATCATTTTCAACTCTAAAAAAAAGTTAAAATGATTTTACGAACAGGCTTATTCCGTTTTTTTCAATATGGTTCTAAAAAAAAAGGTCAGATGATTTTACAAACAGGCTTTTTAAACGAATTTTTATCTGTTAAAATTTATAGGGGGGCGAATTATGAAGCCGGCCTTACGAATTGGGCGTTTGGTCCAAAAAGGTTCAGAACCACTATATTAGATAAAGAATTTAAATAATTTCTAACCATTTTAACATTAAAATTTCAGTTTTTATTTGTTTATAGGAAATCTTTTTTTTTTTTTTAGAATTTAGCGTCCTTTGAACTGTGTATACATATTTTCCAAAAAGCAGTTTTTTAAGGTGTACAACGATGATTCTCTTTTAAATCCTTCAAAATTCATTACATTAATTTAAAAATTAAAAAAAAAAAAAATAGAAAATCGTAAAACGTGATTTAATGTTGATTTTCTTTGATAATTAATTTTTGTTATATACTGATAAAATAATGGTTCATTGGCATTATTATTAACATCATCATCATCATTGACGTATAACAATAACAATTTTTACTATAGTACGAGTATTATTTATACTAATAGACATGTTTCACATGTGGAGATAATATAAATAAATATCGATAATGAAGGGAATAATGAAACAGTATTTAAAAAAAAGTTTGAAACTTTTATTAATCTAATTTAAATAATTACATTTGTGTTCAGTTTAATTATTTCATATTGTAAAATAAACTCAAGATACTTTAAAAAGTAATTTTGTAAATTTTGAGATAAACTAACCGATGTATCATGGTTATGGATAAAACTTTACCAGTGGAAGTATCCATGGTCGTTTTTTGATCCAACACAAACTTTCCTTGAGAAGTATGTGGCGGTCGTTGTTTTAGTTTACGAGATAAAAATTATTAAAGTTTGCATATAAATCCATTGATTTTCTAATAATCATTGAATGCAAGTATACCTTCGAATATAGAAAATTGGAGGAATTCTAGTTTAGTTGTTGAGGTCAACATCTAGGGTGACCAAACGTCCCGTTTTTCCAGGATTGTCCAGTTTTTAGGTGCTCTGTCCCGGCATCCCGAAATAAGTCTTCGGGACAGCCTATTGACCCATTTTTTAAATATTTAGCACATTTCGTATATATTTTCAAAATTTTTTCAATTTGGTTCTTAAAAAAAAAACAACTTTTGTCCCGGTTTGGTGTTTTCGAAATATAGTCACCCTATCAACATCTAACTTTCCACATTTGGTCATTTAGTCATAGAATTAGTTAGTTATATAATAGTCAAATTATTACTAGAATGATTTTTTTGTTGTGCATAATAAAATATAATATTAAATTAATATGTGCATTAAAAAGATTAATAATATATAATTTTATTAAAGTTTTTTTTTTTTATTAAAAATCTATTTTAATAGAATTGAATCGAATTCACAATAAATGTATATTATAAATTACTCTTTAAAATTTTACATTTAAAAAAAAAATAGAAATTGTATAAACGAAAATGTGAAAATGAACGATAAATGTTTGCAATTTATATTTTATTTTTCATTTGAAATGTATAATAATTTATTTAAGTTTATTTAAAATGTAGTTATAGTGTTGAAATGATTTGTATTTAAGTTTTGATGTTTAAACTACAGTGCCTAATTTGCTTTTCAATTATTTTGTTTATCTTACGTAGAGAAATAAATAAATAAATCTCGCTGGCATTATGAAGAAATGACATGTTGAAAGCATTGAGCTTAAATGTATATAATGCTTAATGCTTTCAACATGCCATATATATATATATATATATTAATATTAAAGATATTACTTAAAGCAATGATTCTCAACCACTGTGACTCGGCAATTTAGTGTGCCGCGAGATTATGAGGCTCTTAAACTTTTCCCACTTTTTTTCAAAATTTTTTCAGTTTGGTTCTTAACAAAAAAAAAGGTAAACCGTTTTTTTGGGACCACTTTTTTTAATATGGTAAACCCTTTACATTTATCTTTTTCTTTCTGTACAGCCAAATTTTTAAACCGTTAAAATTGTGCCGCGGTAAAAAAAAAGGTTGAGAATCACTGATTTAAACTTTAGAGAATGAGATTTCAAAATTTTATTTTAAATATTGTATTTATCACACAAGTTGATTATTTATTTTCTCTATATTAATTTACTTTATTTTTTTTCATCCAATTTTTGGAAATTTTAAAGAAAACAATTTATAAAATATTTATATTATAATTCAATTAATAATTTCTATATAATATATGAGGAAATTAAAATAAATTAAAGTATGTTTAATTAAAATACTATAATAAAAATTAAATGAAAAACTACTCTATTGATTTTCATAGTAAATTTCTATTTTTTTAGAATTATAATATTCATAACATTGTATCATTGTATGATTGTATGTGTTATTATGGTAAATACAAAAGAAAATTTAATTTTTTTAGTTCCTCATAATATCTAATGAATGGTGTATTTGGCTTTTTATTAATATAGATTTTAGTTATATATTATATAGTACTATATGACTATATGATATATTTATATTTTAATGCCTAATTTGTAGGTCTAGGTATCTATTTATATAAAATCAGCTTTTAAATAATTGATATTTGAATTTTATAGAATGAAGAATGTTTTTGTTTTGTTGTTTTTTTTTTTTTATTTTCTTTTATTTGATTTGGATTTGCATGATCCTTATTGACGTCCGCCCTTTCATATCACTTACTTACTTATAATATATAATTTAATTTTGTTTTAATCCTTTAATTATATTTCCAATCCATCCTTAGTTGATGTTGTTCGGTTGTTCCTAAAAGCGGCATGTGGCGTATGCTCTGAAATGCATTTTGGTGGCAGGCGAGTAATATAATAACATTTTTGGACTTGGCTAATCCAGGCCTAATGCGGGTCTAGTAAACCCACATTATTATTATTATTTTTTTTTTTTTAACATTTATTAATTTAAGATTTAATTATTTTTTTCTATCATATATATAAATAAATATATATATATCAATGAGGTGTCCTATGATAAGTAGAACGGGTCCTCTCAACTTTTACCTTGATTTTCTTGATCGGAGGCGCTATCAAGTAGCTTTTCCCCAATGTTGTTCTCGGAGGCTGAGTTGTCTCCGTTCCATAGACCCCAGCTAGGGAAATTCCCTTGCCAGGGCCGGGAATTGAACTCGGGACCATATTAATGTGAGGCAGGTTCGCTACCCGCACACCCAATGGCGCCTTATATATATACATATATATATATATATATATTTAAGATATAAATAAATAAAGAGATTTTTATAAATAGATGATTTATTTTTATTTTGTATCATTTGCTCAGTACTGGATGTTGAGCAAAGAAGGTGAAATCCGTCGTGATGAAGCCTGTCTTGACTACGCGGGACAAGATGTCATTTTATATCCGTGTCACGGTTCAAAAGGAAATCAATTCTGGAACTATCATTCGGAGGTGAGTTTCAATTTCTCTTAAAAAAAGAAAATAAAAAAAAAATACAATTTTATTTTAAATTAGCATCCAAAATCAATTTGAAAATCAATTTAATATTATTACAAAGATACTACTAGTACTACTACTAATGTTGTCTTTAAGTTTTTTTTTTCTTAACTTAATTAATACATATTTCAAGATAACAAAATTAAAATTATAAGAAAAACATTAATATCTAGATAGATTTTTTTTTTAGATAATCTTAAAGACCCGCAATCATTAATAAATTTTGTTTGAATTTTTATTTATTTGTAGACAAATTTAATTCAGCATGGCTCCAGTAAGAAATGTCTAGCAATTAATCAAAGCAAATCAAAATTGCTTATGGAAGAATGCGATTCAGATAATAAACGTCAACATTGGAATTTCCAAAATTTTGATGCTTCAAAAATGTAGCCAGCGGTTTCGCCGGCAGGACTGCTTTCGCCGCCGGCCCCCTTCTAGTAAATATTACCATACATAATTTTGTATACATTTACACTCTAGGTCGAAGGAATTTTTACAATCAATGAATGTTTTTATAAAAAAAAACAAAAATAATTCAGAATGATTGTTTGTTTTTATTTTTTGGTATAATATTAAGACAAATACGAGGTATGTTCAAAAGAAAAGGTGAATTAATATTAATTAACTGTGTACATTCGATTATCGAATTTTTGTTTGTTTTTTTTTTTTTGTTATGTTGGTTCACATATGTTTCTCATATTGTCATTATCAGCCATTTTGGATTAGTATTTTTTTTTATTTTTTTTAAATATATAACTAAAAATGTTAGTCACGTTTTATGTGTTCTTCGATTTTTTACTTAAAAATAAGGAATAGTACTAGGAAGTTATGCAACGTTTGCGTGAAGCAATACGGCTCAAACGATCGGAATTATGGAAAAACAAATCATGAATTATGCACCAGTTCTCACATTATGGCTTGTTCGTGATTTTTTGGCCAAAAACAACAATGTAATCATGCCTCAACCACCGTATTCACCAGATTTGGCTCCCTGCGACTTTTTCCTATTCGCAAAACTAAAGAGACCAATGAAAGGAAAGCGTTTTGCTACAATGGATGAGATAAAGTTGGAATCGAAGAACGAGCTGAAAAGCGCATTTCAAAACTGCTTCGGTGATTGGAAGCGCTGGTATAAGTGCATTATATCTGAGGGGAAATACTTTGAAGGGGGACAAAATGGATATTGATGAATAAATAAATACTTTTCTAAATAATTCAAATTCACCTTTTCTTTTGACAGACAGTTTCTCATAGAAAGGTAAACCGTTAAGATCTTGGTCACTTTAAAATGAGATTTAAAAAAACACTTGAATCATTGCATTGTTTATAAATATTTAATATATGAACGGTTTATTTAAAGTAAGAGATTATTATACAACACTTTAAATTGTTTATGAAAAATTTGTTGTGAAAAATATTTAGAAAAATTGAATAATATTTAATTTAGCATAAATAAATTAAATAATATTTATAAAACGTTAATATCTATTACATTAATATATTTTATAAATAAGTTATCCATAATAATACTATTATTATAATATATGATCTGCAATATTCCTTCGTAATTATATATGATAGATATTATATTTTTTTAATTATATTTAATATATTAATTAACTTATATTATATGTGTGTATATTTTATTTTTTCAGTTGGTTAGATGACAAATCTCATTTTGAACCATAAACAACATTAAAAAATATCAAAACATAAAAATGAAAATTTAAAAAAAAAAACCAAAAAAAAAAAACGAAACACCGAATCGACATTCTATACTTGGATTGATTTCAATATTTATCCTCTTAATATATATATATATATATATATATATATATACTTGAGCTGTCTTTAAGAGGAAATTATCTTATTTACCATACATAAACAAGAAAAGTGAAAACAAAATGAAGAAGTGTATAATAATAATAATAATAATAATAATAATTAGATTAATAATAAACTATTATTAATAAACCTTGTCAGTAAATATGTGACTTGGTATTTGGTCCGACCATATCGATCATTGCATATCTAGCCCTTTTAATTTTTATATATGTCCAAAATGCTGTCTCCCTTCTCCCTTACTCCAATATTATAATCTATTTGTTATAAAAATTTTTATTCTTGGACATATCATATATATATTCAATTTAATTTGATTGAAATTACATAAGCATAAATATATATAATACTACTACTACTAATTAATTAATTAATTAATTAATTAATTATACCCTTTGAGGGGGGGGGGGCTTATTTAATAATGATCTTGATCGAATGAACATTTTACATTTTATCAATAAGGATTCAAAAAAAAATGAGAAAAAAAATGAATGATTAAAATAATTTCTCAAGTTTCATATCAAAAATAAAATAATACTATTATATGTAATAAGTCTATATATATAATTGTTTCATTTTTTTTTAAATATTTATATTTTTACAAAAAATAAAATAAAATATTAAAAAAATAATATAGTACATGAAAAATAAAATACATTCCATTGTATGTACTTAAATGTTTAAATTGATTTGTTTTAATTAGATTATATTTTTTTTTATTTTATTTATTATTATTATTATTAATTCTTGTCTTGAGTGTATTATGAAGTTTCAAAAGCTGTTTGGAAAGTTTACTACTTATACTATTAGGGAAAAGATAATGAAAAGAAAAACTTTATATAAAATAAAATTATACATTTAAGTAGTTTCTTAATATATATAATAAACACTTATTTTATTTTATTTTATTTTTTTATATTCAATTTAAGATTAAACTTATAGAAATAAAATTGAAATAAGTTTAATTAAAAAAAAATGCGCATAGTAAAAACCAATAAAGCAATTATTTTTTTATTATTATTATCAATAATAATATTTATTTAAGTTTAAAAGAAAATTATTCTTATTTAAATGAAATCTATAAACGATATTTATAATAAATTTCAATAAAATATAATTAAAAATTATTTTAATTTTATATTAAAATTTTAAATTATATACTTATAGCATATATATATTTCATATATACCTATTATATATTTATATACATATAACATAATCATACAAAATCTACCCTGCCGCCAGCTCACATTCAAGGAAAAAAATATCAATTTATTAAAATATTTATATTAAATTATAATTAATATTTTCCAAAAAAAAAAAAATTTAAGTACATATCAAAAAAAAAAAAAAAAAAAAATTAAAGAAAATCACATTAAATAAAAAACAAAATAATAAATCAATATTAATAATTAAATTGATTTATTTATTTTCATTTAATTTATAAAGAAAAGTACAGCAAAAGAAAATTCTGACTATTATTATAATCTAGAAAATTTTATATACTTATATATTATAGAAATGCTCAAAAATTAATTAAAAATTATCATTCTATTTAGATTAAAAAATAATAATAATAATAATATTAATATTAATATATTTATAAACTGATGATATAACATACAACATATTTCTATTAATCTTTATGATGTTCATAATTTTTTGACAACAACAACAACAATAACATATCATGTACCTACCATTCTCTTGTCTTTTTATCTTCATTCAAATACATACGAGTCACGTGTCTTGTTTCAAAATGTAAAATAATTTAAAATTATTTTTTAGTATAAAGTTTTTCTTAATCATACAATAAAATAGGAATATTAAACTTTCCATCAGCTTTAAATATTATTAATATATATATATAGTTAAGTTAAAGTATAATTATTTATTATTAATACCATTAATATATATATATTAAATCCTATCTTCCCAATATATATATATATATATATAAAGATATTTATTGTATAAAAAGTTTTTATTTTATTTTTAATTTTTAATAGAAAATAGTAAAATAGATTTAAAAACATATCCTTATATATTTAACAAAAAACAAATCGATTTTTGTTCTATTTTTCTGTGTTTTTTTTATAAACGTTCCATAATAACATATCTATATGAATTATTAAACCCGTATTAAAAATATATGTAAATATAAAATCTTGCTATAAATCGAATTCAAAAAAAAAAAATAAAAAAAAATATCTAGATTTTATATATTATAACTACGTACATTAATGATGAGATATGAAATAAGCTTTTATGGGGCTTTTATTATATATATACATATATATTATGAATAGATATTTACGAAAAATATTTTTTTTTTTTACTGAATAACGTCTTTAATAAATAATTGTATATTTAATAATACAATATTCATATATTAATATCATTTTAATATAATAATAATAATAATAATAAAAGATTTTATATTATTATTAAATAATTAAGAAAGTGATTTTTTTAATTAATTAAATATTTAGTTTCAACTTGAATTTTATTCTAAAAAAAAAAAATTGCATACCAGTAAAGAAAGTTAATATTTTCTAATGTTTTAACTATTACTTTAAAATAATGTGTTTTTATAAAAAAAACCTCCTATTTATTTATTTATTTATTTATATATATATATAATATATATTTAATAAATTATGTTTTATAAATGAAAATTTTTAAAATATATAAATAAATGTTTATATATATATTTAATTAAAGATCTGGATTGGAATAATTATATATTCTATAAAAAATAAATCTATGTTCTAAGATAATATATATATATTTATATATATTAGACGTTATTCAGATTTAAAAGAAAATGTTACCTTAAATGTAAGTACTTAATAATTATTATATTTTATATTATAATTTTTTTTCTTTTTCAAATTTATTTATCATACTATATACATATATATGATTGTAAGTGTATAATATTTTGTTGATTAATTTTAAGTAACAAATAGTTATAAATATATATATATATATATATATATATATATATATATTTATAAATTTTTTCTTTTTTTTTAAATTTTGTATATGGATTTTATTGTAAATAATTATTCGTATATTATTAAATGTCATTCCGGTAAATATAAAGCCGGATTATAAAGCCCCAACCCAACTATTTCCCCCTTTACACACATTATATATCCTTCATCCCTCCATCCTCCTACCACATCTAATCACCCTGATTATCAGTAGTGATTAGTTATATATATATATATATATATATATATATATATATATAAATGATGGATGAACCAAAATATTGTATTCCTGCTGAACCAATTTGGTCATCAGCATTTCTGCTCCAAAGCGGAATTACCCATGTGCCTTAAATTATTATTATCATTATTATATGATTATATCGGAATTAAATAAATGGATATACTTATATAGTCAAATATGTATATATAAATATAACAAATATATAAATACATGATAACACATAAATGTGTACATTTATTATAATATATAAATATTAATCAAATATAAACAAATAAATAAATAAAATAAAATGTAAGTGTTATTATAATAAAGTGTATTTATATATACATATTTAAATATATGTGTATATTGAATCGTTAATATATATTTATTGTTTTTTTTTCCATTTCTATTTTCATATTCCTTAATCCTTCTTACCTTTGTATTTACATATTTTATATTACTGTCACTAATCTATTTTTACTATCTCGCCAGAGATAGTAGTATTACGATCAGGAAAATTTTCGATGCCGAGATTTTGATGTTTTTATACGTTTTGAAGGTTCCTGAATTATTTTCACTAAGGTTGAGAAAAATGTCTCTGTGTGTGTGTGTGTATGTATGTAGACAACATTACACAAAAACGGTTTGAGTTAGAATAATGAAATTTGGTATACGGGCATTATTCAAAATTCGTAGTTTTCTATCAACTTTTGAGAAATGTAGCTCAACCGGAAGAGGGTCATTACTTACAACGTTTTGATTTTTTTTCGTCTAAAGTGACCCTAAAAATAAAGATATATGTTTGATAGTTTTTCACATGATTAAAAATGTATAAAACTGCTATATATAGATTTCAGCTTGATTAAATGACTGAAAGTAACAGAATTAATTTTTTAACACTGCTAATCTCACGCGCCAACACGTGACGTGATGCCACCAACAAAGAGCCAAACACGCGCTGATTTAATAAATATTATTTATTAATTTTAAATTATAATTTATAATTAATTAAATTTAATTTAAATATAATATATATTAATTAATCCAATTCAAATTTGCGAGATAGTCGAGTGGAGACACTCCAGCTTATTTGTACTAAATTTTGTAGTAAAATTCAATCAGCCATTTATATTGATTTATTGAGTTTTTGTTTCTACAAATAAAATACATTAATCATTTTATGATATCTTTTGATATGAGTAGTTTAAATTTGAATGGCAATTTTCAAAAGAGAAAATACGATTTTTTTTTAAAATAATTTTCTTAAAAATTTCAATAATTATTATAATAATTATTTTATAATTTATTTAATATAGGTATCTATAGATACAAGTAAACAGGTTGGTAGGAGATGATTTTTAGAAAGTTTCAAACTGGATTGGAAAATAATAATAAATAATAAATATCATTTTTTCAATTTATTAAAAAAGAAAAAAAAAATTAACAATATAAATCATTAAAATATGTAGGTAAAAACGATCACAAATTGTATTATAATTATTTTTACAAATATAGATATCTTATGTTTGATTGTATTTCGTTGTTGGTATATAACCAAAGAAATTATAAATATTTATTTATAAAAAAAGAAAAGAAAGAAAAATTAATTAACGTCCCACTGCTTGACTTTGACTCTGTGATTGACTTTGTGACAAACCACCACCAAAACCGGATGATTGTGATTGACTTTGCGCTTGAGATTGTGTCAATGCGCCGCCACACGCAAATCCTCCTCGACATCTTGAAGAATTCCCACTACTGCTACTACTACTACTACTGCTACTGCTACTCCATGAGCCTGTTTTACCACCGCCTGATGAATGACTTCCTGATGACGATTGACTGGACGAAAAACTTCCACCGTTACCGTAATTACCGGCATTGCTATTAGCATTGGATTCACTTTCACTGTATGAGCCCGGTGGTCTAAAAAATCCTGATCCTTTAGAAAAACTTCCCGCATTGCTTTTCGAGCCAGAATTGGTACCACCAAAACTTCCAGCATTACTGCCTGCATTGGAGCTGGTAATCCAGCCGGGTCCATGACCACCACATCGTCCACCTCGACATCCCCCACCACCATCGACTCCCAAACTGCTTATACTTTTACTTTCAGCGTTACTAGAAGAAAATGAACCACGACTATCAGGAAATACAACACCATCAAATGCTGATGGTCTTAATTCTCCTGAAAAATTTTAAAACAGAAACAAAAAAACAAAATTAAAAATTTTAAATTATAAATTAAAATATTATTTTATATTATATTCCTAAATATATGTATTATATAAGGATTAACAAGACAGGTTGAAAGAAGGCGCCATTGGGTGTGCGGGTAGCGAACCTACCTCACATTTAATCTTTACTTTTAAATATCTTTATAAATCTTCACAATTTATTATTAATATTATTATTATTAAATCTATAGAATTTTGTTTTATTTTTGAATTTTATTCTCAAAAAAAAAAATCATTGAAATTTTTCCATTGTAATGTTAGATTAGTTACTTTATTATTTACTTATTTACTTACTAGCTAGCGAGTGAGTAAACGTTTGTTTAAATTTTTCATAATAATGATAATCAAAAGATCCTTGAATCTAGAAAATTAGTATTTTTAACGATCTACCTCATATACTCGTATGATTTAACCTTCATAAAGTAATTTTCCTCTAATTTGTCATTATTTGTTTTAAATATTTGAAAATATTTTTTATAGTGAAAAAAAAAAATGTTTAACTAATAATAGTACTCACATATTAAGAAAGAATATTAAAATATGTTAATAAAAATTAAAATATAAAAAAAAATTAATAAAACGTTTTGCTTGTTATCTAAATATGTATACTCAAATATAAAAAAAAAACTTTTGTTCCTATTAAAATATTGATATTTTAATGGATTTTTATATTTTTTTAATGAACAATGTTTTTGTTTTGTTTTTAATTTTAGCAATTCGCAAAATGGAAATATTTTTATTTTTATTAATAATAATAAATACTCGACCCAAAAAAATAACTACAAGGGTCTCTAAGCTAGCTGAAGACGCAGGTATAAACATCCAAGACAATGAAAAACTCTTAGAACTAAAAGATCTGTTCAGACAGAAGTCAAAAATTAAAGGAGCCCGCCTTAGACGATATAATGAGTTATCTAAAAGAAAATCCCAAAACACAGAATTTCTCACCAACAGGAAAAAATTCTTTAGACATCTCAGTAATCAAAACCATAACGCCCCAAATGATGATGATATTTCAAAACACCGGGAATACTGGCAATCTATCTGGTCCGAACCCGCATATTATCACAAGGGGGCAAGCTGGGTAAATATAATTCAAGAACAATGTTCAGACATAAGACCCATGACCTGCGATGGATTCACCACCGAGGATGTGGCCCATGTTACCCGGAAACTGGGCAATTGGAAAGCTCCAGGGCCTGACAGATTGCACAATTTCTGGATTAAACACCTATCTGCTGCCCATGCACCCCTCGCAAAGTGTTTTTCTGAGGCCCTGGTTGACCCTGGAAACATACCTAAACACCTTATGGAGGGTAACACATATCTTCTATATAAAAAAGGAGATGCCTCAGACCCTAAAAACTACCGGCCTATCACCTGCCTATCAGTTGTTTATAAGCTATTCACAGCCTTAATAAGCGATAAAATCTATGAACACTGCGCAACTAACAACCTTATAGAAGAAGAGCAAAAAGGATGCACCCGTAATGCGCTGGGATGCAAACAACAACTTATAATAGACTCAATTGTTCTTAAGCACGCACGGGAAAGAAAGCGCAACATATCAATGGGTTACATCGACTACACAAAGGCATTTGACTCCACACCACATGACTGGATGATGAAGACTCTCAACATCTATGGAGTCGCCCCAAACATCGTGAGTTGCCTCGGGGGAATTATGGGGTCTTGGAGAGCAAACCTTCATCTGGGCAACACAAATATCGGACCTATCAACATCAGAAGAGGAATCTTCCAAGGGGATGCTCTTTCACCTCTGTGGTTCTGTCTTGCAATAAATCCGCTGTCGACACTACTTAGGAACGAGAGTATTGGATATAGAATTAAGGCCGGAAACAACAACACAATTAATCATCTCCTGTATATGGACGATCTGAAGCTTTACGCTGGGAATAATCGGAAACTACATTCATTGATTTCCACGGTTAAGCGCTTTAGTGAAGATATCCAAATGTCTTTCGGGTTGGACAAATGTGCTGTGTTGCACGTCAGGGGTGGCGAACCATACCTGACAGGAGAGAGATTAGAGGGAATTGAGGAGCTGACATCTGATGGTGTATACAAATATCTTGGCCTACAACAAAACCTAAAGATCGACCACACACAACTTAAAATCAAGTTCCACGATGAATATAGGAGACGGGTAACAAAAATACTCAACACTAAGCTGACTGGGAAAAATTTAATAACCGCCATCAACACCTGGGCAATACCATCGTTGACTTATTCATTCGGAGTGGTAAAGTGGTCTAATACAGACCTAGATAAACTGGATACGACAACAAGAAGAATGCTCACAAAGTTCCGATGTTTACACAAAAGCTCTTCCACAGTCAGGCTTTACCTACCAAGGAAAGAAGGAGGGAGAGGCTTGGTCAATATACACAACTTATGCAAAACCCAAGAACTCAAAATAAGAGAGAGACTTCTGGAGTCAGAGGACAATCTCATGAAGATGTTAACCCAATTAGACCAGGGATATACGCCTCTAAACCTAAGCAGCTCTAACTTTGTGAGCGCCAAGAAAGACCTAGGCTCTTGGGAGAATAAAGTTCTACATGGAAAGTTCCCGACCCTACTGAACGACGAGTTTGTGAATAAGAACGCTTCCTTGAAATGGCTGTCCAACGGATTTCTTTACCCGGAAACTGAGGGGTTTCTAATGGCTATACAGGACCGGGTAATAAGAACAAGAAACTATGAGAAGTTTATACTTAAGCAAAACCTTGAGGACAAGTGTAGGAAATGTGGAAATGTCGGCGAAAGTATAGAACACGTCATGGGTGGATGTCCCACATTAGCAGACAACGCTTACTTAAACAGGCATAACCAACTGGCAAAGCTAATCCATCAGCAATTGGGAATAAAATATGGACTGCTTGATAAGTCGACGCCACCATATTACAAATACGTCCCGGCTCCAGTGGTTGAAAAGAATAACATGATTTTATATTGGGACAGACCCATCCTCACCGACAGAACTATTGACTACAATAGGCCAGATATCCTTCTCATCAATAACACCAACAGAACAGCCATTATAATTGAGATAGGAGTTCCTCTTACTCATAATGTCAAAAAAACTGAAACCGAAAAGAGAAATAAATATGAGGAACTCGCTATCCAGCTGAAGAATATCTGGAAGCTGGACACAGTCGCGACCTGTCCACTGGTGATGTCAGCGGAGGGAGTGGTATCATCCAACTTTGATAAAAATATTGAGAAACTAGGATTGCCGAAGACCATCGCAGGGCAGGCACAGAGGGCGATACTTCTGCAAACGTGCCACATAGTCAGAAAGTTTCTCAATTGAAAATTATCCGGAGGATCGTATGGGTCAGGGTGAACTCCCTTCCCACATCGACCGAGCCTAATCCCTAATAAGATCTGAAAGGGATAGGTGAAAGTTTTCCAGCAGCAATGCTGAGAAAGTGAATTAACTCGGATAATAATAATAATATTAATATCACCACCTACTTGATAATTCTAGTAATAAAACACATATATTATTAAATTTATTCGCTAATTGCATTTAATTGATTAATTTATATTTCTTCGATACAAATAAAAAAATTGAACATACTATTGAATAAAAATCATAAGTAAAAATAATATTTTCAATTCAATCGTATAAAAAATGAAAAAATCAATTATCTCTCATAGAAAATTACTAACAAATTGTTTTAATTGAAAATTGTTAAAAAAAATAACTACTTATGTATCTACCAATAGGAATAAATCATTGATATCTTCAAAGATCAAGAAATTTTTTACTTTAGCTGTTTGATTTTACTTACTACTTATTTTTAGAAGTACGAAGAACAATAATGATAATCTTTTTTTTATTTTGTTTCAATTTAAATTAAGTTAGCAGTTTTTTGTTTTTTGTTTTTTAAATTAATACTTAATTATTATTATTAAATACCTACTGAATCGAACATATAAATAAATGAATTTTTATTGATTACGAAACGTAAAGAATGCTTCATGCTATAAATAATATTAAAATAAATATTAAAATTTTATATTTAAAGGGGTAAAGAATATAGAAAGAAAATAATAATAAACTAATGAATAAATAAATGAAATATAAAACAAAAACAAACGAAAACTTATAAAATGGAAATTCTAAATCTGAGGTTATTACAGATTCTCTGAGATGATTTAGGACATGGGTGTCTAAACTATGACCATTCGAGGGCCACATTGCAAAAAAAAAATATGCCTAATAGTTACTTTATTCATTTCAATTCACAATAAACATTGTTTTTATCAGTGTTTTGAGAATGTCCTTATAGTGAGGTTTTACTGTATATTGTCGTTTTATTAAAATAACTTCTTTTTATTATAATTTTTTTTATTTGAATGAGATATATTTATAAAATTATAAATGAACATGAAAAATATTGCAAACATTAATTTTTTTTAGTAGAAATGGGTAAATTTAAATATTTTCATAATTTGCGTTTGGGCCGCATCTCAAAGGGTTTTGGGCCGCAAAGAGGGGGAAAAAAACGAAATCGCCTGTTTTTAGCATCTTTCCTATTTTCATAATTTTGAAAAGAAAACAATAACTAAAAATTTAATTTGTAAAAATACTAACAGGTTTATAAAATACCAAATTAAAAATATATACTTTTTACCCCATTTGGGGCAATTTACCCCGGTTCCCCGACCGCTGATTTAAATTAATTGTATTTGATTTTGCAAAATGTAGCTGTAAATATATATTAGAATCAAGTAGAAGTGAAAATTGAGGTGATAATAAAGAAAATTGTGTTTAGGAGACTTTTCCAAGACTATTTTTGATTTTTTTTTTTTTTAATTTCTAATGAAAATATATCAAATAATATGAGGAATACTTTTTTTGTTGAGCATTTAATGATTTAGAAGAACAACTATAGTCATTATTTCCCCAATTCAGTTTACATATTATTTTGTTTAATTTTAACCATTAATTATTTCCTTATTATATATATTTTTAATAAATAATAATTAAAAACTTATTTTCATGATACATGTATTATGTAAGTAATTTTGATGAATGTTTATAAATTAAAATTGTATTAATTTCAATAAAAGTTTGAATTTAGGTTTCATGATTGATTCTTAAATGGTTAGTTTGATAAGGGAGGGAGGGAGGAGATTCGCGAAAAAATATTTATTTATTCAAGAGATGTTGGAACACAAAAGTTTGAAAACATTCCTATCCTAAAATAAAATCAATTGTAAGTAATATGTGTATTACAAATTATTAATGAATTATTTTTCAACAAATTTATAATAATATTTGTTATAAATGAGATTATTTTTAATATTAATTTATTGAAAATTGATTTAAACATTATATATATATATATATATTTCAATGGAAAATTACTTAATTTTATAAAATAATATTTACATATATGTACATACGAGTATATACAAGATCATAGAAAAAGAAAAAGTTTTAAAAAGTATGTTAATTTTTTATTTATTTATTTATGTGTTTATTTATTTAAATGGTAGAATATAATAAGTGTTTTCAATTCATTTAATATTTTTTTTTTTTTTGTATAGAAATAATAATATAATAATATTGTATATATATCTTATGGAAAATTAATTAATAAAATTAATTTTGCTTTTTTTATTAAATTGTGAGAAAAATAAGAAAAATAAGAAAAAAAAAATTTGATTTCATTTACCTTGATGTACAAAGGATAAGATATAAAAAAATATAATAGCCGAAGTGAAAGTGAAATCCATATCTGTGATGATGGACAGACAGATAGACAGACACTGTTCAGTCCCTTAGTAAATGGATAGAATGAACGAATGTCCCATCGTTGATGATGCTAAATATACTCGTAGACAAACAGTGAGTATGAATGACGTTATAGGAATCTCCCCGTCTAATGTCAATATAAATACAGAGAGGCTTTTTGGTGAGGAGTATCGAACCGCGACTGGGACATCCCAACAAAAATATTGGTAGGGGGATGGGGGGACTCACCTGGGCCATACACTTGACAAATACAAAACGGAGATACACATTCACTTGATCAAGGTTATTGGAGGAAAATCATTATACTTATGTCGTTTTATTGACAAATTAACTACAAGGAAAGTTGGATGGACTATAATATGATCAATTATTTGATATAATGATATATAATAGAAACAAAAAAGAAAAAAAGAAATTACATACCTACTATTCTTAATAATTAATATTAAATAATCAAATTTGTTATAAAAATTTTATAAAAATTAATAAAATCAAAACAACACAGTCAAATAATATAATAATTCATCAATATTTTGTTTAATTTTCAACAAAAAATATTATAGAAAAGAGTATCACAAGTAAATTAAATAAAATATTTTTTTCGATTATGAAATACATATTAATAATATCTATACCTATATGCATATATCCCACAAATGAAAAATGGAAATTAAATTTTAAAAAATAATTAATAATTATAATGTATGTAAGACGGTTTTCAAGTATTAGGTTACGCAGACGATATAAATATAATAGGAGATTCGGCAGGGATAGAAATTAATAGTGATAAGACAATATATTTATAATAGCAGAGAGAAATAGTATGAACTCACAAAGTCTTAACATACAAAATGTAGAAAAATTTAATGTAATCAGAAAGGTTAGTAATATTCGAAAATAATTTAAATCGAGGTTGCAATCGAGTAAGGCCTGTTATCATGCAGTTAAGGGGCTTATCTCATCAAAACTATTATCTAAGGGGATCAAATTAAAATATATAAAACAATTATATTGCCGGTGGTATTATTTAAAATAGGATCCTTTGCAGTATTTATAAGTCAAAAATAGATGAGGTCACCGAGGAATGGCGGAGACTGCATAACAAGGAATTGCATGACCTCTATGCATCTCCAGACATAGTTAGTGTTATAAAATCGAAAGGGCTGCCATGGGCAGGGCACGTGGCTAGAATGGGAAAGGAAAGAATGGTGAAAAATATATGTATGGGGAGACCGATTGGGAACCGTCCACTTGGAAGACCAAGGAAGCGGTGGGTGGACTATGTGGGAAGGAAAGTGAGAGAGACGGGAGAGGGTAGGGGTTGGATGGTGGTGGCTCAGAAAGGGAAGATAGGTTTTTCTAGATAACATTCTAAAAGAAATGAATATATATATATATATATGTAAAGCTATGCTTACTGCGACATCTTCATTATAACTAAGACACTAGTTTTCAATGTAACTAAAAATAAGATTTCCTTAATAAAATTATAATTATATTTATGATTGGATATTTAACTTTATATTGTGTAAATAATGTAAACTACAGTTTAATTAACGAATAATTTAATTCTTTTAATTTAAATATTCTTAATTAATGTATAAATCAGAGGTGGCCAACCCAAATAATCATGCGGGCCACTCTGGAAATGCATCATAACTTCGCGGGCCGCATATAAAATTATACATACCCATTATAGATATTGTTTGGTGTGACAAATTGAAAAATAATGAATTTTTATTGTTTACTATTATTTTTACATATAAACTTATATAATAAAATAATAATGATACTGAATGCACAGTGTAAAAAATATATAATACTAAAAATAAAAAAAGAATCAACGAAATAAAAAAAATGAAATCATATTTATTTCACTAGTGCGATATTTGTTTCATGAGGGCACAGAATATAAAAGTGTGATGAATCTCGCGGGCCGCAAAAATGTTTACGGCGGGCCACATGCGGCCCGCGGGTTGGCCACCCCTGCTATAAATAATGTTTTTAATTTTAATATATTTTGTATATTCTTTTAACAGAATAAAATTTCGAAAATAAAACATCTTAACAAATTAAATTTATTTTATTATTTATTATTTATTATTTATTATTTATTTATTTTATTTATAGAACAGTAAAAAAAAAAAAAAATTATAATGTCTCAAAAATATTTTTTCGCACAAATTGTAAAAATAAATGAAATGATGACTTCATTTTGAGATGCATATCCTTAGACAAGAAGACATGGTACTTATTACCAGAGGAAAATGCTTGCATAATAAACCATCCGATTATGTTAAAACACAAAATTATAAAAGGTGCGTTGGCAGCCATTAACAAAATAAATCGATTTCGAACTGTTACATTGAAATTGGAAGAGGACATTCAAATCCTAGAGAATGGATACCGAAATTTGAAAAGGAATGCAGTCGATTTGAAATAAATTCCGATAGCATTAAAATTCAGGCTTTGTATTTTTTTTTATTACTGGATCGGCAAAAGACTGGTATAAAATAAATTTAAGTAAGATTAAATTGACAAACACACGGAAAGCATGGAAAACGTCATTTTTCAAAGTATTCATTAACAAAGGTTGGTCTATGTCGTGAAATGGAACCTAAAGCAACAGAATCCACCCTTATTAAACACATAGTTTTTAATTTACCAAGTAAAGTCCAAGAGAATATAGATAGAGAACAAACAACAACTCTGGATTTACTATATACAGTGCTTATAAAATTGGAAGATTCATTTATAAAACAAAAAAATCAAAAGATGAAATACCAAAAAAAAAAGTAAATAAAAATATTTTCTATATATATCTTTACATATATATTAAAATAAAATTAAATAAATAAGATGACCTGTGGCCAGGTCCGAACCGACCGACGGTTTGAAATAAATTAATTTCCAGCTACAGAAACAATTTCAAATAATTTTAATATATCTATTAATGTAATAAAAAACAGATAGGAATATAACATAAATATTTTTAATTTTATTTTATTTATAATATATATGTAAGACTAGGCTGTGACGTCATATAATTTTAAATTAAGAAAAAAACTAATAAAAATGATTTTTCTCGAGAATAAAACCAATACAAAGTGCATGATTTGTGGTGATATGTAAAAAATCTCCTCATGTTAAATTTGGTGTGAAAATAACCCTTTCCTTCCTATCGCCGATCGCTAATACTACCACTTCCGGTTTCCGGCTTTGCACCAAAAGTTGATCAATTCATCCCACTGATGCATTAAGTAAATATACCAAATTTCATCGAAATCCGTTCAGCCGTTTAGGCTGTACACATCTATACGGACAGACGGACGGACGGACGGACAGACATCATGCTAAAAATACTTTTTTCTGTTCAGAAAATGCATGATTCGTGGAGATATGTAAAAATCTCCACATGTGAAATTTGGTGTGAAAACAATACCTCCCTTACTATCGTCGGTCGGTAAAAACAAACATAATTAGAAATGATAAATTATATACACTTTGAACAATGAAATCTTGTATTATAAAAAAATGCCTCTAATGTTCTTTTAAACAACCATATTTTTAAATAGGATATAGTATTTATATATTTTACATATTTAATAGTAAAATTTTAAATTTTTATTCCATGCCAATTAAAGTGACACAAGAGTGGGAGTGTGTGTGTGAATCTTTAAAAATAAAATTAAACCTCCACATGATGGAGATACCAAGGCAACGTAAAGCTTTGTTCAGTTTGATATCAATTTTAAAAAATCTGGAGTGTCTCCACTCGAATATCTCGCAATTTGAATAGGATTGAATAACATAATATATTATATATTAAATTAAATTTAATTAATTATAAATTATAAATTAAAATTAATAAATAATATTTATTAAACCAGCGCATGTTTGGCTCTTTGTTGATGGGACCACGTCACGTGTTGGCGCGTGAGATTTGCAGTGTTAAAAAATTAAATTAATTCTGGTACTTTCAGCGATTCAATCAAGCTGAAATTCTATATATAGCAGTTTTATATAATTTTTAATCATGTGAAAAAGTATCAAACATATATCTTTATTTTTACGCGTGAGTTTAGAGGAAAAATAATCAAAACGTAGGTAATGACCCTAAATTATAAATTTTAAATAAAAATATATATTTGTTCATGTGTTAATTAATAAATCTATAATGAAAACGAATTGAAACGATAATTACATTTAATAATGATTATAATTGATACTTACTATCACGGACCCAGCCGAAATGTTGTCTTGTTCACTTTTCATGACAGACTAAAAAATAAAATAAATATTTTCTATTCCTTTTATTGAATTCATTTACTAAGAAATCGACTGATGAGTGGGTTATCGCAATTCCAATAAAAAAAGAAAAGTTTATTTTAAGCATTCATCGAGCGAGAATTGTTCTGGAGAGACCCGATTTATATTTATTTTTCCTATTGAAAGAGAATAAAGAAAATAGAAATTATCTTAACTTATTCTTACAAAGTATATAATTAATCAAGAAATATTAATATAAATATATATATTATTATAAATATTATTTAAAACGATATTCATAAATCGACTGGATTATTTTTATTTATTTTTTATAATACTAAATAATAATTTATTTATATTATTACATCAATATATACAATTATTTTATTATTTATATTAAAATAATATAATTTTAATTGTATATTTTAAAAAAATCAACTAAATAAACTTAAAAAAATAAAACAATTGATGCATTTCTATTTTTCAATATAAAAAAGAATATAAATGACTGGAGACATGAATATTAAAATTATAGTAATTATAAAAAACGATATATTTATAATTTTTTGATTTATTTTTTGTAATTATTGTAATTATTTTTAATAGAAAATATATTAGTTGCATTTTTATGAGAAAAAATTTAAACATTAAATATAATTTCTAAAATCAAAACTAATTTAATTTAATTAAAATTACAAAATTAATAACTCTTGTTATAATAATAGATAATATTTTGTTACATAATAATTATTATTTATTATTATAATTTATAAAATAATAAGTATTTGGAAATTTGAGAATAAATTGTTAAAATATCTAAATTTTGTTTCATTTGTCAGAAAATTCAAAAAAATATTTTTATATGAAGTTAAGCTGGAGTGTCTCCACTCGAATATCTCGCAATTTGAATTGAATTAAATATTAAATAACATATATCTTATCTTCTTATACGAGTAAAAATTGTTTGTTTGTTTGTTTCATTGTTCTCAAAAACCGCTCTAACGATTTTTTTGAAATTCACACCCGAGATAGTATTTATAAAGAAAAATTGAGTTTTATTGATCAAATCTCACGAAAACTACATTTTTATTAGTTTTTTTCTTCTAAATTTAAATGTATATATGTGACGTCACAACCACCGCCTGTGAGATATATATATCTATTCTTAAAATAAAACCAGCTGTGAAGAGCGCCGATATTCATATATTTGATTTTTTTTTATTTCATTAATAGTTTTACATTTAAATTATTTGAAATTGTTTCACACAACGTTTTGAAGATTTATCTTTATATTCGATTCGATATATAGTAGGAGAATTAAATGACGTTATCAATTTATTATACTCCGGTAAATATTATAAAATATTTGTTTATGTTAGGAAAACATATCAAAAAAGAGAATTTACATTTTGTATGAAGGGACACAAATAATAATAATAATATATAATTAATTTACTGATTAAATTAAAAAATTGTAAAATTTTTAAAGTATATAAAAATAAATTGTATAAATTGGTTAAAGGGTCGAGTGATAGTTCGGTGTCACAGGTATATATTTTATATCAACACGCCTACTTTTCTGTTTGTATGTTATTATTTGAATGGCGATTCGGTGAATGGTTAATGGTTAATTAACGATCCATATAACATCATCGACTGGGCCGCTACCATAAGGAGTGAAAATAGTGTCGAATAGAAATAGACGATATTACTTGGATTAATCTTATTATACTAGCTAAAATTGTTTGTTTTATAACCATTTGGGGCGCTAAACAGTTTTTCAAAAAAACACTATAGAAAAAAAAAATATATGTATATATTATATATTTATGTATTATTGAGGAGCACAAGTTCATTCATTTTAATCAGATTGATGCAAATGTGTAACATTTAATAATTGTAATAAATAATTAAAGAATTGTATATCAATATTTTTCAAAGGGTAGAGCGAATGCTCGGTGTCCCAGGTATTAATATTACCAGCCAAATCCAATAATAATGAATCATTTTTTAACTTAAGTACCAGTACTTTTAACCAAATACGATGTACCACTCGGGGGTACAGGGGGCGGAGCACCCGTCCAGCTGTGAAGAGCGCCGAAGGCGCTCTGACCAGCTGGTTATATTTAAATTAAAATTAATAAATAATATTTATTAAACCAGCGCATGTTTGGCTCTTAGTTGATGGCACCACGTCACGTTTAGATTAGAGGAAGAAAAATCAAAACGTTGTAGGTAATGACCCTCTTCCGGATGAGCTACATTTCTCAAAAGTTGATAGAAAACTACGAATTTTGAATAATGCCCGTATAACAAATTTCATTATTCTAGCTCAAACCGTTTTTGCGTAATCTTGTCAACATACACACAGAAATTTTTCTCAACCTAAAATGACTCAGGGACCTTCTAAACGTATAAAAACATCAAAATCTCGACATCTCTGGTGAGATAGTAAAAAAGAATAATTTTAATAAAAAATAAAACATCATTGATTTATTAAAACAAATTAAACAAAAGTTATAATAAAATATTTTTAAATATAATTTAAATTTGTTTTTTTTTTGATCATCTGATATAGGAACAATCGCTTTCTCGGTTATAACGACCGCGAAGTGATCGTTGTGGTAAAGGTGGCATTTCTCCCATTCGGCCCAAAGTTACAGGATAATGTAAAGGTTGATCATAATAAACAAATGTAGCAGGGTAGCGTAAATACATTCTAAAAAAAAAACAAAAAAAAAAATGTATATGATAAAATATTTAAAAAAAATATTCATTATTCAAAAAAATAAAATCTTTTAAAATTTAATTTAATTTCTATTCTATTATTATTCATAATTTATAATTTTATTGCATAATTATAATCTTATAAATTATGCATTTGTTAATATATAATATATATAATATAGGATATTTACTTGTTCATATCCGGTGCACATTGATAAGCAAATGAGGCATCTCTAAAATAATCCATTGGATGTAATTTTCCACTATGATCCCGATATTGATCTCGATGTTGTTGACATGCCTGGGTTGTACAAAAAAAAAATTAAATTTACAAATTGATCATTTTCAAAATAATAAAATAAATTGAGATAAAAATAAAAATAAAGAAAAAAAGATATAAATATATCATACAACGTAGAAATCTTCCATTGCTTTTTTAGTAGATCGATTTATTTGTGTTAATGGTAGAGGTTTTTGTCGAAGTAATCGTTGCATATCAATTATTCGATTAGCAGCCACGATATCAGGTTTTGGTGAATAATAAGATGGAACAACTCCATATTGTCCAGGTGGCATCTATAAATAATAAATATTTTATTAATTATAATATTTTATATAATTTCAACAAAATATAATGGAATTTTGTATATAAAACAACATATTGATATTTTTTATTGTAAATTTATTCAAAAAAAAAAAAAAAAAATACAAAAAATATACACAACGTTTCGATTGCTACTTCTGCAATCGTTATCAAGCGACTGGACTGTCCGAGCGTCCAGTGCCCAATCGAAACGGGTATATTTTTTGTATTTTTTTTTTTTTTTGAATAAATTTACAATAAAAAATATCAATATGTGACTTTATTTACAAAATTCTCTTATAAATAAAAACAGCCACCAAAGTTTTAATAATTTAATATTCAACAAAATATATAAAAGATAATTGTGATCGATCATTTTAGAAGCATTTTCAAAGAGTGATTGAAATTTATTTATTTATTTGTTAAGTTAAACATTAAAATTTTTTTTCCAAAGGAATGAGTGATACTTGCCTCCATAATGTTAGTGCGATGTTCTCTGAAATAATTAATCGTTGGTGATTCATATTGTGATGGTGATGCATGCGTAATAGGAATAAAAAGACCCATATTACCAGGTAATAAACCCGGAGGCATATATGTTGATTTGTATGAAGTAATTTTCTTAGACATTTTGACTTTTGCAATGAGATCAATGGGATCAAAAAAAAAAAAAATTCTAAAACGAAATAAAAAAAAAAATTATTTTAATTATAATAAATTAAATAAATAAATATTTTTTAAATAGATAATTACTAGTTTAAACGATTTATAAATGCATTTTTAGTTTTTAATAATCAATGATATTTTAATTTTTAGTTTTATCTTTGATTTTTTTTTTTTTTTTGGATTTTTCCAACTACGTTACCAAGATTTGTTCAACAATATCATCAATGAAAGAAAATAAATAATATATTAAGAGAATTAATATGATAAAAATTGCGATTATATCACTTAAAATATGTTTGCATTGCCCTATTAAATACAAATAAATAAATTTTAAGGAAAATAATAATTAATTTAATAAATGAAAGAAAAATTGATTATTATTAAAACTCTATATACTTACCTATATAAATGATTAAACAAATTATTTTAAAATAATAAAAAGATTATTTATTGTTTTAATATACTAACATAAGACCAGTTGAATTATTTTACAAGACAAAAATTTAATAAACTATAATTAAAAAATAGACTTTTTAAGATTATAGTTAGAGAAAGAAACCAGATTTGATTAAAAAAAAAATAAATTAAAAGTTGTTAAATTTATATAAAGGTAAAATAAATTGTATATTATATATTTGTTTTATTTATTTGAATGAATAATTAATGAAAAACATCAATTGAATGAAAATGTTGGAAAAAAATTTAAGATACTTAAAATATACATACTACTACTATAATAGTATTAGTTAGCAAATTTTTAAATTCCAATAAGATAATAATTTATATTAAAATTGTTTATTTATTCCATTAATTAATTAAATTAATTATTATTCTTTAATATCAATGAAAAAAAATCATCTTATATAAAAAAAAGAAAAGATGGCTAGCACAAAAATTAGATAAATATGTAGAAATAAAATTAAATTAGAAAAAGAAAATATATTAGTTATTTATGATAGTTATTTAGATAAAGGTATATTTTAATATTAAATAAATAATTAAATACGTTTTAATTAATATTTTAATATTAATTTTTAAAATCAAACTTTTCATTACATTTTTTTTTTAGAAAGAAAATATATTTTTATTTAAAGTTTGAACCTTTTTTTACGATAATATTTTTAAATAAATTTAATATCTCAGAAATGTTATAGAAAAATTGTTCATCATCATCAAAATCAACATTATAAAAACAATATTATTATCATTAATATATTAAAATATTTTATAAAGATAAAATGAAAATAGATATTTTATTTAATATTACATATTTCTCTTATATCTAGGTGTATAATATTATTTTTTTAATGTCACCTAAAGTCATATTATTATAAAAATATTCAAATAAATATAAATAACATTAATTTTTCCAAATGGATTCATTTTAGGGTTTATGTTAATATACAAATAAATAAATAGATATATATAAATAATTTATAACATTTTATTATATCTAAAAGCAGTATAAAATTTAATTGACAATAAAATATTTATTTATATATTTTTCTTTTTTTTAATTTATTATAATATTCATTATTATCATGTAATTATTTTACATAAAACAATAATAATAATAATTAATGGCACTAAAAATTAAATAATAATAAAAAAAATCGTATTTTAACAAAATAAAATTTGAATATTTGAATATTTATGTATATATATATTACCTGTAAAAGAAGAAGACTATTTGCGACAACTCTTATAAAGCAAAAAAATATTTTAATCAATATTTTGTTTAAATGATAAAATATTAAATAAATTTCTTGATATTTAAAAAGTTTACAAAAAAAGCAGTCATCAAAATTTGTACATTTGAAAATTTGATTTTTTTTTTCTTTTTAGATGTAACAAAAATACATAAAAATATATAAATATATATATATAAATACACTTCTTCTCTTCAGTGAAGAGATGCACAAGGGGAATAAATTTAAGTTTTATAATTTTATATGATTATTTATTGTTTGTGGTCCCATAATTTCAAGGAATGATTTTTATTTTAATAAATAAAACAAAAATATTAAAAAAAAAATTCCTATATTATAATAATAAAATATTGTCTATTTAAATAGAGATGTATCACTAGAATATATATATATATATATATATATTTATATATTTATATATAAAATTTTAGAAAACATTCTTTATTATTATTATTTGTTATCATTATTAATATATATATATTCTCTCATTTTACATTACTTATAGTATATCAATTTATTTTTATACATATATACAAAATAATAATTATTTATCAAAGTACAATTTTTATTATAAAAAAATATGAATTCTTTACAAAAAAAAAAAGAAAGTAAAGTAATGTAAGAATTCATTATATCACAAATATATATATAAATATATATATATATATATATATTAAAAAAATCTCTTTTTTTTACGGGAAACTGCATACAAGGCAGGCAAAATGTTGACTAATCAATCAATTGTTGTTGTTGTTGTAGTTTTTGTTGACTGCCTCTTTGGCAATTGCCTAATGAGCAATTTCTAATAAATAATCTTATATCGGATTTTTTTTGTTTTAATGATATAGATTCATTATTTATTTATATTAATATTCAATTATGGAAAAATATATTATATATATATACTATAAATTAATTTATGAACATGTATGTATGGGTGAGATGAGTTGAGTTGGAATGGGATGTTATTAAATTAAAATTCCAATTCATCCATCGTTCTTGACAGACGATTACTATCAATTCTTCTGCGTTGTGATCGACGTACAGCATCCGCTCTTCGGTAAGGTTCACTCTTCAATCCAAGAAGAATATCCTCCAGAGCGCCATTGTACACCTCGTCTTGCTGGAGAAGTTTCTTTTCCTGGACCAGACGCGTCTTGCTTTTTAGCTCATTAATGACGGCATCCTGACAAATAAATAAATAATATTTTAAATAAAATAAAATTTTTTGAAAACATTATATATAAAAAAAAAATAAAAGATAATGTATTTCTTTTATAATTGAATTTATATAAATACATACATATAATATATGTAATATATCATTTAATAAAATTTTGTTAAACAAGATATCAATTTGTTGATTTTGCAATCTTATTTCGAAGTAAATTAAAATAATTTAACAAAATTTATAAGGGAATTTTGTAAATAAAACCACATATTGATATTTGTTATTGTAAATTTATTCAAAAAAAAATACACAAAAAATACAGTGACGACTCGTAACTGGACGCTCGGACAGTGAAGTCGCTTGATAACGATTGCAGAAGTAGTAATCGAAATGTTGTGTATTTTTTGTATTTTTTTGAATAAATTTACAATAACAAATATCAATATGTGGTTTTATTTACAAAATTACCTTATAAATAAAAATTAAATAAATCTCATTATCATCAAAACATGTAAATATAAGAATTAAATTATTTTTATTTTAATAAAATGTACATGTTAAAAAAAAAACAGAAATGTTAGTTTTTAGCATTCAATAAGATGAGTGGTATTAATAATTAATAGTTTTTGTTTGTTAGAAATAAAGAGAAATAGATTATAATAAAAAAACAAAACAAAAAATAATAATAAATATTATAAAAAAAGTATTTAATATTTCAATCTTACCTCATGGCCCTCCAAGGCATGCTTTAAAATAAAAATAAAATAATTTCAAATGAACTTATTAATATTTTTTTTTTATATATTAGCATGCAAAGTGACAAAAAATTGATGTGGTAGTTTTCTTAAATATTATGAAAAATAATAAATACTACAGGAAGTTAAAATATGCTTCTTTGTTCAATTAACAACAAGTGCTGTGATTATGTTACATTTGTATACTTAATATATACTATACAAATAAAAGTGCGTGCGTGAATACCGCGAATTACCATTAAAATAAAAATCAATAAATTTATATAAAAAATAAAAAAATTCTGTACAAAATAAGAATAATAATAATAATAATCAATAAGAAAGGAAACTTACGGTCAGGATTTTCCACGCTTTAGAAGATCTTTTAACAACGGGGTGTTGGCCGAACTGTAATCAACCCACTCAAAAAAAAAAAAAAAAATAATAATAATAATTTTCAGTAGAATTTGTAAGCCAAAAAAAAGAAAGAAAAATAAATAAATAATCTAATATAAAAAAAAAACCCCAAAAAAAAATATAAATTAAATAAATATTATTTTAATGAAAAGATAGATTAATCTAATACCTGATAAAAAAATAATAAAATATATAAATATTCCAAAATTAAAAAATAAATAAATATAACAAATCACAAGCACAATAATTCAATGGAAGAACGTTCATGTTGGATATAATATACATAAAAAAATAAAAACCATTCATTATCATTTCCTAAACAAAAAACAAAAATATAATCATGCAAATATCCTACTATCAAATATATAAAAAAAAATACTTAATTTGCTATATATATATGCAAAATATTGTTAAAAAGTAAAAAAAAGAATGAAAGAAAAAAATCAAGGTTAAAAAATTAAACAAAACGAGTATTTCATTCAAAAGATTAAAAAATAAATTAAAGAAAATGAGAGCAAAAAAGCAAAATTACAAAAAACACGCGCGTTATAAAGCAAAAGTTTCAATAAGAAGAAGAGTAGGAGAACCGGCCAGTTAATAAATATTATGCACATGAAATTTTTCTGTCACATACCTGTTGTTTTTTCTGATTAATTTTATTGCGTTTGACAACATCATCATTCGGTTTTTCAAGTGCTGCTAATTCAAGACGACGACGTTGCTCATTCTCTTGATCTACTTGCTTTAAAACAGAAAAAAAAATTATATAAAATAAAAACTCTAATAAATTTTTATTATTTGATCATGTGGAAATTTCATTAACGTTTTAATTAGAAAAAAAATCACAGGATTATTTAGATTTATAAATTTTGAAGGACACCGATATTATTCACAGTTTGTAGATTTCTATCAAAATTTCGTCAAAATCGGTTAACCGGAAGTGGTACTTTACCTACACTGGTTGCGTTTACCTTTCAAGTAAAGTACCAGTTTGCTTCGAGATATTTGCTTCATATTTTGTATATAGATTTAAAAATATGAAAAAAATTGAGATACCAAATTTCATCATGATCTGACTACCGGAAGTGACATTTTACCTATACAAGTAGCGTTTCCTTTTTACCGACCGACGATAGTAAGGGAGGTATTGTTTTCACACCAAATTTCACCTATGGATATTTTTAGGTACATATCTCCACGAATCATGCATTTTCTTAACAGAAAAAAGTATTTTTAGCATGTCTGTCCGTCCGTCCGTCCGTATAGATGTGTACAGCCTGAACGGCTCAACGGATTTTGATGAAATTTGGTATATTTACTTAATACATCAGTAGGGTGAATTGATCAACTTTTGGTGCAAATCCGGAAACCGGAAGTGCTAGTATTGCCGATCGAAGAGAGGAAGTGAAGAGTTATTTTCATATCAAATTTCACGTGAGGACATATCTCCACGTGTTATGCACTTTGTATTGGTTTTATCCTCGAGAAAAATCATCTTCATTAGTTTTTTCTTAATTTAAAATTATATGACGTCACCCAGCACTTCATGACGTCACAGCCAGCCCTTATATATTATAAATAAAATAAAATTAAAAATATTTATATTATATCCATATCTGTTTTTTTTACATTTATAAAACCAATACAAAGTGCATGATTCGTAAAAATTTCCTCATGTGATGGTGTGAAAATAACCTTTCCCTTCCTATCGTTGATTGGTAATACTACCACTTCCGGTTTCCGGATATACACCAAAAGTTGATCAATTCATCATACTGATGCATTAAGTAAATATACCAAATTTTATCAAAATCCGTTGAGCCGTTCAAGCTGTACATATCTATACGGACCGATGGACAGACGGACGGACAGAAATCATACTAAAAATACTTTTTTCTGTTAAGCATGATTCGTGGAAATATGTAAAAATCACCACATGTGAAATTTGGTGTGAAAACAATACCTCCCTTACTATCGTCGGTCGGTAAAAAAGATAAGTAGGAGATTTTTTCTTTTTGTAAATTTTTAATCAAATTCATTTAGTGAGTTTAATTAAGAATAATATATTTACTTATTTATTTATTTACTTTATATGCACGTGCAAAACGAACAAGTAGACAGAAAAATGTATTAGCGTCTGTTGTTCGTGGAGTTTCACCAAAATATTCTACACATTCTCTAAATGCATCATGAGCTGCTCGCATATCTTGACGTAAACGACGTAATTTATCTTCAGCATTGCCAAGAAAATCGCGTAAAACCAGATTATGTCGCTCTTTTCCACGAAGTTCAGCCTCTTTTCGTACAAGTTCCATTCCTTTTTCTAATTCAGTGACATCCGCATTCATATTATCCAATGAGACTAAAATAAAATGAAAAAAAATAATTTATGGTTAAAAATAAGGTAAAATAATTGTAAATTGATTAAATATACGAGGGTGGGGTGAAAAGTTTCCGGCCTGACCAAGAAAAACGATGTTTTTAATTTTTTTTTTGCTTTATTTTTCAACATAATCTTCATCAACACTGATACATTTCTCATAACGGTGTTCTATAATTAATTTAATTAAATTTAATTTAATTTAAGTCTCATCAACAGTTATGAATCGACGCAAAAATTCGTTTGGATTAAGCCTACAGCTCCAAAAAAAAAAAAAAAAAAAAAAAAAATTAAATCATTGATCAAGCCGGAAACTTTTCACCCCACCCTCGTATATATATATATATATATATATACTCGTATGTAAATTGAGAGTAATATAATTAATTTATGATGATTGATACCTGTTGCTGCTTTATCTATATACATAAGTTCAGTATCAAAATTTGAAAGTTCCGGAAATTTATGCCTAATTGTGTCAGCTATATAATGTAAAAGTGATAATCTTTTATCGGTGGATTTTGTATCAACTAAAGAATCAAGTGATTGCATTTTGAAACCATATGCTGGTCCTCGTTTAGCAGAATTCATATAATTTCCAAAAGCTAATATAAGCTCTAATACTCTTCGAAGTTTTTTTGATCCTTTTACAGAACTGCTGGCAGTTATTGTAGCATGAATTTGCTAAAATAAAACATAAACAAGAATTAATATTAGAGAAAAAAAAAATTCAATATATTATATATTTGTTTCATTTTTTTTTTCCCTAATCAAGTTGTTAACTACTTAAAAAAAGAAGTAAATTATTTCTTTTTTAATTAAATTAAATTAAAAATTAAAATGAATTACTTACTGGTTGTATTAAATGAATATTATCATAGAAATTTCCAATATAATTCATAATTGCAAGTTTGGCAGTTAAACGTTCCGATTTGCAAAGTGCCAATAGAAATTTATCTTCATCTGTTAATGCGTTGATATTCTTTTTACTTGCAACATATTCTTTATAGGCCTTCGTCTAAATAAATAAAAAATAAAATGAAAATCTTATTCTATATTCTAATAAAAATATATTTTTATATTACATTACAGGAATAAGAAAGAACATATAAAAAATAAGAAGAAGAAGAAGAAGACAAGAAGAAGAAATCATATAAATTTACCTCTTGTTCCGTAGGCACCATCCTTTGAAGAATTTCTACATGTTCAAGTGAAAATTGTTTTAAATCTAATGCATTAACAGCAGCAATTACTTTCTCCACTGGCATATCCATTTTCCGTCTAGAAATTGCTTTAAAAACAAAAAACAAAAAACAAAAACATTAATATTAATTAATAAATAATCAAAGTTATTTATTTGACATTTATTATAAATATAACTACACGTATATGTACAGTGACGGAAAAAAAGTAAACACCAGGGTGGCACTGTTGTCGGGAAATGGCAATGCTCCTTCTCATTCGATTAATTAATTGCCCGATACAACAGCCCACTTTTTTTTTACACAGAGTTTTCTTTTTTTCTCATCCTTATACATATATTAGATTCTATTCAATTAAAAAAATTACTATTTACTATTTTTAGATTCATTTTTTTTTTATTTTATTAAATAGAATTAAAGTGAATTTTTAATAATAATAATTATTTTACCTATATTACGTAATCGTGTATGTTCCAAGAGTGAGATATTTTCTGGTTTTTTAAAACGTTTACTTGGAAAATTTGTTAAACCATCAATTTCACTGTTGCCATTAAGCATAGCAACGCCTAATTTAAATTTCTCTTCAAAATCACAGAAATCGATCACCTGATGAAGTCGATCATCATCAAGTTCATTGAATATCGTGCCTCGCACTTGATGAGGTTTCAGGGCAATCCAATTCAATGTTGGTAATTTATATTTGGTTTGTACTTTACGTTTAATGGTCATTGCTCCTTGGGGTGCCTGCATTAGTCCAGGCGGTGGTGGTGGAGGTGGTGCCAGAGGAGAAATAATATTTTGAAGAGGACCTGGAGGGGGTGGTGGTGGTGGTGGTGGGGTACTTGACACGGATGTCAATAACGAAGTGGATGCTGGTAGTGGGGGTGGGGGTGGTGGTGGTGGCGGCGGAGTTGTGATTGAAAGCGTTTCTAAATCTCCGCTTAATGAAGTTCCTGTACTTCGTGGTAATGTGCGTGTTAATGTTTCCAATTCGACAATCTTGGATTCCAACATCGATTGTCGATTTCGTGATTCTTGTTGTTGTTTGGCGGCGGCGCGTCGTAACGTATCGACTTCTTCATCCACCCGTCGTCGAAGATCTAAAAGTTCATCACGTTCTGCTCTAACGGCAAACAATTCAGTTTCAAGCTCAGCAACTTTAGTAAGAGATTCACGTTCCATTTCAGCAAGACGATCAACTAAATTTCCTAATTCATCTTCCAGTTCCGCCACTTTTTCTAATGCCGCTGTCTTTGTTTCGGAATCCTCCATTAAAGCTGCGACATCGAAAACATTATCTAAATAAGCTGAAATTTGTACTTGCAATTCTTCACTTTCTGTATGACGAATTTTATCTAGATAATGATCCAGGCCTAATTTAGTAAATTCAAATTGTAAATGAACACGAAAATTCATATCTTCAACGGAATGCACAACAATATTTACAAATTGCATACAAGCCACCTGAAAATTCATTCATTCATTCATTCATTCATTCATTTGAAATAATTATATTTTATAAAATAATAATAAATATTATCTATACCAACCATAAATTCAATATGAAAAACATCATAATTAATAAAAAAATCCATTAATGTTTCAAATCGACTTCTTTCATGGCAAATCTCTTTAAAATTATCGAAAGCAGAGAGGATAATTTCATGACCACCTTTAACAAGACAAATAGCAGCTAACAATTCCAGTACGAGGGCTTTCGTTCGTAAACTTTTATGCATTAAACTCAATGCAATACAATTGATAGCTTCTCGATGTTGAATTACCATATTAAATCCATACTAAAACAACAAACATATAATATATAATTATTTTATTATTATTCTTTAATTGCAAATCCAAAAATACCATTATTTTGTATGATTTCAAATAATTTTTTTTTTTCTTTCATCTTTAACAAACAAGATTGGTCTATACGTACATTGGTATATGCTAGTACATAAATAGAGTGGATGTGGGATTACCTTGTTATTCATAATGGCCCTTAGGCACATAATGCAAACATGAATATCATCCTTAGCTTCGCCCATATTTAGTTTAGTAATATGTCGCGTTCTTCGTTTAACGCTTGGACTGTCAAACATCTCCATAACCGGCCTCAAAATATGGTTTCCATTCCCTCGGTTGTCTCTTCCAATTGTCCCTGAAGTGCATCCGCTTGACCCTCCATTAGACAATTTTTCATCAGAGAGTTTAGCTTCAGCATCGCGTTGCTCATGACGCATCATCATTAATCGGAAATTTAAATAATCCACCAGATGATCCAGCCCTTGATTCTCGTCATCGAGGAATTCACGAACCCATCTTGAAAAATAAAAAAAATATTATCAAATGTTGTTACTTACTTGTTTTAACTTAATTATAAAAATCTCTTCAATGAATGAATACGAGGGTGGGGTGAAAAGTTTCCGGCTTGACCAAGAAAAACGATGTTTTTAAATTATTTTTTTTTTTTTTTGCTTTATTTTTCAACATTCAAGATAGCTGAGACCTGTACGATGTCAGCTGAACGTATGCGAAATATTTTGCACAACCATTGGAATATGGAAAGCTGTGTGCAACGTGGGTGCCGCGTTTGCTAACGTTACACTAAAAACTGCTTCGAAAAACCATTTCTACCGACAATTTGGCGCTGTAGGCGTAATCCAAACGAATTTTTTCGTCGATTCATAACTGTTAATGAGACTTAAATTAAATTAAATTTAATCAATTAATTAATTAATTAAATTAGAACACCGTTATGAAAAATGTATCAGTGTTGATGGAGATATGTTGAAAAATATAGCAAAAAAAAAAAAAAAAAAAAAATTAAAAACGTCGTTTTTCTTGGTCAGGCCGGAAATTTTTCACCCCACCCTCGTATACTCGTACATATATGTTAAATTTAAATATACTCTTATCATATTTTAAAAGAAAAGTTTTTTTTTTAATCATCAGATAAAAAAATCATAATATTTTACTAGAAATTTAAAAAAAAAAAACAATAAATAAATAAATATTTACTCAATATGATTGGTCCTTAAAGAGATTTCAAGATCACGTAATACTTGTGTAGAAGTCGAATCGCCAACCATCTTTCGTTTCTGAAAATAGTCAAAAATAAACAAGTAAATAAATAAAAGAATAAATAATTAATGGGTGATGATTTAAAAAAAAATAAATCTAAATTTAGCGAGCATATATTTATTTATGCCACAATGTTTAAAAGGAAGAAGGAAAAACTAATCTATTCACCCAAGGATCTATTTTTAAAATATAAAAACTTAAAAATAATTGCTTTTTTGTTTGAAGGTCAGAAATCTATCAAATTTGTTTATTATAAGAATCAATCAATCATTTTCTATCAATTTTTTTTCAAAATTATTATTAATATAATATTTAAAGAAATTATTGTAAATTAATCCAAATATGACTATAAGAACTAATAAAAAAAATTCTGAGAGATTCAAGATGTAGAGTATTGAATCCATTTGTGAATAGAATAGAAGAAAAGAAATCAATTTTATTCTTTGTGTCTATGAGAAAACAAGGACAATAAGTGATGGATTTACGAATGAGCAACCCCTCCCCCTCCCCCGAACAAAATTGTACGGCTCGCCAATCATAACAGTACTATCAATATTATTTTATTGGTATCCTAAAGGTTTTACGGACCACTTTGCGATTTCTGTTAAGTTATTATATATATGTGCACGAGGTCTGTTCAAAAGAAAAGGTAAATTTTGAATTTTCGCGGGTTGTGTACATTTGATTATCGAATTTTTTTTTTTATTTATTTTTTTATTTTTATTTTATTTTATTTTATTTTTTTTGTACACATGTTTCTCATATATTGACATTATTAGCCATTTTGTATCGATTTTTTAAAGAATCTGTATTAAATTTGGCGTTAAAAATGATATAAAGTGCTCCAACGCACTTAAAATGTTGACTGTGGCATTCGACGAGTCTACTTTGTCCCAAAAATATGTTTATAATTGGTACAAGCGCTTTACAGAAAAAAAGCCGAAAAAATTACGCCTAGTTTGATCAAATGTGAAGGTTTTGGTCACTGTTTTTTTCGATTACAGGTGCATCATGAATTCTTGTCAACAGGTCGTACTGTTAATTAGGAATACTACAAGGAAGTTATGCAACGTTTGGGTGTAACAATACGGCTCAAACGATCGGAATTGTGGAAAAACAAAGCATGGATTCTGCATCACATGTTCGTGATTTTTTGGTCAAAAACAACACCGTATTCACCAGATTTGGCTCCCTGCAACTTTTTCCTATTCCCAAAACTGAAGAGACCCATGAAAGCGTTTTGCCACAAATCTCGTATAAATTATTATAATAATTGCTACAACAATGAGTCCTTGAAAGAGGCATATAAGTATTATGTGAATTGTTCATTAAATATTTAAGGTTTAATAATTTATTAAATTGATTTTTTTTTCTTTATGGCCAAGAAATGTCTAACTTTCATTTGGCTCTTTGATAAAAAAAAGTTGTTGCCCACCCTTGGATGTAGGTAGATAATTAATATTATAACATGAACTTTTGTTGCAAGTTCATGACCACCATAAAAAGTTTATAAACCTACATCTGATCTAAGAATTTTATCTCCGATCGTTTGTATTCATTAGAATGTAAATATGTATATAATATTCTTCTAATTTAAATAACATATATATTTTGAAAGATTTGGCAAATATTTTAAGAGAGGCTAGATTAGATCTACTATAATGAATAAATGAGATTGAAATGGATTACTATGGACGGGTGACTAATTATTTTACTATCTCGCCAGAAATCGATACTATTGCGATCACGAAAATTTTCGATTGTCGAGATTTTGATGGTTTTATACGTTTTGAAGGTTCCTGAATCATTTTCACTAAGGTTGAGAAAAATTTCTCTGTGTGTATGTATGTAGACAAGATTGCACAAAAACGGTTTGAGCTAGAATCATGAAATTTGGTATACGGGCATTATTCAAAATTCGTAGTTTTCTATCAACTTTTGAGAAATGTAGCTCAAACGGAAGAGCGTCATTACCTACAACGTTTTGTGATTTTTTCCTCTAAAAAGTGACCGTAAAAATAAAGATATATGTTTGATAGTTTTTCACATGATTAAAAATTGTATAAAATTGCTATATATAGAATTTCAACTTGATTGAATCGCTGAAAGTACCAGAATTAATTTTTTAACACTGCAAATCTCACGCGCCAACACGTGACGTGGTGCCATCAACAAAGAGCCAAACATGCGCTGGTTTAATAAATAATATTTATTAATTTTAATTTATAATTTATAATTAATTAAATTTAATTTAAATATAATATTATTATATGTTATTTAATCCAATTCTAATTTGCGAGATTGCCGAGTGAAGATACTGCAGCTTTTTTTTTTTTTATTCTGAACGATTAGTTGAAAATTGTTTGGAATTAAAAGTCCTAAGCACAAATTTTCTTTCTATTATATAATCACGATAATTGATTAATAGATATTTAACTAATTTTTTCATATTATAGAAAAGAGCATTAATTATTATTGAATATATTTTAGTAGAAAGCACACTGTAGTGGTAGGCAAAACAGGAGGATGTTGGCTATAAAAAGTTGTTGAGATAACAAGAAGCAATGAATTTTCTCAATATCTGGGACTGATTTTAAATTTTTAAAAAACAATTAATCAACTATTTACTGAAAATTACTTGAAATTAAAACAAAAAACAAAAAAAAAAACAAAAATAGATCAGCTGATATCACAATGTTTTCTTTACTACACACACGTACTACATATTAAAAAAAACAAATTTAATTGTATTTTGATTAGAATTATAAATATATATATTATAATAAGAAGTAATAGTAAAATAAAACAGAAAAGAAAAAACAATTTATATAAAACATCTAAAAATATTATCAAATTATTAAAAAAAATTTATTTCAATGATTGAATTTAATTTATTCAATATAGAATATATATAAATAAGTCTTGATTTAGTAAAAGAAGATTCTTTCAATCTGTTCTGTCAAAAAGAAAGATGAATGAGTGAGAGAGAGTTGACTGACAAAGGGGAAAAATCGTAGCCCTAAATAGAGTTTACGTTGAGAGAGATAGAGAGAGAGAGAAGAGAGGAGAAGATGTTAACGTTGTTAACTCAATGGGACCGGAAATGAACCCCAAAAACTATTTCTAGAAGAGGATAATTATCCACCACTCACACATGGAAAAAGTTTAGTCAATCTATCTCATCTATTAAAATTATTATTAAAATAATGAATAGTTAGCACAATTGATCACAATATATTATTTTTTTTTTGCTACTATTCTTCGATTATTTAAATTAAAATAAATAATTCTATAATTAAATATATAATAAAATATGGATGATTGAATAAATAACTAAATGGTGCTGACAACACAGGAAGAGAAATAAAATAAGAGAAGAAGAGAAATTATTTTTCTTGATGAATGTTAATTATAAGTAACATTTGTTTTGATTTATTTAATTTATGGTATAAATATTTGTTAAAATTGAATATATTGCATTTATCAAAAAACTTATCGCGTTTAATGAGTATTAATAACAATTTAGAATATGATCAAATTACCTTGTACAACACAATTTTTTTTTTTTTTTTTTTTTTTTGTAACTTTATAATAATTCAGTTTTTAAGATAATTTTATTCAAATACACACAAACAACCGTACTTATATTAATAAAATGCATATGGCTATACCCAGACGTATAGGTAAAAAGATTTATGTACAATAAATAAAGAAGAAAAAAAGTAAAAAAGCACAATCACATATAATTTCAATTACTGTTGGCAAATTTACTTATCTACAATATTAAATTTTTACTACATCCTCCATATTCTCCAGATATTTCACCGATCCATAATTGATTATTGCCTTTTTTTATAACTATGAAGTATTTTTAAGAGAAAAAAATTAATTGACCAACAAATTATATTAGAAAAGAGTTTGAATTGTTGATTAAAAGGCCCGTACGTATTTCATAGTTTTCAATTCCTTAAAAAGAAAAGATGCCTAAATTGATTGGATAAAAAAAAAAAATCAAAAACAAATTTTTATAAATACGTTTATTTGAAAAGTAAAATAGTAGGGATGAGCTTTTCTTTGAAGACCACATCCCGGTGGGCGTCACTTCGGGGTCAGACACTCCAATGACACCGCCCTTCATGACACGGCCTACACCTTTTTACATCCAAGCTTTCTTTTTTTTTTTTTTTTACTATACAACTGCCTGTTTATTTGACTTTTACTTGCATTTACACATTGGCTAAACGATGCATTCATACTTTCTAAAGTTTTTTTATATTTACTTACTATATATAAATATTCTTGATTAAAATATTACTAAATTAAAAAATAAAAATGATATTGATTTATAAAGTCATATAAATATCAATATATTGGAAAAAGGGAAGGATTTCATAGAGATTTTTGTTAATTTTTATATTCATTATAATTTTGATTAATTATTCTAATATAATTTGACTAAAACATTAAATAAATTTAAAAATGAATTCAAAGGAATCAAAATAATTAAAAAAATCTAAAACTACATATTATCATATTCAAATAAAATAATTTATGATCCTTTAAAATTACAAATTTGTTTTATTTTAAATTAAAAGATAAAAGAAATTATAATACTATATTATATGCTGAGAATAAAATTTTGTGTAAATAAATTAAATAGAAATAATTTGAATTTATTAAAGAATTTATAAATTTTTCATTAAACTAAAAAAAAAAGAAAACGTTTTGCTAAAAAGACCTTAATTATTTAAATGATTTAAATTATGATAACTGTTATGAGTGGGCGAAATAGTGATAGTAATGAGTTTCATTTTATCGATGAACATGATTATTCATCTTAACATAAAATATATTTTACTAATTAAAATGGATAAATGAGAATGAAGTGAATAAGTGTCTTTTATTTCTCCTGTAGTAGTCTAGAAATAACTGACTGAATGACAAAAAAATATTTTTTTTTAAATGTAGGAACTATTTAATGCAGTGATTCTCAACCTTTTTATTTTACCGTGGCACACTTTTAACGGTTCAAAAATTTGGCGGTACACAAAGATAAACATAAGTGTAAAAGTTTACCATATTGAAAAAAGTGGTCCCAAAAACGGTTTACCTTTTTTTTTTAAAAAAAAAACCAAATTGAAAAAATTTAGGAAAAAAAGTCGGAAATGTTTAAGAGCCTAGTCCCAAAACGTTTTACTATTTTTCGAATCAAATTGAAAAAATTTAAAAAAAAGTCGAAAATGTTTAAGAGCCTCTTTACATTTGTAATAATCTCGCGGCACACTAAAGTGATTTAATAACTTTAATGAGAAAAAATATAATCTTTTTCCTATTGCAAGTGGCAATAATTAATTATAATATAGTAAGTACCTGATTCAACGACATGCCTCATGATACTTTAAAAAAAGAAAGAAAGAAAAAAAAACGAAAAAAAAATATTTAAATTTGTTCAGGAATATTAATAATAAATTGGTTCGAACTTTTATCATATAATAAATATCCTTCATTTTACTTTTTTTTTATTTATCATATTTGTCGTTATTTTACATTGAATTTTAAAATAAGTAATTGATATTTTTAGTTTTAGTATAACTTACAGAGTAAAGTGTTATTTATAATTTTTATTAAAAAAAAAAATAAGATTAGATTTCCATCAAAATTTGAACTGAATTATATCTTATTTTTGTTAAATTTTTTATCAGAGAGTTATCATCACTTCAATTAAGAAAAATAAATTAAACAGTTTTGTATTTTATTAAACACATCAACTATAAAATGGCATCCGTGATTTTCTAATCAAGTCGCATCCTGTGTCCAAAGAGAAAAAAAAGATGAAGGGTTCATCCTTTGACCTCAACACGCTTATATTTATAATACATATTAAACATTTACCAATTAATATAAATAAATAAGAAGTTTTTCAAAATATATAAGTAATTATATTTAAATTAATAATATATATATATATATATATATATAATTTCCATCGTATGTATGTGATGTCTGAACATTATGAAGTTAGTTACAAATAAATTGTCAAAATTAATTTAATTTGTAACTAACTTCATTTTAATTTTATTTTTTTAAATTAAAAGTGTCAAATAAAAAAAATTAATATGACGATTTGAATAAAGTTAATAATTTTATATTTAAATTTTGTGTTGTTTTATAAGTAGGAACAAAATTTTCTAGAAATTATTATTATTATTAATCAATCTCGTGCGGCTAGAAGCCGCCTGCCCCTCTAAGAAGAGTTTTATGTCGCCGGCAGCATATGATGTCGGGAACGGCTAGTAATTTAATAATTATTAAATTTTCAATTAAATATAAGACTTTTACTCAAAATTTTCTTACAATTAGTGACAGAAACTCGATATTTGATTTACATTCGATTTAATTTAAATGGACTGACAAAAAATATCGTTCACCCAATTGCTTATCGGAATTAGTATTGATTGATTGATTTATATTATTTTCATAATTTATAATAAAAATTATCTGTGTGGCCAGGCTTAGAACCGACCGACGATTATGAAATAAATTAATTTCCAAACAACATTATCATATATGTTCGTATATATAAAGTTTAAAAAAAAACAAAAAAAAAAAATTTAAAATGACTAAATTATATAATCTTGGTTTTTATTTTTAGTTTAATTACTATACTATATTTTAAGTGAAATATTTTCCGACAATGAATATAAAATTAATACTTTGTAAACTACCTCTTCCGGTTTCCGGTTATACTCCAAAAGTTAATGAATTTATGCTACTGATGCATTAAGTAAATATACTAAATTTTATCAAAATCCGTTGAGCCGTTCAAGCTATACACGTCTATACGGACACACAATGGACAGACGGACGGACGGGCAGATATCATGCTAAAAATACTTTTTTTCTGTTAACAAAATGCATAATTCGTGGAGATATGTAAAAATCTTCACATGTGAAATTGGGTGTGAAAACAATACCTAGCTTACTATCGTCGGTCGGTAAAAAATTTATTACTTTTATTCACTTTTTTGGTTTAACTTTAAAGTTTAAAGAGATCAAAACTATAAATATGTTTGTTAATTAAATGAAATAAATTTTATTAAGAAAATGAATAATTACAGATTTGTTTTTTATAATCAATCCTTGTCGTATGCATACTCCGTTCCTCTTTCTAATAGAAATGATTACAATACATTCGTTCTTTTTTAATTAACTACCTAATTATTATTAATTAGAAATAATTTATAAGGCAGAACAACGTTTTCAGGGTCAGCTAGTATACTAGTCATATATATATATATATACGAGGGTGGGATGAAGTTTCCGGCCTGACCAAGAAAAACGATGTTTTTAAAATTTTTTTTGCTTTATTTTTGAACATAATCTCCATAAAACAGTGATACATTTCTCATAACGGTGTTGTAATTTAGTTAATTAATTAAATAATTAATTTAATTTAATTTAAGTCTCATCAACAATTATGAATCGACGCAAAAATTCGTAAAGCCCCAAATTGTCGGTAGAAATGGTTTTTCGAAGGAGTTTTTGGTCTAACGTTAGCAAACGCGGCACCCACATTGCACACAGCTTTTCATGTCAAATGGTTGTGCAAAATATTTCGCACATGTTCAGCTGACATCGTACAGGTCTCAGCTATCTTGAATGTTGAAAAAAAAGCAAAAAAAAATTAAGGCCGGAAACTTTTCACCCCACCCTTGTATATATGTTAGTTTGTTTTCAAAGTATTGTATTAATTAATTTGTACATCAAGTTATATTATATAATAATTATACACATAAATACATTCATTTTTGTAGATACGAGTATAAAGATAATGAATATTTAATGAAAGAGAGAGAGAGAGAGAGAAAAAGAAAAATGAAAGTTGTTTTTAAAAGTAAGAATGAGTCATAAAAAGTACAGTAAAGTTAATTTGCTTCTGTTTTCTGTTTAAGAAAAAAATACATAAATAAATATGACTCACAATCTCTTGACAATTTTCAAATTAAAATCTTTCTTATACTCGTATATATATATATATTATATAGTTTTATTTTAATATTTTGATTGATTATTATTGTTTTGGCGCCGCATATTTTAAACCACTCCTTATTAATCCGAACGTTCAGTTAAAAAAAAAAAATTGGCATTGAAGTTATTTTGAACTTTGAGAATCACTGTTTTTGATTGATATGATGGATAGATTCATCCATCACCTTCGAATACGACGAAAGGTTTGATATTGATAATATAATCACATAACATCTTCATTTACAGCAGAGGTTCTTAAACTGTGGTCCGCGGACCCCTGGGGGTCCGCGAAGCCTTTACTGGGGGTCCGCAAAGCCATCGTACAGGTGCACGAGAAAATGATGAGTCGGTTAAAACTTTATTTAATATAAAAGAAGCGATGGCATGGCTTTGTGAGGAAACAGAGATCAAATACCCAAATTCAACGAAATGTGCAAGAAAACTATTGCTACCGTTTCCATCTTCATATTTAGCAGAATTTTCTTTCTTCAATATTATAATTTCTAATAAAATGTGTTCTACAATATGCAAAAAAATCGTTATTCACCAATCACTGTTAGAAATATTCATCATATATCCTTGTTCTTATGAGATCGTAAGCCAGAAATTAACTAATAAAATGACGTAAAGTACCTAAAGTTGGAATGGGGTCCGTCAAAAAAAATTTTTTCAAGTGGGGGTCCGCAGAGTACATAAGATTAAGAACCTCTGATTTACAGGATCTGCGCTTGTTAAATATTCAGTCATATTTCAGCAGAACATCATCTCTAATCACTGCAAGACCTACCAACGAACGCTTCACTATTATCAACACCACAAGAGCCAATCACGTCTTTGAGGGATGAAATAATCCTGCTCCCCATACAATTATATTTAAATCTACTATATACAAATCCCAGTCTACATAACCTTATTGTTATTATTATTCCTTATACCTTATTATATTAGTATCTATCTATGTATTATCTTATCTTAAAAATTGTGCATAGAATAATTTTAATGAAATTACAAATATTATCATAAGTTTTTGAAGTGAAGAATTGATTTATATAGCACAACAAGAATTAATAGAAGAATTAGAAGAAGACAGTGAAGAATTTAATGAAAACCAAGATATTTGATGATGATGATTGCGGGGCAATGGATTCCATTTGTCAGTTTTGAATTTTCACAGATAAAAAGTTTAACAGTAACTGCCAGTTGTTGCCACAGGGGTAAAGTCAAGTTACCTAAACCGTCAAATGTGTAAATGGCATGATTTTACGCAATTTATTGTCAAATTCATTGAATCGAAATTATAAAAATTTTAGAGAAAATATAAGATCTTATCACAGTTGTGTTTCATTGACGTCGATGGGTGCAAAACTGGTTGAGTACCCAGGAAATGGTCATTACATTTTCTAAGTACATGGTCAAGTATCAAGTCACATAACTAAACACATTGAAACCCACACGACGGAGATTCAAAAAAATATGACCAAATCTTTTTCATGGATTTTCACAAAGATTAGCGCAACCAACCAATGACAATCTTAAATATGAACTTATCGACAAAAAAGAGATTGTTTTTTTTTTAATTTTTTAATAACCAACAACATCAAAATAAAAATTTAAAGAAAACTCTGCACAAGGCATATTACTAAAAAATGATCATTGGTATAGGAAAAATACTGTTTTTAAAGAACTAATTAATTAATTGCTGCAAACCACGATAAATTCAGTTTAAACACCGTTTGCAACAGATTCGTTTTAGTAATCTAATAATATTAATTAAAATGAAAACTTTTAAACATTTGACAAATTTACATGATAATTATTTATTAGAAAGAAAAACAAAAATAATATATATTATATATGTATATTAGAAATTACTAGAATTATTTTACATATAAAATCATTATCGAAAATATACGGATAGGATTTCCAAACTTATGAAATCAACAACGTAGGGCTTTACATAAATTCTTACTAGACGACCAGGATCGTGTCGTGGTGGTGAAGGTGTTTATCATCGGGGAATGATAGTTTTATCTCAATCCAATCATTTGGGGACCACCATATTACAGCAACATCGATGTTAGTGACAAAACAGTAAGAAGAAGATTTTGTGAAAAGAATTTATTCTCAAGAAGACCGACAAGAGGACTACAATTAGAGTTTGCAATAAAACACCTCTTTTGGAGTGAGAAACAATGGGGCCACTATTCTCTATAAAGACGAGAGGCTGAAGAACGGTATTCTGCTGTTTGTTTATCTTTAAGATCAGCTTTTGGAGGAGGTTCCATTCATTATGGACTATGGAGTGTAGCAGCATCAACTTTCATATTAAAAGGGAATTCTTCATCCCTTTTAATGTAACATTGAATGCTGTTCAGAGGTATAATCATAATAATTAATAATGTTGACTATGTGGGGTCTTTTGCTTCATTTATAGGAGATAATTTCATCCTGATACAAGACAATCGACATCATGAAAAATTCGACACCGAAATATTCATACTCTGAGAGAATTTTGGAAGAATGGGAAAAAACATCCCCTAAGAAATCCTTCACAACATAATAACCTCTAAGAATCGTCGTATGGATGTTGAAAATAGAGCAAGAGGTGGAAATATACTCGATATTAAGGAAAGAAACATTATTTAAAAAATTAGGTACCATTATATGGAAAAAAAAATACAAAAATTTCTCTCAAAGAAAAGGAAGATTAATTTTAAGCAGATAATATTTTTATTTTTTTATTGTGTTAAAAAATAAAAAGGGAAGATAATTATTCAAAGATACATGCATTTATGGATCAATTAATTATTAGATTTTCTTAAAAATAATAATATCTATGTAATATTTATAGTTTCGAATTAATAAATTACTTTTTTCTGAAAATTTTCGGTTTTTTTTTTAAACGACCTACACACACATTTTTTATTCCGATGAGCGTAGAATAAAAGATAAGCATGCAAAAGGGATAAGCAAAGCAAGAAAGGAGGAAATTCTTAATCATCAGCGGAGTCAATTATGCCTGGATATATCTGCAATATTTCTTAAAATAATATTTTCCAAATAATAATAATATAAAAAACAATAAAAAAACATGAAATGTGGAAATTTATTAATTAATTATTATTTATTATTTATTAAATTAATTAAATAATTAATGAGTAGTTGAAACAGATGAATATTAATTGAACTTACTCGTGAACTTCTGCTCGCCTTAGGGTCCAGATAAGTGCGCAACTTGCGCAGGTAGTGTTTGGGCGGATCCTTAGCATGAACTCGCTCCTAAAACAGATAGAATTCTTGTATGAGTCATAGTTGCCCATATAAAGTGTATGAATTTAAATAATTTTCATTATAAATAACATAAATTCAAAAGAAAAAAAAGAAGAGGATAAGGTCTAAATTTTATTAAATAAAATGTATACTTATTACCTATTATTTTATTAAATATACATAAAAATATTTAAATGTATTTTAAATTTAAATCAGATAACGTTAAAAATTATTATATTAATATATTAATAAAGTGTAATTGTGTGTTATGATATATAATTATATATATATATATTTGAATGTTATTAGTTTCTTTTCTTAATGACAGGGGATTAAATTGTCAATATTTTAATAAATTCTCACACTTTAGGAGCCTATTGAGTAAGTTGGATAATAATTAAGATTTTGATGATATTATATATATGTTGTGTCCTTATCAGTGTTGTTAATCTATGCCAAGGAGAGGAATGTCGTGTAAGATGGTCTGACAATGTGGGTGGAAGGTCAAACTGACAAAACACTCCTCCTTTCACTCATCCATCGATAATTATAAATAATAATAACGACAATGATAATATTGATAATAATGATATAATAACGATAACGGGTGTATGTGTGTGTGTGTCTATGTTTATGTTTGTGAAGTAAGGAGGGGGAGAAAGTGTGAATGGTGATGTCGAAGATCAAAGCCGGAAGCAAATATCATTGGTTCCATTCATGGCTTCAAAAAACGCTTCAACTGATGATATTAATTGCATTCCAAGTGGTTATTTAAACAAAAGTTTATTGGCCTAAACTACTTAGAATAATAATCTCTTTAAGAATAAACGGAGAGAGAGAAGTGCAAAAAAATTAGCTGGAGTGTCTCCACTCGAAAATCTCGCAATTTGAATTGGATTAATTAACATATATTATTTATATTTAAATTAAATTTGATTAATTATAAATTATAAATTAAAATTTATAGATAATATTTATTAAATCAGCTCATGTTTGGCTCTTTGTTGATGGCACCACATCACGTGTTGGCGCGTGAGATTTGCAATGTTAAAAAATTAATTCTGGTACTTTCAGCGATTCAATCAAGCTGAAAATCTATATATAGCAGTTTTATACAATTTTTAATCATGTGAAAAACTATCAAATCTATATCTTTATTTTTACGGTCACTTTAGAGGAAAAAAAATCAAAACGTTTTAGGTAATGACCCTCTTCCGGTTGAGCTACATTTCTCAAAAGTTGATAGAAAACTAGAAATTTTGAATAATGCCCGTATACTAAATTTCATTATTCTAGCTCAAACCGTTTTTGCGTATTCTTATCTACATACATACACATATACATATACAGACATTTTTCTCAACCCCTTAGTGAAAATGATTCAGGAACCTTCAAAACGTATAAAAACATCAAAATCTCGATATCGAAAATTTCCGTGATCGCAATGTAGATTTTTATTATTTATTTATTATATAACATAAATAGTACTTGTATTTATATGGCAAATAAAAATACTTATATCATATATAAGATATTTATTTATTTATTTTGATTTGTTTTTTTGTCAAAGACCCGAGGATAGGTCAATAGGTTCGTGACTTTTTGAATGAAACTCAGGTTTTTGGATAAAAAAAAATTATTTTTCAACGTACTCTCCTTTGAAATCTATACATTTTTGTATGAGATTTATATAGGTATATAGGGAGTGAGAGAGAGATTGACATTCTTGAATGATTTTTATAAGTAATACATAATTTATTTTTAAAATGAATAAATTGATAATAATCATGCCCTATTTTCATTTTCGAAATCACTATTACTTGAATGCATATAATTTAAATAACATAAATCATGAAAAGATTATAATCGAAAGTGAAAGTACGTACATACGTATATATAAATAATAAGAAGACACTTTTGTTTTCATTTTTTTTTAAAGTATAATAATAGTAAGTACTTTTATTTAATATTTTTCTTTTTGTCTTTGAAGAAAGACGATTTGCATTCGAAACGTCGGCATTAATTAAAAATAATAATACTTTATATAAAAAAAAAACTTTTTTAAAAAACCACGTTTTTAACGCACTAAAAAGAAGAAAATAATTTTTCTGAAACCCCATAGGTACTGACATTACAAACAAGAGATATGATTTGAAGAAAATTTTCTATAACGTAAAACGTGGGGCGCAAATAATAATAAATTTTTTAAATGCAATATAATTTCTTTGATTAATTTATTTCAATATCCATGGATTTATATTTTAAGTTTTATATTTTTTACCAGACTTTTTGTAAAAGGGAATATTATTAGTAATCCAACAGAATACTTTTATTAATGTAAATTTTTTTTGGAAAATTAATTCCTTAATATTAAATAAACATCTTCAATTTACACTTTAGAAATTTTATTAACATAAATATTAAATATTTGCTAGAAGTTTTGCAGTAGCAAAATTTAGTTTTAGATTTCTTCAAGTTAAATTTCTTATATTATTTACCAGAATATTGTTAGGATGTCATTTTTTATCAGAATTTTTTAAAAGTGAATATTATTAGTAATCTAAAGGTAATCTTTTCATAAATTAAATTTACCTCTTTTAAAAATTTCGATAAGTTATAAGCTTTACTTTTTGAAGCTAATTAAAATATGAATTCATTTATCCTATTAATTTGTACCTAATAACATTTATTTATAAATTTTTATACGATACAGAATATTTTAGCCATAGTTGCGCCCCACGTTTTACGTTATAGAAAATTTTCTTCAAATCATATCTCTTGTTTGTAATGTCAGTACCTATGGGGTTTCAGAAAAATTATTTTCTTCTTTTTAGTGCGTTAAAAACGTGGTTTTTTAAAAAAGTTTTTTTTTTATATAAAGTATTATTTTCTACTTTTTAGTCTTCATATATTGCAATCGATTTCACTTGACCTATACTACTTTTAAGTTTTTTGATTGACTTTAATAGTCATGAAATACTATTATCCTGAAAGTAATAAATTTAAATTGAATTATAAAGAGAAATTTTTAAATTTGTCATATTTTAATTCTTTATTGCCTAAAACTCATAAATTTAAATTTTGTTTTCTAAATTACAGTACAAAACATTAATATACCTTCTTTCAAATTTATTTACATTTTAAATATTATACATATTATATTATTCTTTTAACGGGTTTTTAACGGTTTTTTTCAAATTTAAATATTTACACTTTTTGTTTTGATTTTCCCATACAAAATTATATTCATTAATTATGCTCTAATTAAACACTTGCAAGCTACGAATGTGTTATTTTATTGTATTGTCATCCAGAATACATAACTCTGAAAAGTTTCAGAGCGATTGGATGACTGGAAGTGGTCGAAATTTCGATTGCAAGATTTGACCCGAACAGATAAATAAACAAACAAACAAACAAGAAAGCAAGCTAAGAAAAACGTGGTAAAATACACTCAGTTAGCAAGAGTGCTAATGATGACTTGGTGAGATGCAGAGAGCAAATGATAGCTGAAGGAAATTGAGGGTGGCGTTTAAGTCGAAAAAAGGTGTGTCGAAACAGGCAACCAATCAGAAGACCCGTTAAGTAAAAATAAGAAGAGGGGAGTTTGAACCTTTTTTCTACCTCCCTATTATATTTTTTCAATATTTTGATTTTATTAATTTTTTATCTCTCTTTGTAAAGACGAAATTATAACTTTAAAATGATTTTAAATGTAATCAATCAAAAGTCAGAAATTATAATTTAAAAAAATCAAAATTCTTCATAAAAAAAAAATGGCTTTTTATTTTTTCTAATACATTTACCGTGTATATAATATATAGAGATTCTTTATTTCATTAGATTGAATATTATTTATTAGTAATTCATTTAATAAATATCTAATCGTTATTTGAAATTTATTTAATTATTATTTTAGAATTTATGATGCTTAATCCAAATTTAATTCGCAGCATGGAACATACGATCAGGACTGTCATTTAGTTGGAGGGGAGCGACCTGAACATTTTTTCAAACTTCTTATTTAAACGGATTTTAATATTTTGATTATTATTATTAATTAATGTATTATATTTGCATCCCGCCTCGTTTTTGTATTAGATATTGTATCAATATTTTTTATATTTAAAATATTTTAAAATTTTTTAATTAATTTCGAAAGAAAATTAAAAATATATTTATACAATTTTTGCTAGTATAATAAAATAAGATCTAATGAAATATATTTATTTTTATCGTCAATTCACAATGTGTCATTTATTATATTATTAATTTGTGAAATGATTACAAATTTTATGTAAAATCCATTCTCTATTCGTTTAGATCAAAAATAATATATTTAATATTTAATATATTGAATATATTTAATACATACTAGAATCAACTCTTGAATATTTTTTTAAACAAGCGGACTATGGACATCTGTATTATTTATTTTTAATGTTTTGACAAAGTCCCTTTTGTTGTTTTCTTCTTTTGTATTATGTATTGAGAAAGGTAAGTTTTGGAAAGGGCCTTTTGTTGTATTATTATTGTTTCTCCTTTTTAAGTTAACAAAATACAAATATTCATTAATTATGCTCTAATTAATCACTTGCAAGCTACGAATGTGTTATTTTATTGTATTGTCATCCAGAATACATAACTCTGAAAAGTTTCAGAGCGATTGGATGACTGGAAGTGGTCGAAATTTCGATTGCAAGATTTGATCCGAACAGATAAACAAGAAAGCAAGCTAAGAAAAACGTGATAAAAAGAATTGACGTGTTAATTGATTTCCTGTTCTGTCTCCTAATTGAATAAATAAAAAATATTTAATTTCTCTCTAATATTATTAGATTATTAAAATGTTTTACACAAATCAATATAATGAATATATTATAATATTTATACTCCAACTTAAGTATGTTATGATTACCAATTGAAGACCACAGGGAAAAACTTGGTAACTCACAACTTCATAATTTTTCACGAGAACCATTTTAAGTTTTTCAAGTCATAAAACGGTCTTATAATACATAATGATTTACTTTTTTATATAATTTTACTATTTCGCCAGAGATACTATTGCGATCACGAAAATTTTCGATGTCGAGATTTTGATGTTTTTATACGTTTTGAAGGTTCCTGAATCATTTTCACTAAGGTTGAGAAAAATGTCTCTGTGTGTGTGTGTGTGTGTGTGTTTTTTTTTTTTTTTTTTTTTTTTTTTCTCGGAGGGTAGGTGAAAAATCTTCTTAAAAGACACTGTGAGTCCGTACTCAACAGTAGTGTGGGATTCCTACCCACTAAAAAACACCTCCCTAACGTCCAGCGGCCTTAAAGTCTTCCTGCGGGACCACCGTAAGGTATTTCATCACAGGAAGAGGCCTTAGCCTAGGCTCCTCCACCAATGCTAGGGTATCCCTGTTCACCTATGGTCTTCTGGGCAGTTTCTCTCCCTCTCCAAGCGCCTAAGCTCCCTCATTACGATGACGGAGAGTCTTCTGACTGCAACCCATTCTCTCTCCGATGCCAACATGTGAGATATTATGTTTTCCGGCGTTGGACTCTCTCCAAATTGTTCTGCCAGCTCCTCGCGGTCTCTACAGAAACGTGGGCAATGGAAAAAAACATGTTCGACATCCTCGGCGGTGTCCTTGCAAATCGGGCATAATGGGTCTTCCTCCAGTCCAAAACGGTGTAGATATGCCCGGAAGCATCCATGACCAGATAGTAGTTGAGTCATGTAATAGTCAATTTCACCGTGTTGTCTGGCCAACCATGGTTCAATGAGCGGGATAAGACGGAACGTCCAGCGTCCTTTTCCCGATTGGTCCCATCTACGTTGCCACTCTCCAAGAGACTGGGTTTCAATCGCTTTAATGTTGTTAATATAGTCGTCATCTTTAACGAGCCTATACTTTTTTTGACGCTCCCTGGCCAGGATATCTATGGGAAGCATTCCCGCTATTACCCCTGCCGCATCCATTGATACTGTGCGAAATGCACATATGGCTCTCAAGGCACTTAGTCGGCCAACTGACTGGATACCACGAGCAAATGATTTGGTCTCCACCGCGCCTGCCCATATAGGGGCACCATACAACATGACCGATCTGACGACGGTGGTCAATAGTTTTCTCCGATGGAATCTTGGTCCCCCTAAATTTGGCATTATTCTCGACAGGGCAGCATTCACCCTGGCAGCTTTGTCACTGGCATATTCCAGGTGCTGTTTAAACGACAGCCTGTCGTCGATCAAAATTCCCAGATATTTTACGCACGGTTGCGAGGTGATTTGATGGTCACCAACCGCGAGGGTGATAGTCTCCCTAGTCTTTCTGCTGGAAATCAAGACCGCCTCGGTCTTCTGCTCTGCAAGCTGAAGGCCCCTCGATGTCAGCCAACGATGGATCATGGCAACTGTCTCATTAGAAATCCGTACGATCTCCTCTGTGAATTTTGCTACCACAACTATCGCAAGATCGTCTGCAAAGCCTATTACCCTGACGCCGTCGGGAAATGGGAGCCTTAAGACCCCATCATACATGATATTCCACAACAGGGGACCCAGGACCGAACCCTGTGGTACACCTCCAGTGATATCGTACTTTCCTGTACCGATGTTCGTGGTATATTCGAGATGTCTATCAGTGAGATAGTGAGATCGTCACACACATTCGAGAGTTGTTGAACTGAGTGGACGTGTTGATGCTTGCTCTTGCCTTTTTGCGGGATATCTTTGGCATTTTTGGTGGTATAGCCTTGCTTTTTTCGCCGTTTTGTGGCGCTTTTTGCGCTCTGTTGGACTGACTTCTGGTGGGTCTCGTGAGACTGGGTTTTGCGCCTGAGCGCGGACTTTTCTTCTGCCCGGAGCTCAAGTTCTCGTATCTATTTATCCTTTAATCCTTATTTAGTAGGGATATTTTTGGATAGGAATTCGAGGTATTTATTATATTTTGATCTTTTTTCAACCTCGGGTCATTCGTCTTGCTTTACCCCTTCCACCGAGCTGGAAGGTGGGCGTTCTTTTGAGAGAGGGGGTGCTGTGTCGGTGAGGAGTGGTGGGTGGTGCTCTGCACCTTCTCCTTCGTCGCTTCGCTCTGTCGCCTTGGTTGCGGTTTCCCAGGGGTCCACGGGGTGGCTGGGTTGCTGGTTCATTTATTTATTTATTTATTTGTTTGTTTGTTTGTTCGTTCGTTTGTTTGCTTGTTATTTATCTATCTGTTTATTTATTTATTTAATTGTTTATTTGTTTTATTGTTTATTTATTTATTTTATTGTTTATTTGTTTATTTATTTAATTGTTTGTTTGTTTAATTGTTTATTTACTTATTTATTTAATTGTTTATTTATTTATTTATTTAATTGTTTCTTTGTTTAATTGTTTATTTATTTATTTGTCTATTTGTTGTTTTGTTTATATACAAATCTTGTCACTTGGTGGTTGAGGAGATGGTTAGCGTTTCAGCCCTCGTAAAAGCATAGCGTCCCAAGCCAATGCGCTAGGGGAAGAAACCCCGAAGATAAGATAAACCAACATGGGAGACGACGAAGCTGAAGATGTTACATTGCAGGGACTCGGATGCCCGGTCCCGGCGTCGTTGGCTGGTGACCGCAGTGCTGAAGGGGTGGACAACTTGGCCCCTGTAGCATCTAGCGCTACAAGTGAGAGGAAGAAAATGGCTCATGAGAAATTGGGAAAGTTGGTGGTCCAACTCTTAGATTTCGTTAAACCGCGACACAACGTCCACGGTGAAATTAAGAAATTGGCGAACTCCATTAAGAGCTGCTATAACATTGTTAGAGACTTGGAGGATGAATCAGTTCGGCTCGTCCGGTCCTTCACTACACAGGGAACGCAGACGTCATCAGAGACAGAAGCCGGAGGGATGAGAGGGGAGAGGTCGAAAGACATAAGTGACCCGGAGGTGGTCGAGCGCCCCCCTGAACTTCATGCCCAAAGGAGCGGGAAGATCGAGGGGAGGGGAAAGAGTGACAAGAGAAATAATAAAACGGAGGAGAGAGGGGTGATCCTGAAAAGAGGAAGAACTGAAGAAGTCCCCGCAATCCAGCTCGGGTCAAGTCGGGAGATGCAAGAGCATGGTTGGCAGCTCGTGGAAAAGAAAAAACATAAGGTGAGACCTCCCCGTCCAGACGCCCTGTTAATCAAGAAGAGGGAGGGGATCTCATACTCCGAGATTCTTAAAAAAATTAAAGGCTCGGAGGACCTAAAAGAACTTGGATCAAACGTCAATAGAATCCGAAGAACCGCAAAAGGAGATCTACTTTTGGAGTTGCGAAGGTCTGCAGATAGCAGAACTTACGAGGAACCGGTAATTAAAACATTGGGAGACCATGCCCAAGTGGAGACCCTATCCCACAAAGTATTGGTGGAAATTAAGGACTTAGACGAAGTTGCCACAAAAGAGGAGGTCTGTCAAGCTTTAATAGAAAGGTTCGAGGAGCTAAAGGAGGTTACATCCAAGGAAATTAAATCCATGCGAACGGCACACGGAGGAACACAAACTGCACAGATAAGTCTTCCTGCGGGTATTGCCAGGAAGATAGTGGATGTAGGGAAAATAAGAATAGGCTGGGTGTCCTGTCGCATACGGGAGAAGATAAAGCTCACCAAGTGCTTCAAGTGTTTGCAGTTTGGCCATTTGATACGGACCTGTAAAAGCCCACACGACCGTTCAAAACTATGTTTTAAATGCGGAGAGGATGGCCATATGGCAAAGGATTGCGTAAAGGAGCCGAGGTGCATGCTCTGTGCTGAGGATAAAAGAGGGAGCAACTGGAGCCACATTACGGGGAGCAGTAGGTGTCCTTTTTATGTGAGAGCTTTGCAAAAAATAAAAACAAAAATATGAGAATATTGCAATTAAATCTCAATCATTGCGCCACGGCACAGGATCTTCTGAGACAATCAGTCAGAGAGCTGAAGGTGGACGTTGCAATTATTTGCGAACAACACAGAAACTTGTCTGGAGACGAGTGGGTGACGGACGCTTCTGGAATTACTGCAATCTGGACATGCGGCAAGCTATCGTTTGTGGAGAGGATGGAGAGTTTGGAGGAAGGGTTCGTCTGGGCGAAACTGAACGGACTATACATTTATAGCTGCTATATCTCACCAAACATAACCATAGAGGAATTTAAGAATAGGCTGGATCGTCTCATTGCCGATGCCCATGGTCGGTGGCCATTGGTGATAGCAGGGGATTTCAATGCATGGTCTAGGGAATGGGGAAGCCGAGCAACGAATGAGAGAGGCAGGGCAGTGCTGGAAGCACTCGCCTCTTTAGACGTCGTACTTGCTAATAACGGTGATGCGAATACCTTTCGTAGGGCAGGAGTGGGATCTGTCATCGACCTGACGTTTGTAAGCAGTTGTCTCTGGAAAAGGGGAATCACATGGAGAGTTAGCGAGCACTACACTTATACCGACCATCAGGCTATAATATGCGAGTTGCGGAAGTCAGTTAGGAGAGCTCCCCTAGCTTTGGGATGGAAAACTTGCGCCCTGGATCAGGAGGCATTTAAGGTTATGATGGGAGACCCATTTGACCCTGTCGGATCAGCAGGAAGTGTAGCCAACCAGGTGATGGACCGCATCGCCAGAGCATGTGATGCGGCCATGCCAAGAAGAACTTTTTCCAATCAGCGTCCACCGGTCTATTGGTGGAACGAAGAAATAGCAAGGCGTCGTAAAGAATGCTTTCGGTTAAGGAGGGCATATCAAAGATCGAGGGGGAGGCGTGAATTCTCATTCCTACAACAGCAGTATAAAATTGCTCGCAATCACCTGAAGTCAGCGATTAAAAGGAGTAAGCATCTCTGCTTTAAAGAACTCTGCGCCGATGTTAATCGTGACCCCTGGGGTAGGCCATATAAAATAGTTATGGCCAAATTGAAGTATCTATACTCTCGGACACCGACATGCCCTGTACTCCTACAGAACATTGTGGCTACTCTGTTTCCCGAACAACAGGAATGTGACTATGAGGTTGCCCAGATTTTGGGAGAGAGGATTCTTCCTGTCACTGGCGAGGAGGTGTTGAGAGCGGCCGCTAGGATTGGCAACAACAAGGCTCCTGGTCCGGATGGGATCCCAAACGCGGCGCTTAAGTTGGCGGTGGGCATTCGCCCGGACATATTCGTCAATTTGTTCAACGCTTGCTTGAGGGAGGGAGTGTTTCCCAGTCGATGGAAAAGACAGCGACTGGTCCTACTTCCAAAAGGGACGAAACCACCCAACGATCCATCGGCTTATAGACCTATATGTATGCTGGATACAGCTGGGAAAATCATGGAGCGTTTAATTTATAATAGGATAGAAATGACCCTTGAAGAAGAGAATGGACTCTCGGAACAGCAGTTTGGTTTTCGCAGGGCTCGTTCGACACTCGATGCAATAGACATCGTTGTAAATATCGCTAGGGAGGCGATCCAGGGTATGCGTTGGAGAAGGGGCTCGAAGAAATACTGTGCCCTAGTTACACTGGACATAAAAAACGCCTTTAACTCTGCAAGATGGAACTGCATCCATCTCGAACTGGAAAGGATGAAAATTCCTGTGTGTGTGTGTGTGTGTGTGTGTGTGTGTGTGTGTGTGTGTGTGTGTGTGTGTGTGTGTGTGTGTAGACAATATTACGCAAAAACGGTTTAAGCTAAAATAATGAAATTTGATATACGGGAATTATTCAAAATTCGTATTTTTCTATCAACTTTTGAGAAATGTAGCTCAACCGGTAGAGGGTCATTACCTACAACGTTTTGTGATTTTTTCCTCTAAAAAGTGACCGTAAAAATAAAGATATATGTTTGATAATTTTTCACATGATTAAAAATTGTATAAAACTGCTATATATAGAATTTCTGCTTGATTGAATCGCTGAAAGTACCGGAATTAATTTTTTAACACTGCAAATCTCACTCGCCAACACGTGACGTGGTGCCATCACAAAGAGCCAAACATGCGCTGATTTAATAAATATTATCTATTAATTTTAATTTATAATTTATAATTAATCAAATTTAATTTAAATATAATATATTATTTTTTTTAATCCAATTCAAATTGCGAGATAGTCGAGTGGAGACACTCCAGCTAATTTACTATGTCATATATCTGTACATGTATTGTAATATTGTTAGTATGTTTCTACAGGTTTCTACTTATTGTTAGAAAAACTATTGTTTTGAATTAGTGTAACTGTCAAGTTCTCCCGGAGTGAAGGGAAAAGTGGACATTGCACTTTTATATTCTTTATTGTATTTTTATTGTATTTAGGATGATTTTCAGGCAAACCAAATTTATACTAATTTAATCTAATATACGAATAATTCTTTTCTGAAAAAAAAAAAAACAATTATTAAATCCTTAAATGGTAACCATTAATTCATCATTTTTCCTTATGCTATCAGGATATATATAAATAACTTCATTTTTTTTAAGACTTTCATCATTTTTATTTATTTATGTATTTTTTTTCTTTTGTTAAAATAAAAAATAAATACATAAATAAACAGAAGTAAGATTGTATGTTGTAGAGTTCTGGGGAGAATGTCCATGTGTTTGTCTGGGGGTCATTGCCTGGAGGGGAGAATTAGTTTCAAGGAGTATTTCTCATCCATATCTATCTAATGTGATGTCTTTTGAGTGTTATCTGAAAAGAAATCGGGGAATGTGAAGGGTGTCTGACTGTGTATGTGTGTGTGTTTGATTCATAGTTGAGTGAATCTCCATATACAAAATACAAATCATATAATATATAATATATAAAAATAAGTAATAATTAAAATATCCATTTGTGAAATAATTAAAAACTCTAGTTAATCTAAAATACAGGGTTATCATAAAAGAATGGAGCGGTTTCAGTAATTCGTAGGAAAATTGTTGGGAAATTGCTAAATGTTATATTGGTATCTCTGAAAGCCTACAACCCAAATGTTTGTTTATAAGCTGTTCTAACCTCAACATCAGTTCTTGTACTGTTGTTGCGGTGAGTTTAGTGAGTTACTATGTTCTCTGTTAAAGATAAAGTAAAGTGTGTTTTATTGATGGCTGAATTAAAATCCGTAATTTTAGTTCAATGTGCGTTCCCGACGTGAATTTGGAAGAGATCCACCGCACAAAAAGAACATAACACGCTGGTTTAAACAATTTGAAGAAACTGGATCAGTTCAGAAACGGAAAACAACCGACAGACCAAGTGTACCAGACGAAACAGTTGTACTAATTAGACAAGGAGTGACACCTTGAGATTTTTTCTTGTGGGGTTACATCAAAAACATTGTTTATTTACAAAAAATTAGCGACCTGAACCACTTAAAAAACAGGATTAATGAAGCAATCACAGACATAACCGAAGAAATGTTAGCGAATGTTTGGAGCGAAGTTGATTATCGTTTTGGACCTTGGTCGAGCGACTAAGGACGCCCATATTGAAATTTATTAATTATGTAAAAAAACTGTATGAGACGACAAATTAGATTAATAAACAACATTAATTGTAAGTAATTCTGTTTTTATTTAAACAATGTTCGAAACCGCACCATTCTTTTATGATAACCCTGTATATACGAGTAGATGCGGCACTAAAAGAACCTATTTATATATAATATTATACTTAGTTAATATATATATATACGAAGGATACTACTTATTATTAATATACAAATGTTTGTATGTACTTTTAGATTTTACTGGGATACCTAATTGATGATTTCAAAATAAATAAAAACAGAGATAAAATGGATAAAATTGATTTGAAGGTTTAAATTAAAATAAAAATATTATAAATTTAAAAAAAAATAATATATATATATTGATTTTATTCAAAAGTTATTATAATTTAAAGAGTATTAATTTTAAAAATAATATTTTTAATTTGAAGGACTAATATGGATGCTGTAAAGACTTTTTGAAAGCGGAAATGGTGTAGCCGGATCCGGATGCGATGGGTTGCCAATACAAACCACACCCGGGCATTAGACATTCTTATTTGGACATTGCAGTGTTTGTTATATGCCTGTGATTGACTGACTGACTGATCATACATACATACAGTTTATCAGATACACTCGGCTACCCTTTATCAATAGAGAACTGTGTCTGTCCTTCTATTAATTTATCAATCAACCTATTCAAACTTACAATTAGATCATAACTCAAATTTATCAATATTGTTAGTAAGTAATTATTTTTTTATGATTATCAATTTATTAATTGACGGTATTTTAGAATTGAATGAGGTATGGTGGGGTGGGGGTGGGGTGGGGGGAAGAAAGGTAAGAAGTAAAATTAAATTCTAGTTAAAAAAAAAAATATTGAAAACACACCTCGAATAACATTATTTATTAATAATACATTTTGAATGCAATAAAATTAATTTGAAAAAAAAAAATGAAATCGCCATTTGATATTATAAATGTTTAAAAATATAAATATTATTTTTCAAGAAGGCGCCATTGGGTGTGTGGGTGCCGAACCTGCCTCACATTCACATGGTCCCGGGCCTGGCAAGGGAATTTCCCTAGCTGGGGTCTATGGAACGGAGTCAACCCAGCCTCCGGGAACAACCTTGGGGAAAAGCTACTTGATAGCGCCTCCAATCAAGAAAATCAAGGTAAAGGTTGAGAGGACCCGTTCTACTGATCATTGGACACCTCATTGATATAACCGGCTTGATACTTGTCCTTGCGTAGGACGTACAAAGTCAGGATTTTTTTTTATTCTTTTTCAAGTTATTTCATTTGTCTAATTCGGTTTACTAACAGCATGTCTTGTTTTTATTTTATTTTTTATTTGTTTATTTATTTTTTTATTTTTTTTTTTTATGCATGAATTGACTTTGTTTTTCCCCCCATCTTGTTTAAAATTGCAAATGAATTAATCTCTTTTCACACTTTAATAGTTCCTTCCCCTTTTAGTTAAACACACACACAACATTTCTATATTCCCCCTTTACATTCATTAAACGTGCTCCGTCAATCATAATATGTATCATAGATAGATAGATAATCCATTAAAAAAACTTTTGATAATAACACCTGGTTTTAATTTTTAAAGCAATTTGTTATTATTATTATTATTATTATCTTTCTAACTTCACCTCCTTCTCCTCTTCCTCCTCCACTCCCTTAAAAACCTAAATTAAATTATTTTTAATATTTATTTATTTCTTAATTATTATTATATTGACAACATCTTGATTAACATATACCTACCTAAACATAACTCATGATCAAATTATTAACAAATGATTTATTTATTTTTTTTTAATATTAATTTACATATTAAATATTTTTGTTTTAATATGATTTTTATTATTTCCTCTAAATTTAGATTATGTGGTTAAAGTTTTAGAATATCTATTTGAATATATATAGTTTGTCGTGATTTTGATGGATAGGGTGAAAGTTATTCATTAGTTCCAGGTGTCGTCGTTGACGATGTAAAGGGAACTCTTTCAAATATTAGAGTGAGAGTGATTCATTATTAAGGAGAGAATTGAAACCATAATGTAATATTATTATTACTTTAAAATATATTATTGCCTATAAAAGGCATTAATGGTATTAATTTAAACTGGGATAATAAATAAATATAATATATCTATGAATATAGGTATATATATTTAATTGTATAAATATTAGGGGGACACGGAAATTAATGTCATTTTGTTTTTAGATTAAATTCAAACAAATAAATTTTTAACAAGTTTTTATTTTCAATCAATTATATAATCACCCTCGTTATCAACAACCTTTTTCCATCTAGTAACTAAATTTTCAATACCGGATCGATAAAACTCAATTGGTTTTTGAGCAAAATATCTAGAGATGGCATTTTGGACATCATTCAAATTATCATATTTTTTGCCACTTAAAAAATGTTATAGCGATCGGAATTAAATGGAAACCCGATGGCCCAATATCAGGCGAGTATGGTGGGTGAAGTAATACCTCCCATAACCAATTCATTTTTTCCAAGGTTCGTCTTACGCAGTGCGGCCATGCAATATCATGTTTCAAAATAATGCCTTTTCTGTTGACAATCGCTGGGCACTTTTCAATTAAAGATTGATTTACTCGATCCAATTGTTCAAAGTAAAGGTCTGCATTCACAGTTTGTCGAGGATTCAGCACTTCAAAATGAATGATCGCGCGAAAACTCCGCCAAACACACAATAACGCCTTTTTGGAATGTAAACCTGGCTTCGTGACGATTCATTCGGAGAGTTTTGAGTTTTGGATTATCATACAAGACCCACTTTTCATTTTCAGTGATCAAAAAAAAACGCTTCTGTATTGTGCCGCTGAAGCAATAAGTTGCATGTGCTCGATCGGTTAGCTTTGTTTTCATCGGATAGATTATGTGGGACCCAATACCTGCTCTGTTTTCTTTACCAATCTGCTGCAAATGTTCTTGGATGGTCGACCAAGGTTGGTTAAGAGTGTTTGACAGTGCAAATTTAGATAATAATCCAATTAATATTAAAAAGAAAATCAACTAAAAGATAAAAAAAAAACAAAAAAAAAACTATATACTAGAGAAAATTCTTAAATTGTGATTCATTAACTAGTAACAATTTCTTTTGATAATAATGGAAGTCAAAAGGTCAAATTCAATTGTTTAAATCAGGTCAAGTAATTCGGCAAGAACAAAAAAAAAAATTTCTTTTTAGTTGTTTTAATAAGCAATTTTATTAACCATGAATAAATACAAAAATGTTTATTGAACAAAATCAAAAACTATTATCATAATTATATTGTAGAGACTAGGAATTTTTAATAATAAAATATTTCATGCTTATAAATAAGTATTTAGTTATCGATGATTACAATATAAAAGAAAAGGAAGTTGCTTAGTATTATTACTAACTGGGAAATTGTAACATGTGATTACAGGAAAATGTCAGCAATATTTTTATGCAATTTTGTTTAAAATTTATAATGTTAAGACATTATATATATATATACCTGCCTATATAAATAATATAATATTTTTAAAGATTTTGCAAATAGTATAAAAATGATAATTTTGTAAATGCTTGAAATATTATTATTAATTTTTAAATTAATTTAGCTATTATCTTATCTTATTATACTAGCAAAAATTATATATATATATTTGTATTTTTTAAATATTAAACCGCTCGAAGGATTTTTTTGAAATTTACACCATGGATAGTTTTTATAAAGAAAAATCGATCTGTATTGGTTACAGCCTCGGGAAAAATCATCTATATTAGTTATTTCTTAATTTAAAATAGGAAATTTAAATGACGTCAGCAACTAAATTAGACAGCATTTCGTTAAATAAAAAATATTAAAATATAAATAAAATCAAATTACGAAATATATATTATGTTATATCCACAGGCCATAATTTGAAATAAATTAATTTCCAGCTACAGAAACAATTTCAAATAATTTTAATATATCTATTAATGTAATAACAAACATATCGATATGACATAAATATTTTTAATTTTATTTTATTTATAATATATATGTAAGACCAGGCTGTGACGTCATGAATGGCTGGATGACGTCATATAATTTTAAATTAAGAAAAAAACTAATAAAGATGATTTTTCTCGAGAATAAAACCACCGTGGTGATATGTAAAAAATCTCCTCATGTGAAATTTGGTGTGAAATAACCCTTCCCTTCCTATCGTCGATCGCTAATACTACCACTTCCGGTTTCCGGATTTGCACCAAAAGTTGATCCATTCATCCTACTGATGCATTAAGTAAATATACCAAATTGCATCAAAATCCGTTAAGCCGTTCAGGCTGTACATATCTATACGGACAGACATCATGCTAAAAATACTTTTTTCTGTTCAGAAAATGCATGATTCGTGGAGATATGTAAAAATCTCCACATGTGAAATTTGATGTGAAAACAATACCCCCCTTACTATCGTCTGTCGGTAAAAATATAAAGACGTTTTATATAAAAGTTATAAGTAAACCAATAAGTATTTGTGGGTAAACAATTTTGTTTTAATTCTTGAATTATAAAATAAAAAAAAACAATTCTTGGAAATCAATATTTTTTGTTAATAATGTAGCCGGTCCTTTTGTAAGAGAGAGTCCGTGGACGACCGAGTGTAATGGTGGTCCTTTTATTCTTCTAATATAGTCGGTCTCTGCTCTCGACGGTAGCCCACGAACGACTGCCCTTGTCTCTTTTCAACAACTATTCTCTTCTGTCGAAACGTATTACAATAATAAATAATCCCTTCCAAAAATAAATTTATTTTTAAATAAATAAATTTTCTTTTTTCTTTTTTTTTAAGGATTAATGATATTTTTAAAATATCATTACAATCTACCCTGTCGACTCCAATTATCCCTCGTCAATCCAATTTCGAAAATTGATCAATTGTCCATGTTTACATAATTTATTTATATTTATTATCAGTCAAATTGACAATGACAGCTCCCCAGTCATTAAATTCCTAACACGAGTAGGAATTCTTTGGAAGAGGTCAGTACGTCTCGTTGTCTTAAAGTATGAATGAATAGTTTGATTTACTCGGCCACGTTAGTCCAATAAAATTCATTAAAAATTGTGAAATTTATTCCATAAATTAATTGGAGTAAACATTTCTTTTATGTTGGAAATAAATCGAGTTGTTGTTTTACATAATTATTTACTTAATTTACTTAAACTTAATGCTAATTTAGCATATACGAGATCTTTTTGTTAAAAATGATTCATTAAAAGGTTTTCATAATGAAATAAGATTGTATTCTTTATTTACAACTGAAAAAATAATGCTACCTTACTATGTCTATATTTATGCTTCGTCTCTACTCTAGTTTTGACAATTAGTATGTTTTAGAGAGAAACGAAACGAAGATAGTTTTGTGTCAGACCCTCCAAAGCAACTTAAACGCATTGCCTTAATAAATAGGGTAGGGGAGCCTAGATAGTCTAATCTTTCGGGACAACTGGGTCCAAGTCACAAAACAAGAGTTAGATTATTTTTTTTTTTTATATAAATTTACTAAATCCTTAACTAGAGTAAAAAGTTTCTAACGGTCAAGGGTGAAGGTCAGTGCCTTTATCTATTGAAAGTATAAACAAAAAAAAAAATTATATTAAGCTAAATTCGGATTTAAAAACAAAAGAAGATGTCCCGCATGGCCCTTTAAGTATTTTAATTTAAAAAAAAAAATAAATATTGTTAAATTTCAATATTTAGACACTAAATAATATATTTATATTATAAATATAAATTATATAATATGCATATTATTACTTTATTTTTATTATCTTCAACTCTTTAAATTGATTAAAATTGTTTTAATAATGTGGTTAAAGGTGTTAATTTTAAACTTTCAAGAATCAATCAATCCATTTGGATTCCATTTTTTAGGTATTATAATAATCATTTTTATTTTTTTATTTTTTATTATTAATTATTTTTATCAACTTCACTTCATGTCTGTCTATCTGTTTGATCAAATTAATTTTTTATCAACTTTAATTTGAGCTAGGCTTCTGAAAATTAAATTTTTGTAGCTATTTAAATGGGACCCACGATGGTGTGAAAGAAATATAATTGAATTATATTTATTCAATTAAATGTAATAAAATCAATCATATGTGTCAATGTGTGTGTTTTATTGCTTGAGGAATTAAGTATTTGGAGATATTATTATTATAATTAATAAATATTATAGAAATATTTATAATTGAGAATGAATCATTCGAATAAGTATGTAATTGTATTTAATATTTATTGATTAATGATAATCAACACACTAGACTAGTGTCTCAAGAATTGAAATGTAAATGAAAGGGAAAGGAAGAAAAGTGAAAGAAGTGAATCATATATAATATTTACAAGTGATGAACAAATAAGAGGAAAAGTCTCTGATAAAAAGAATAAGATGAGAGAAATTGACATTTTGATAGACATAGATTCAATATAATTAAATAAATAAATAATAAATGTCATTGGCAATATCACCTTTTGAAGATAACATTTTAATTTGATATTGAAGAAAAAAAAAAATTCAATCTATCAAAAATATATTTATTAAATAATCTAAAAATACAACAGAACATATACTACATAATAACATGAATGAATAATTTTGTTTTTTCTTTCTATCAATAAAAAAATTTGCTAAATCAGAAATGAAAATTAATATATTCAAAATGTTTTGATTATAATTATAAAGAAATATAAAAATAAATAAATAAGATATATACTATATAATATATGGTAGTTTGAAAAAGATGTTTAAAAAAAAAATCTAAATGTTTATTCAATTCAATATCATTTTCCCCCGCCATTTACCATCTGTAAAAAAACTGGAGTGTCTCCACTCGACTATCTCGCAAATTTGAATTGGATTAATTAACATATATTATTTATATTTCAATTAAATTTAATTAATTATTAATTAAAATTAATAAATAATCTATAAATTTAATACGACAGTGTCCGTCCGTACGCAAAAAACTCCAGAGCCTAAACTACAAGGAGTAAGGTAACCAAATTTTTCTGAGGTGAAAGGTACCTCAAATGAGATGAAAAATAAAAAATAAATTAGAATCTTAGGTAACTCCTGAGCTGAGCAGCGGGTGTTCCATTTTCCAGAAATATATATAAAGGAGAGTGTTTGTATTTATGTAATTTGTTTACTTTTTTGTGCTGTCATAGAAACAGATATATATATATATATATAATTAGAACCTCTCTCTCTCCCTCTATTTAAAATTTTAAAAAATGGAGTGTTCTAGCCAAATTAAGAAATTTAAATGCCTTAAGCAACATTGATAGGTAAATGAATTGGACTGGAAGAGGAGACATGTGGTTAGAGAAATTGGGGAAAAATTAACCGAAATGTAATTAAACAAAAAAATTCAAGAATTATGCTACGGATACGACTTACATACAATTAACATACAAAATGTAGAATTTGAAAAAGTATAAATATTTAAATACTTAAGATCTCTAATCACGAAAGATAATAATATTCGAGAAGAATTTAAATCGACGTTGTAATTGAGTAACGCCTGTTATTATGCAGTATAGGGGCTTATCTCATCAAAGAGGATCAAAATTAAAATATATAAAACAATTATTTTTCATATTGATCGATGACTAGGGTGACCATATTTCGAAAACACCAAACCGGGACAAACGGTATAGCTTTTTTTTAGAACTAAATTGAAAAAATTTTGAAAAAAAAAATTACGAAATGTCCTAAATATTTTTGGGACAGAGCACCTAAAGACGGGACGTTTGGTCACCCTATCGATGACTCTGGGAGACGAGAGTAGATTTAGAGTATTTGTGATATTAATATTGTTCGCAGCATTTATAGGCCAAAGGTCACAGGGGGATGGCTGAGATGGCATAACGAGAAATAATGTCCAGATATAGTTAAGGTTATAAAATCGAGAAGGCTGAGGTGGGAAGGGGACGTGGTTAGAATTGGAGAAACTAGAAATTGGGAGAAACCGATTGGGAAACATCCGGTGGAAGACCAAGGTCCAAGGTGGGTGGACAATGAAGGAAGGGACATGGGAGAGATGGGACAGGGTAGGATTTGGTTGTAGCTCAGGATAGGGACGCTTAGAGAAATGTGGACGCTGCGGCTAATAACTTTCGAAAACTGTAGAGACACAGAGTTAGATAAATATAATATACTATACAATAATAATATATCATTAATTTACTGATTAAATTAAAATATATTTTACAAGAAAACAAATACATGTCTTATCTACTTATACTGATTGAAACAAAATGGTTGAAAACCTTTTACATACAGACTTTCAACCAAATACTATGTATCACTCGGGGGTACAGGGGGCTCCGCACAAGCCATTTTTCTCAACCTTAGTGAAAATGATTCTTCAAAACGTATAAAAACATCAAAATCTCGATATCTGGCGAGATAGTAAACATTAATTTAAATGTTATCAAAACAACACTAATTAGCTATGTATGATTTTAGTAAACATGATAATTTAGTCAAAAACGTTATTATTTGAAATTCCAAGATCATTATAAATAATATTATTATTAAAAAATAAAAATATATAGAATAATATATCTTATTATGGAAAAAAATATTTATAATTCTAAAAATAAATTTATTATACCGAATAATTATTATATATTATCATGAATTGACAGAGAATAAAAGAAAATTTTAATTAATTAAATCAAGTTTATTAAATGTTAAATTAATTAAATTACAATTGCAATATTTATGCAAATAATTAATTATAATTTGATGTTAGATACTAAAAAAAAATATTTTATGTTATGCTTTAATAAAAAAAACTTTGAAATTTTGAAAGTGACTCAACTTCCCTCTACTCTCCCAACAATCATATATATTAATTAATTTTTCAATTTATTAATATACAAAATAAATCAAGCTTTATTTCCAATTGTATTTACATCTAATGTGTTTATCTCTATCTCTCGCTCTCTTTTCTTTTTATTTATTATTCTAAATGTAATATTTACGCTCTCTTTTTCAATTTGATGACCGGATGTGGAATGTTAGATAACTCGAGGGAACACAGATAAAGATATTATATTTTTTTTTTGTTTAAATATATAATATTTACTGTATCAATTGATGTCCACTTTGACTGTCGATAATATTTAATTTACAATCCTCACATTAGGAAATTATTCAACTTGCAGATTATAAAAGCCCAATGGTTAAAACAAAAATAATTCAATTTCTATTAAATAATAATTAAATTAATTAAAAATTAATTATTTATAATTTGTATTATTATTATCTATTATATTATTATTGTTGTTTTATTTTCCAATTTGTCTTGCTCAACGGTCAATAACTCAATCAGATTTACAAAAAAACAAATTTTTTCTTTCCTCAATCGCAAGTCAGAGATATATTTGAAATTTTGTTCATTTATTATAAAATAATTGTATCATTTTTGTTACTAACTCGCCAGAGATAGTATGCAAAATTTTGCGAGATAGTCGAATGGAGACACTCCAGATTTTTTTTTATTTATTTAACCATTTCGAATAATATTCATTTGTTCTGCTCAAATAGTACCAAAGTTAAAGAATTGCAATACCATCTAATATATATCCAACCAAATATCAATTTTCAAAGTTCAAAAATCTTTTAAAAAAAATAAAAAAAGTAAAGTCAGCTCTATGATGACATTCAAAATAAAAAATAAATGTTTGGTGTTGGTAGATTATAGTGGAGGAAGAGAGAGAGAAGATGGGGGATTTTCATCTTTCTCTTTCACACACTGGAATACCTTTAGCTGGCTGTCTCAGGTCACTTTGGGCATCTGACCTCTTAACCATCCATTCACTAGACTAGGCTTTAAAACATCGATTTTATAACCCCTCAGGCTTAACTATAATCATCGACACTTTAAAAGCATTTTATTTTTATATTTTTTACTTTCCCGCATACTTCGTATAAGGGAAGTATTGGAATCGTCAAAAATTTCGACTTCGAGATTTCGATAGATCTTGACGTTTTAGACCTCCCTGAGTCGGAAAATACCATTTTTCGAATTATGTCTGTGTGTGTGTATGTATGTATGTATGTATGTATGTATGTATGTATGTATGTATGTATGTATGTAATGTCTGTAAGCAAATTTACTCAAAAACTAATCAAGCTAGGACTTCGAAATTTGGTACACCGATATTATTCACAGTTTGTAGATTTCTATCAAAATTTCGTCAAAATCGGTTAACCGGAAGTGGTACTTTACCTACACTGGTTGCGTTAACCTTTCAAGTAAAGTACCAGTTTACTTCGAGATATTTGCTTCATATTTTGTATATAGATTTAAAAATATGAAAAAAATTGAGATACCAAATTTCATCATGATCTGACTACCGGAAGTGACATTTTACCTATACAAGTACCGTTTCTTTTCTACCGACCGACGATAGTAAGGGAGGTATTGTTTTCACACCAAATTTCACCTATGGATATTTTTAGGTACATATCTCCACGAATCATGCATTTTCTTAACAGAAAAAAGTATTTTTAGCATGATGTCTGTCCGTCCGTCCGTCCGTCTGTCCGTACGTCCGTATAGATGTATACAGCCTGAAAGGCTCAACGGATTTTGATGAAATTTGGTATATTTACTTAATACATCAGTAGAATGAATTGATCAGCTTTTAGTGCAAATCCGGAAACCGGAAGTGCTAGAATTGCCGATCGAAGAGAGGAAGTGAAGGGTTATTTTCATATCAAATTTCACGTGAGGACATATCTCCACGTGTTATGCACTTTGTATTGGTTTTATCCTCGAGAAAAATCATCTTCATTAGTTTTTTTTTAATTTAAAATTATATGACGTCACCCAGCACTTCATGACGTCACAGCCAGCCCTTATATATTGTAAATAAAATTAAAAATATTTATATTATATCCATATCTGTTTTTTTTACATTTAAAATATCAGTTAACCGGAAGTAGCACTTTATTACATTCTAAATATTCATTCACAACTCTTTATACCTATTTATATGCGGGAAAGTCTAGGGGAGGACACTCCCGCTTATTTATTTTTTTTTTTTTATTTTATCTATTATTTTTTTTTATTCTATTCATATATATATTATATATTTTTACGTATTTATTTTAACTGAAATATCTTTGAAGCATACTTAAATATATTGAACAGTCAAATATATATATTATTTAATTATAATAAAACTTGAAAAAAAAAAATAATAATGAAAGATTCACATAAAATTATTAGATTGATAGATAATGGTGAGAATAATATCTAATAAATTAATGTTATATTCTAGAGAATTGATTTATCATAGTATTATCTTGTTTATTCGAAATAAATAAATAAATAAATAAATATATATGTTACAGTGAAAGAATAGGTATACATTATTTCAAATGTGTGTGATACATATTTTTTATCTAATCAATACATTCATTAATTACAGTCTGTGTATACCTACACCCATTAATTCGCATCAGTGATAGTATTAGTTGAAGGATTCTAGACTCAGAATTTTTAAAAAATTGATTTCTTATTGAGAATTTCTCAAAAAAAAATATCATGAAAGGGCTATAATTCTGTATTTTATTTTAAATTAAAATAAAATTATCTCTCTGATAATTTGAATTAATTGAAATTGGGGTGAATTGATAAGAAATATCTTTTTTTTTTTTATATAACAGGTGGGCTGAAAAGTTCGTAGGCTGACACATGCATAGCGCCACTAGTATCAAATCCATATTTTTTTTAGTTAGCCTTCAAAAGACGCGTGTATAAATTTGACAGCTGTTGCACAATTAGTATCGGAGTTATGTAATGTTTTGTGGAAGAACTTTGTTAATTTGAAAAAAATGGAAAAAAGGAATTTCGCGTGTTGATAAAGCATTGCTTTTTGGCGAAAAAAAAAATACTGTTGAAACAAAGGCTTGGCTTGATAAACATTATTCGGACTCTTCACCACAAAGCAAAATCAACCGTAGAGAAGTGGTTTGCTAAGTTTAAACGAGGCAAAATGAGGACGATGCACGCAGTGGACGCCCCAGAGAGGCTGTTACGGACGAAAACATCAAAAAATTCACAAAATTATTTTTGATAATCATCGCAAAGTGAAGTTGAGTGAGATAGCTGAGAACCTAAAGATATCAGAGGAACGTATTGGTCATATCGTGCGCATGAATAAATGGATATGAGAAGCTCTGTTCAAAGTGGGTGCTGCGCGAGCTGACAATCGACCAAAAGCAACAACGATTCGATTTTTCTAAGGAGTGTTTGGAGCTGTTCAAAATTAATAAATACGAATTTTTGCGTCGATATGTGACTATGGATAAAACATGGCTCGATCATTTCACACCGGAGTCCAATTGACAATCAGCCGAGTGGACTGCAAGCCTATTTTGAGGCTAAAGACAAATCATATTATAAAAATAGTATCGAAAAATTATATGACCACTATAATCGCTGACAGTAGATAATAAACAAACGTTATTTAGCTAAATACTTTAACTAATCTTCAGTAAAAGATGTATACACTAACTAGTGAAAGTATTCACTCACACTAATTCAAACTTTATCTATAATATATAATAATAATAATAATTAGTAGCATTTATTTATATATTTTTATTTGTTTTGAACAATTTTTAAAGAAATAATTACTTAATAAAATAAATAAAAATTGAATGAATGGTATGAATGAATGAATCCGTTTTTTAAATAATACCATAGACATTAAAATTAACTATTGAATTCAAAATTGAATCATAGATTTAATGTGTCATTCATTCATTTTAAAATAAAAGATTCATGCTTATTATATAGATTATAGATAATAATATAATAGAGAGTGAGTGAGAACTTTGATTATGAAATACATAGGAAAGCCATTTTTTTATAATGAATGAAGAATTTTTAAGAATAGAAAAGAGAGAGAGAGAGAGAGTCTCTTTTGAATTGGAAAAAACAATCAAAATCACCCAACAATTTTAAATTTTAAAGCGATGGACAGAATAGGTGGCTGGAATAAGAGATGAAAGACAGACGAAAAACATATTGGTGGGGAAACCGATTGGGAAACGCAACAAACAAAAGTAAATATATTATTATAAGGCAGTGGTTTCTAACCATTCTGTACCGGCGCCCCCCTTTTAAAAAAAAAATTCTTGTGCCCCCCTTAATTTTTGTAATAATCTAATTTCATAAATACTCACATAATATAGTAATTTATTTAATGGGCTACAAAAAATAACATATACACATTACACACCCACACACACTCAATTAAGCAAAAACATATTATAGATTTTAGAAAAAAAAATTGGTTCTAATACATTCGCGCCCCCACGGAGGGTACGCCCCACAGGTTGGAAAACACTGTTATAAGTATATATTAATTTTTTTTTTCATCTGATATAATATTTTACATTTCAAATTTATTCATCAATAGTATATTTTAAATGGGTCAAATAAAGTGAAAAGTTTTATTAATATAAAAATTATATCATTAAACGTCAGGTCAGGTTATATATATATATATATATATATATTATATAAGTAATTTATTATATTTTTATTTAAATGTATCATATTTATTTAGAAAAAATAAACTGCAGTGTCTCCATTCGACTATCTCGCAAATTTGAATTGGATTAATTAACATATATTATATTTAAATTAAATTTAATGAATTATAAATAATATTTATTAAATCAGCGCATTTTTGGCTTTTTGTTGATGGCACCATGTCACGTGTTGGCGCGTGAGATTTGCAGTGTTAAAAAATTAATTCTGGTACTTTCATCGATTCAATCAAGTTGAAATTCTATATATAGCAGTTTTATACAATTTTTAATCATGTGAAAAAGTATCAAACATATATATTTTTTTTTTTTACGGTCACTTTAGAGGAAAAAAAATCAAAACGTAGGTAATGATCCACTTCCGGTTGAGCTACATTTCTCAAAAGTTGCTAGAAAACTACGAATTTTGAATAATGCCCGTATACCAAATTTCATGATTCTAGCTCAAACCGTTTTTGTGTAATCGTGTCTACATACATACACACATACACAGAGAAATTTTTCTCAACCTTAGTGAAAATAATTCAGGAACCTTCAAAACGTATAAAAACATCAAAATCTCGACATGGAAAATTTTCGTGATCACAATACTATCTTTGTAGTAAAAAACCTTCAGTTTGATATTTCAGAGACAATTTGTTATTATTTTAGTGATATATATATATAAATTAAAAGGATTATTGTAATTAAACAAATTCAATATTGAAATTAGCAAGATGTTGTCGGAAATGATAACCATACGGCAAGCGAAAACAACCAACTCCCTTGCCTGTAATAGACTTTCTTTTCATTGGCTTTCCAGTGTGAGTGAGTCATTGGCGACGTCTTGGCGGCGTTCCAGGCGCCACGTGGATCTTCGACCTCCTCTATATTCGGAAGACATTTGCTGCTTAAGAGTTTGACATCTCGCTTGTCATTCATCACTTGCCATTGTCAATGGCATCTTTTTTAACATTCTTTAAAAAATACACTTTTTGATGGGGCATTAATATTTCATTCAATAAAACGAATTCATTATTTTAATATTAATTGAGAGAAAGAGAAAGAAAAACGAAAAAAAAAACACTTTCATTTCAATGACCTATTAATTTTTTTTTCTAATCAAAATTAATTTATTTCTATATTCTATAACAAATAATCCTCAACTTTTAAAATATATATATATATCAGTTGAAAAGGAAAATATTTAATATTAAGTGGTAGATATACGAGGTTTATCTCATCAATTGCGGCTAAACGCTTTCCTTTCATGGACCTCTTCAGTTTTGGGAATAGGAAAAAGTCGCAGGGAGCCAAATCTGGTGAATACGGTGATTGAGACATGATTACATTGGTGTTTTGGCCAAAAAATCACGAACAAGCAATGTGTGAGCTGGTGCATTATCGTGATGCAGAATTCATTATTTGTTTTTGCACAATTCCGATCGTATGAGCCTTATTGCTTCACACAAACGTTGCATAACTTCCTCGTATTATTCCTTATTTATTTTTTTTTTTTTAAGTATCATAATAAGTCGACGAACACACAAAACGTGACCAACTTTTTAATTGTCAAAAATTAACTACTAATCCCAAATGGCTGATAATATCCAACATAACAAAACAAAAAAAAATCGATAATCGAATGTACAACCCCGCGAGAATTCAAAATTCACCTTTTCTTTTGAACAGACTTCATATATCAATTGAAAATGAAAATATTTAATATGAAGTGGCAGATATATATTATATCGTATGATATTATAATTCTTTAACGAAAATTAAAAATTCATACACACAATTTCATTATTATTTTTTTATTTATAAATGAATTTTGTTGTAATTACATTAATTGCATTAATTTATTATACTTTTAAATAAACATATCAACCAACCATTTGGATCCCTTGTGTGTGGGGAACCCTCAAAATTAATTTTAATTAATTATAATTATCATGAAACAAAATAAAGAAGACAAGACATAATTTTACCATCCACATTTCAAACAAAATCAACCCCTTTTGAATGAAAATGAAACTGACAAATTTTGAGTATTATAATAACGTATTACAACAACAAATCCCTTAATCCATTATCCGAAAAGAACGTCCGTGTATAAAGAGAAAGACAAAGGAAGGGAGACAGACAGACCCTTTTCACATATAAACCATCTCATTAGTGTTAGTCGAAAGGGGAAGTCGAAATATAATCATCTTCTTTGGCATATCCTCTTTAATATTAGTTAAATCAGTAGAAAATAAAAATATGGATGGAACATTGATTTTATTCTAATAATTTTTTCATCACATGATTTATTGCTAAAATAAATACGTACCACATACCATATACTAGTAGCCTATATAATTATAACACAAAAAAAAATGTAAGAAAGAAAAAATAACATACAATCTTAATTATATTATACTAGAGCAGGGATGTCCAACACGCGGCCCGCGGGCCGCATTGCGGCCCACTCAAAATTACAAATTACTTTTAGTAAATAACTCTCCTTTTGTATTGCTCCAATTTCATTTGGTTTCTATGCAATTAACTCCTTTATAGAGCTATAATTTATATATATATATATATATATATATATATATATATATTCTAAAACACTTCATTAACAAGTAACACTATTTCTTCAAATATAATCAACCATTTTGGATTTAATTGATAATATGTAAATTTAAAAAAAATTCTTTTAAATTTTGATAAATACTTTGATATCAGTATATTACAGTGAAAAATAATAAAAGATTAATTTCTTTTAGCTCTTAAACTTAAAAAATTTGACTTGATTGTTCATATAAATAAATAAAACTAAATGCGCCCAACGTTTTTCGTTGAATATGAAGCAATTCATCCATCAACTTTGTCAGGTTTATAGAAACGTTATTTTATAAAAATTTTTTATATTTATTTTATTTTATTCTAATCCTGATAACAAACTTTAACTTTAAATTTATTATATCTTTTTGAGTGTTTTTATTTATTTATTAAGATTGATTTTTTGTTATAATGAGAAGAAAAGAAAATACTTAATTAATGTATATACACAATATTTATTATTACATTTCATTATCATATTTATATACGTATGTATTTTTTTTATCTTTTGATAAAGACTGGAGAGACGTTTTCATTCATTTAATCAGACAACATTATATATAGAAATTACTCTTTTACATATAGAAATTGTTATTATTTTTTTACATCATTAGAAACACAAAAAATATTGTTTTCTTTTGATTTTTTACATCATTAGAAACACAAAATTACTTTTATAATTAATTTGTAATTTTTTGTATAAAATAAACAATTTGATTTTTATTGAAAAATAAAATTTGTGTTCTAAATAATTGTTTGTTTTTTATTGTAATGAAGTGGGTCGCGACAAATTTTAAGATCTCGAACCGAGTCGCAGTCAATAAAGTTTGGGAAACACTGATATATACGAATAGTAAAATTATTTATTTTATAATATAATTTAAAAAATTAATAAATTAATAATATTTGAATTTTTTATTTAATTATTATTATTATTATTTTTTATTATTACTTAGTTTGCTTGACTCGGAACAAGCGCACAGCACTTGAGAACGGTTGCAGAATAAGCAATCGAAACGTTGTACAAATATTATTTAAATTTAATATATAATATTTACAAATAATGTGATCTTTAAATAAAAATCCCTTTAATAATCATTATTATTATATATACACTAGTACAGGGATGTCCAACCTTTTAATTTAATGGGCCACATCGCAAACTTAAATATTTAACTGGGCCGCAAAATTACCAGAATATGTTAAGCCTAGCTAGTGAATGTCTCAAAACTTATGGAGATTTTTGGGGATAGAGGTGGTTTTTTGTTTTTGAATGTTGCACAGCCTTTTTTTATAGCCTCGAAGTTATAGGTCGCTTGCCGGACTGTGAATTCTTTAAAATTTAACTCCAAAATTAATTGCTAATAAATTACAATTAATTAATTATAATTCAATTATATTTCTTCTGTATCTTCTAGGGACCAATTGAAATATCTATAAAAATTTTCAAAAGTCTATCTCAATAAAAAGTCAATGAAAAATCGATTTCAATTTGTCAAAAAAGCGAACAGACAGAGAGACAGACGCCAAGTGAAGTTAAGAAAAAAGTTATAATAAAATCAATTTGAGTGAAATCACAATATTTTTTTAAAATAATGGGAAAAAAACAAGAAAAAATAGAAATATTAATTGTTATGTTTCTAATGCATTGAGTCCTTGGAAGATATTTATTTTTTTCTTCATTGTCTTTTCCGTTATTTATTTTACATTTTATTAATATTATCCTCATCCTTGGATTAAAATAAAGGAAAATAAGTAATGTTATTTATTATCCACAATTTTAAGCTTACGTCCTGATCTAGGCATTGTTTTTAACAAATTTCAATCATTATCTAGAAGATAAATCATTAAATAGATTAAGTATTAAGTAATTCAATGTCAAAGGAATATCATTTAGAAAAATGATTTCCTTATACAGTGTGGGTTAGAAAAAAGAAACAAAAAAAAAAAGAACGAAAGAAAGAAACCGAGACACAGCCTTCATTCAATTGATTGTTCTTACTTCAAAGTCAAAGGAGAAGGTCAGAAGAAAAGTGTTTTTGGGATTTTTCGCACGGGGATTTACAATGGTTTGGTGATAGATACGTGAGTCTATTGAATAGCAGAGAATTTTCTTTTTAAACATATTTATGTACAATGAATATGAGTGGAGAGGGGGGGGGGGGGGGAAGACGGAGCTGATTATAATATATGATCGAATCTAATCATTGTCATTGGTCCATTATCAATTGATTTGTCTCCATTCATTCATCCATTTTCACAGAAAATTATTTTCAATTTCAATAGTAAATAAAGAAAAAATAAAATGTTTTCATCACACACATTTTTTTGAAAGTAAAATTGTTCATTTATTTATTTATTTAATAATTAATAGTTGAATTGATGAAAATAGGAAAAGTTGAAAAAGAAGAAAATAAGCTGGAGTGTCTCCACTCGACTATCTCGCAATTGGAATTGGATTAAATAACATAATATATTATATTTAAATAAAATTTTTGAATTAATTATAAATTAAAATTAATAAATAATATTTATTAAACCAGTGCATGTTTAGCTCTTTGTTGATGGCACCACGTCACGTGCTAGCGCGTGCTTTGCAGTGTTAAAAAATTAATTTTGGTACTTTCAGGGGTTCAATCAAGCTGAAATTTTATATATAGCAGTTTTATACAATTTTTAATCATGTGAAAAAACTATCAAACGTATATCTTTATTTTTACGGTCACTTTAGAGGAAAAAAAATCAAAACGTTGTAGGTAATGACCCTCTTCCGAAAGAGCTACATTTCTCAAAAGCTGATAGAAAACTACGAATTTTAAATAATACCTGTATACCAAATTTCATGATTCTAGCTAATTGGTATTAAAACATCAAAATCTCGACATCGAAAATTTTCGTTATCGCAATACTATCTCTGGCGAGATAGTAAAAAAAGTATATGAAATTTTGAAATTTTTCATTAGAGGAAAATGAATTATATTAATTTTAGAATAATTTAAATTAAATAATTTTTATATTTATGAATATTAATCAGTGAAATGTTTATTAAACTAGAATTAATATATTTTTTTTGAGTGTAGTAACTAAAAATAGCACTAATAAATATTTTAACACAATATTATTTGTGTTCAGACAATTGATAAATTAATTTAGAAACCAAAAAGTTAAAAGATTAATTAACATCAATGTATGTATGTACTTATATTAGTAATAATATATGAACTAATATATGATAGTAAAAAAAAAAAAGGGTGAAAAAATAAACTTTTTAATTTGTAATATGTTGTGACACAAATAAAACCTGAATAAGAAAATAGTAAATGTAAATTAAATATTTTATTTTGTATTTGTATTGCTGAATTGGTTAATTTTAAATGACTCTTTCATCAAACATTCAACAAAATGAATTGATGTAGGTAATGTGATGTCCTTATTCATAATTAATCGTCTCTGTCTGTGCCCTTGGTTCCTTTTTTTTTAATCTATGCTATTTAAATATAATCAAGAGAAGATATTTTAATTTACTTTTTCTCTTTTTTTCGTTTGCCTAAAGAAAATTAAATTTAATTATTAGCAATTCAATTTGATGTGGTGACTTGGAAACTTTAAATTAATAAAAGTCTTGAAAAATATAAATCGAATTTAATATTAATTAAAGCAAAAAAAAAAAAAAAAAAAAAATGTTTACAGCACGAAAAGGAAATGCAAGAGAAATGCAGCAAGTAGGAAAAATATTATTAATAAATACTTAAAAAATATTAAGGATCCTTTTACAAAGAAGACATTTATTAATTAACCACTGGAAAAGGAGAGTATTTAATACATCCACTTTAAAAAAACAAAACAAAAACATTCGTTGCCTGCCTGTCTGTGATCATGTTTACCATAAATAGATTATAACGTATATTTCATTTTTTTGGGGTAAACGTTCTCATCTTTTCTTGGATATCGATGGCTGTGCAACGAGTGTCTTGTGTCTTATTGTGAAAGGGTGTGGGGTCTGTCTTAAAACTAACACAACCAACCATTTTTTTGTAATTGTTTAACTCAAATACATTCAAACAAATACAAACTGAGAGAGAGAGAGAAGACTAGATGTATGAATTTTTATAAAGGATTCATTTATAGGGCTTTATGTAATATTAAAATGAGAAAAAATAAGTTGACCTGTGGCCAGGTCCGAACCGACCGACGGTTTGAAATAAATTAATTTCCAGCTACAGAAACAATTTCAAATAATTTTCATATATCTATTAATGTAATAAAAAACAGATATGGATACATAAATAATAAATATAAACATTTTTAATTTTATTTTATTTATAATATATATGCAAGACTAGGCTGTGACGTCATGCATGGCTGGATGACGTCATATAATTTTAAATCAAGAAAAAACTAATAAATATGATTTTTTTCGAGGATAAAACCAATACAAAATGCATGATTCGTGGTGATATATAAAAAAATCTCCTTTGGTGTGAAAATAACCCTTCCTTTCCTATCGTCGATCGCTAATACTACCACTTCCGGTTTCCGGATTTGCACCAAAAGTTGATCAATTCATCCCACTGATGCATTAAGTAAATATACCAAATTTCATCAAAATCGGTTGAGCCGTTCAGGCTGTACACATCTATACGGACGGACAGACGGACAGACGGACAGACATCATGCTAAAAATACTTTTTTCTGTTTAGAAAATGCATGATTCGTGGAGATATGTAAAAATCTCCACATGTGAAATTTGGTGTGAAAACAATACCTCCCTTACTATCGTCGGTCGGTAAAAAATTATAATATTTAAAAGAATGGCACCTAAAACAGATAACTACTTAAAATCCATCGTGTATTTGGAGGGGAACGCCGGGGGAACGACGTTCCCTTACCTTTTTTCACAAAAAAATAAATTCTAACAGTAGATATTTAAGTGGGAGTTGTCGGGACATGAAAAAGTACTGGAACGCGTTCCGGTTCTGAAAAAAGGTAAGGGAACGTCGTTCCCCCGCGTTCCCCTCCCAATACACCACTGGTAGTAGTTTAACCTTAAAATTAAAAAAATAACAATACAGAATTTAAAGTTGCAAGTAAAGTCTATTACAGGTTCTAAACGAATCTTCTGCTTAACAAAAAAAAAAAGAAGAAAAATAAAAAAAATGTGAGCAAAAGTTGAACAAGTTCCTTCTTTGTTAGCTTGTAGGTAAATAATAATGAAGAAAATAGGTCATTGTAGATAATGTTTCATTCTTTATGATTTTTTTTTTTTTTTTTTTTTGCTTGAAAAGGTTAAACTATGCATAGACTTGAAATGTAGGCATTGAATGTTGAAAACTCTTTGTTGGCATATATGGTCAAGACAAGATGCATTTTATCACTAAAAGATAGCTTCTTCTCCTTCTTCTTCTTCTTCCTGAAACCATTCACCAATCTTGTAATAGTAAATTATTAAATGTTCCTTAAAAAGCATAAGTACTAGATGTAATAAATAGTTAAGAATAATTTTAGTAAAAGATAAAAGAATAAATACTTTTATGAACAGAATTATTTTTAATATAATGTGTAGTTTAAAAATAAAATAAAATATATAAATATAAAATTTTGATTAAAGCAATTTTTTTTGATTTCTATGTATTATATATCTTATCTTATTATACTATCCAAAATTGTATATATATATATATGTTATGACCAAAGTCCGAAGTTTGGCCACTTCCCGAATTGACAAGAGCGTGTTCCAACTAAATGCGACTTTGACCGGTCAAATCGGAAAGTGGCCGAATGTTCGATGTGATGAAGCCAGCAAAGACTGTCTTTGGTAGGTGCAGAAGCTGTCGATTCCTGTGTGATGACGACATGCACATGGTAGGTGCAGACAAATAAATCTACACATTGGGCTGAGAGTTTCAGATTCAATCAATTCATGAAAAATCGTTCTTTTTATCAAGGAAAGGAATTCAGCTGTCACCTTAGGAAAGTATGTTTGACTGCAAAGAAAATGTGGGATTGAGCAACTCAAATCTGCCCATTAGAGATTATCGATAACTTATTTAGTTACAGACCAAGATCTCGAAAATGTCGAACAATAAATGAATGATGCTGTAAAGACAGCGACTTTCTTCGCAAACGAACCAGCTGCAGTGGCGACGGAAAGAAACATTGTAAAGTCAAACTGCTGTGCAATTCGAAATGTCATAAAAGTTCATTTTGTTGTGGCAAGTGATGATACTGATAATTTTCTATAATAAAATAATTCACTAGATAATGTGATAAACTTTTTGTTTGTTTTCAACAAGGGAGAGGAAATTTTCATAAGAGACCAAAATGTTTCTGGTACTGTGTGAGATCCTTACTCACTAAAATTTCCCCCCTTTACGTGTAGACTACAGCCAATCAACGGCCACCGTACTTCTCCTTGGACTTTTTCATCTGACTTTGACCGATCACCCTTTGCCATTTCGCGAACTGGCTGGTCAAACCCGAAAAAGAGATCCAATATGCACATTTGCCAGGCCAATTCGAGAAGTGGCCAACTTTGGGCTTCCTTAAATACAAAATATTATAAATAAAATAAAATTAAAAATATTTATTTTAATAATATTATGTTATATCCACATGCCATAGTTATCAATTACAAGTCAATTTATAAATAAATCACTTGAATCGTTGCAATTTTTGATTCTTGTAATTTTTTAGTAATATTTACTTAAATATTAATTATTATTAATTCGTTAATATTAAATTAGATTAATAATCTTGAATATTATTTGTTGTTACAATATAATTTTTTTTTTAAATAAAATTTTCTCAACTCTTATAAAAAGACTTCAATTAATATAAATTAAATACCAAATGTAAGAATAAAAAACTACAAATAAATAAATAAATAATCAATTGATATTTAATATTTTAATTAGTGGGAAAGTTACAATATTAAAGGAAAAATAAAAATATATAAAATAATCTTTAAGTTGGCGTTGTTGTTGAGGTTTAGTTGTTATTTTGGTATAAAGTGTAAATAATTTGGGGTAATATAATTTGTCATATGCTGAAAACCCAAATTACATATTCGTACGTATGCGGGTGAATGAATTGTTGTGAGTGTGTGCATTAAACATAAATTGGGTGCGGGCGGGTCCAATTGACCATCGGTTGACAAAGTCACGATTTCACTGAACAATTATCGATTTCCGTTCATTTAACATTATTTTTCCTTATGAACTATGAATATTTAAGATTAAGATTATTATTTAAAATAAATATACGACTAAATTTATAAAACAATTTCAAATAATTTAAAAGAACATAAATTAAAAAATAATAATCATAAAACATACAGACCTTAAATGTACGTATTACCACGCACCGAAAGACAGAAAAGTATGGCATGTGGATATAACATAATAATATTAAAATAAATCTTTTTATTTTTATATTATTTATAATATTTTGTATTTAAGTCTGACGTTGATGAAGTTGATTTTTCCCGAGGATGAAACCAATACAGATCGATTTTTTTTTATAAATACTATTTATGGTGTGAATTTCAAAAAAAAATCGTTCGAGCGGTTTATTAGATCCCATTCAATACATGTACATTGTTTCAATTGAGAAAAAGATAAACGGGCTATTCAATAGGTAAAGAATTTAAGTCTAAGTCTATTAATATATATATATATATATATATATAATAATTATAATAAATATTTATAATTAAAATAAATTATATAATAATAAAAATAGACTTATATTGTATTATATTTCTCTCTTTTCGATATTTAATTTATTATTATTATTAATTATTAAGTGTGAAAAAGGACCATGATATGATTTTGAAAATAAATGAATAATAATAAAAAATTGAATGGTTTAATATTAATTAAAAAATAAAATAAAAGAAACACGTGCACATGCATTACTAAAATATAAGTACTTAATGTTTTATTTATTATTTTATATATATATATACATAAAAAGAAAGTTTTTTATTTTTTTTTTATTTTATAAACCAATAAGATAAAAAATTTAATAAAATATTATGAAAATATTCATAAATTTTTTACACACTAATTCTCTTTTAATTAAAAATTTATTTTTATTTTATAATTTTAAAAAATATCTTTAAAAGATAAAATAATGCTGTTAGGTTAATAAAATAAAAAAAAAATTATATAAAAGTTAATTTAAATAAATGAATAAATTAAATAATAAATTTCTAATAAATATGAAAAGTGGCTAAAATTGGTATAAATCAGGTAGATACAAAAATCTAAAAAAAAAAAAAATGCTTGATATAATTAACTGAAAATTCAATTCTTACAAATATTTTCTGTTTGTAGTCAATAAGAGTTTGTTCTATCCATTAACTGACTATATTGATAGGAAAAGATAAGTAGGAATTTTATACTAATAAGAGATTATTATTCTTTATTTATTATGTAGATATCTACATTAATATTTAATTATTGTACTTCGATCATGAAAACCTTTAAAATAAGCTGGAGTGTCTCCACTCGACCATCTCGCAAATTTGAATTGGATTAATTAATATATATTATTTATATTTAAATTAAATTAATTATAAATTATAAATTAAAATTACTAAATAATATTTATTAAACCAGCGCGTGTTTGGCTCTGGTGTGATTTGCAGTGTTAAAAAATTAATTTTGGTACTTTCAGGGGTTCAATCATGCTGAAACTTTATATATAGCAGTTTTATACAATTTTTCATCATGTGAAAAACTATCAAACATATATCTATATTTTTACGGTCACTTTAAGAGGAAAAAAATCAAAACGTGGTAGGTAATGACCCTCTTCCGGTTGAGCTACAATTCTCAAAAGTTGATAGAAAACTACGAATTTTAAATAATGCCCGTATACCAAATTTTATGATTCTAGCTCCAACCGTTTTTGCGTAATCTTGTCTATATACATACACATATATATACAGAGACATTTTTCTCAACCTTAGTGAAAATAATTCAGGAACCTTCAAAACGTATAAAAACAACAAAATCTCGACATCGAAAATTTTGATGATCGCAATACTATCTCTGGCGAGATAGTAAAAATTAAAAAAAAAATTATAATTTATATTTTAAATTATTGAGTAGTTTCCTGAATTATGATTATAAATTAATTATTACTTCCCCACCTCCTCCCAAATAAGAGGTAAAAACATTGATATGTAACATTTAACAAATTATATATGATATCTATATAAGTTTGAATAATTAATTACTAAATTTTGCCGATAAACAAGAATAGTTGTAATATGTATCCATGTACACAGTGTATTTTGCTATTGACAAGATTCAATGAATAAAATCAATAATTTTAATAGAATAAAGTATAAAAATAATTAATTTAAATTGAATTATATCAAAATAATTTAAATAATTCAAATATTGGAGACCAAAAAACTTAAAAAAAGAGATATTCAACTTAAATAATAATATTCCTTTATTTTTTTTAGGATATTCAATTTTCAACTTTCCAATCATTCGAATAATTTTATTTATCCAATCTTATTAATTAAATTAACAAGATACTTATATTAAATGTTAGAAAATATCAAAATCATAACATTGCAATGATTCAAGTGATTTATTAATTAAAAAAAAAGAAAAAATATATTTTGAATTATTATTACACTATTGGGGATATAAATTTGATATTTTGTCTTTTTCACATCTTCAAGAAAAAATCATTTTAATTATATTTTTACTTGAACAGCGTTAATTAATTTTAAACGATCTTTAATAATATTCATAGTCCTAAAATGAATTAAAATATTTCCAAATATAACTAATGAACAACAAGAACATATAACATGTATATATATATATATATATCAACTCAAATGACAAATTAATCAAATATTTAGATGGATTATAATTGAAATAATTTTTATTTCTATGAAAAAAAAAAACAAAAAAAACAAACAATATTTTGAATTGGCAAAGTTTTCAAGTTTCCCAGGCGGTTGGTTTGCTTTTTCAATGACGCATCAAGGCATTTCACTCTCTTCACTCCTTCTTCATCTTCTTCATCATCATCACCATCATCACCATCTTCATTAGATTCAACCCGGCTGTATATGATTAACAGACAAATGAAACTAAATCTAACCAAGTGTGGTTTTTATTTTATTTTCTACACTCTTCACCACCATCTGAACTTTTTTTTTTTTATTTTCATTCTCTCTTTTTCCCTTTATCACACACACACACACACATACTTAGGTATATACATATACATACACGCCCACCGCTACATTTCTCAAATTGATTATGACAAACCAAATTATCTCTTGATTTTGTATAATAAATATATATATTAGATTAATAGAATCAATATTAGATAAAATTAATATCCATACAGTCTCTATTTAGAAGATGATTAATATAACTATATATTGAACTACTAAAACGAATGAAGAGAATAGAAATGAAATATATTTAGTTAACCTTGACTAGATTATCATATTACTTTATATTAGGTTATTCCGAAAACACATTTCGGTTTTACTTTACTTTTCAAACAACCCAATCTATTATATAATTATTATTTTTTTTATTTATTTATTTTAATTTTAAAATTTTATTTTATTTAAAAAATATAGAAAAATATATATATAGTCATTTCCTACATTTATATAAAACATTTGGAATAATTTAAAATAAGCTGGAGTGTCTCCACTCGACTATCTCGCAATTTGAATTGGATTAATTAACATATATTATATTTAAATTAAATTGAATTAATTATAAATTAAAATTAATAAATAATATTTATTAAATCAGCGCACGTTTGGCTCTTTGTTGATGGCACCACGTCACGTGTTGGCGCGTGAGATTTGCAGTGTTAAAAAATTAATTCTGGTACTTCATTGAATATATAGCAGTTTTATACAATTTTTAATCATGTGAAAAACTATCAAACATATAGCTTTATTTTCACGGAACCATCAAAACGTATAAAAATATCAAAATCTCGACATCGAAAAGTTTCGTGATCGCAATACTATCTCTGGCGAGATAGTAAAAAACACTTCTTTATTATATAGACAAGAAATAATATTTTAAAATATAACAAATAAATTTTATTTATATAATAAATAATAAAATATGAACTCTCAATATTTTATGTAAGTATTCCAAAAGCATTCTCTCTCTCTCTCTAATACACACGCATACAAACAAATATACATTTTTAACATTAAAATAGCATTTAAAAATTTTCAAAATAAAGAAGTACATTATTAATATATGAAAAAAAAAAATAGAAATTATTTATTTATTATAAATATTTTATGTTAATGTTTGGTTAAATTAATTTAAATTGAGAAATTTTCTATTATAATATTTCTTATATTTATTTATTTATTTTATTTTCATAAAAAACAGAAATGAAAAATATTAGCAAGAAATAATATTAAAATTAGGCCCGAACAAAAAATAACAGTTGAAAAATTAATTAAAAAAAGATGTGCAAAAATAAGATTAGTTTGAGTTTTTTTTTTTTTTTTGACATTTTTATTAATTTCTAAAAATTAATCTTAAAAAAATTGGAAAAATTTAGTTAAATTAGAAATAAAATTGTCAAAATGATAATCATAGTAAGTTAGTAATTCTTTTATAAATTTGATCATTTTTTCTTGATATCTCATCAAAATAATAAATATGGATGATCTTACTAGTCGATTCAAAAAATGAATGACTGACTGGTAAAAAAATAAATTAAAAAACATACAACACAATTGTAAGATGGTATGTTATGTTCAACATCTGTTTGATTTAGTCATCCATGAAGACGAAGAGGATGATTTCTATCTTTGAACAGAGATTATTTCTAAAAATAAGTTATTTTTATGTAGACATTCAACATATAGTATTATAATAACAGAATGAAAAAAACAAAACAATATGAATAGTAAGATGATGTTGAAAAAATCTCTATGATATAATTATATTTTATAGTATTAGTAGTAAGTATAGTAGTAATAGAATGGAATATAAACAAAGTGTAGCTTGCAGCTGAGTGATATTTAATTAATTTTTGTCAATTCATATTTGTAAACATGAGACAAATACAATAACTAACATAAACAGGATCATCAAGTTAAAGTTGAAATTCCTTTTATGTACAAACAAATTAAAAGAAAAAAAAATCATTTTTTACAATAATAATAATAATAATAGTCAAAATCGTGTAAGAGAAATGAATATATATATATATATATATATATTCTCAGCATTTCAATTCAACTTTAATTATTTATATTGTAATGTAAAATCAAGTCATCACATAATTTATAGATATTGATTTGATTACAAGTTAAAATATTGTATTTTTCGAATTTCTTAAGACTAGATTCTATTTTTAGAGAGATTTGAAAATTGTTATATCGAGGGTTATTTTTTGGTACATATATAAATTATTTACAAGTATATTAGTATAAACTTATTTCAATTTGCTTAAAAATATAAGTTGACCTGTGGCTAAGCGCAGAACCGACCCACGGTTTGAAATAAATTAATTCCCAGCTACAGAAACAATTTCAAATAATTTAAATGTATCTATTAATGCAATAAAAAACAAATATGGATATAGCACAAATATTTTTAATTTTATTTATAAAATATAAGGTGGCGCTGACTGTGATGTCATGAAGGGCTGTGTGACGTCATATCATTTTAAATTAAGAAAAAACTAAAGATGATTTTTCCCGAGGATAAAACCAATACAAAGTGCATGATTCGTGGAGATATGTAAAAAAATCTCATGTGAAATTTGATGTGAAAATAACCCTGGTGTGAAAACAATACCTCCCTTACTATCGTCGGTCGGTAAAAATTGTTTTTTTAAATGAAATATTAAGGGAAAAACTATTAAAATTATTATTAATCTGTTTTTCACATTTATTATTGTACTCTTAATAAAAACTTATTCAAAATACAAATATTTTCGATAATTCTCGTCCGTAACACATTATTTATTTATAATTAAATGATGTAAATATTACAATACTTAAATCTTAAATATATAAAATAAGAATAATAATATAAAATAATTGATAATATTAAGAACACGTTTTTAGACAATTTCAATAAATTGAAATCAAGATAAATTTTATAAAATAGGAGAGATTAGTAAAATTAACTAATTGTGACATTTTCCTTTTCTCCTTCTATTATTTTCTTTCTTTCAAATACACAAATATATTTATATATATATTAAAATAATCAATAGAAAGAAAGTGGAAAGATATATGCATATTTATTTTCTATAAATAATTTATACTAATCCAATTGGAGCATTAAAAAGAGGGGAATGATCTTATATGAGTTGGTAAAATACCTTCACATGTGTTCAATGAAAATATCAACAGTACTCCTAAATCACATTTTAAAGTGTTTATTATTATTATTATTATATTAACGAAATGATTTCCCGGACAACGCAATAGTTATACAAAATAAAAAAACAAAAAAAAAAGATGTCATGTATTATAAATAAAATAAGTTTATAGTTGATGAAAAAAATCTGACTTTTGTATATCCAGCACCTATCACAAGTCAGTTATATTAATTATATGTCCTATCAACCTTTACCTTGATTTTCTTGATTAGAGGCGTTAATTTTTATCAAGTAGGTTCCCAATTTTGAACTCGGAAGGTGGGTTGACTCGGTCCCCTAGACGAATAGACTCCAGCTAGAAAAATTCTGTTGCCAAGAACGCGGAACCACCAGAATGTGGGTTTTATGAGATTGACAATGAGTAAGTATTAATAAAGAGTAGTAAAAAAATAAATCAAGTAAATAAGTAAGAAACTATTCTAAATAATTTCAATTTTAAATGTGTACTCATTAATCATTTTATATTTCAAGATTGGTTTATAGAGTTGTTCATTGGAATGAAATGACGTCATCACTAAATGTGGGATTTTTTTTAAAAAAAACAAACATTGCAATTCATTCAAATGTAATATTGCAATTAATAGTATTAATTGCAATATTGAATTTTTATATTTTAATCATTTATTTATTTTTTATAAGTGAATTGATTATTTTATTATAATTTCTGATGATTCTCTAACAAAATTAGTATACTCATATTATATGATCGTCCCAATTTCAAAACTATTCATAACTCTAACTATCTGAAATTTTTATATTATTCTATTTTCAATGAATACATAAATAGAAAAGTAAAAAGTTTTTCACGAAACATTCATTTTTCCACTCATCTCACTCTTATTCTTTTAATCTTTGTTCTTATATATTAAATGGTGAATGAAAATGGAAAGAAAAAAAAAATCATTTAATTTTTTCCAACTTTTTCAAAAATGTAAAAAAAAATTTTAAAATTAAATTTAAACGGATAAGTCTTCATTTAAAAATTTTTTTTTTTTAAAAATTATTCTGAATATTTTTTATTTTTAATGATTATTATTAATAATATTTCAATGTTTAAATAGATTAGGTATTATAACTAAAGTGACCATACGTCCCGTTTTCAGGTAGCTTGTCCCATATTTTAAATTTATTATTATATTATTATACTAAGTTATTATTATATTATTTACTATATTTTTCAGTTATTATAATAAACAGAAATAATGAAAAATATACGTTTTCTTCATAGCCTGCTTGATATTGTTATTTTATTTATCTACCACATCCGTATAATCATGACATATTTTTTATTTTTTTTTTTTTTTTTTACACCAAATATATGGTTTCCGTCATTATTAATTTATCAATATATTATATTAAATATTAATCTTGCTTTTGTAAATTTAATTTACGATTACATATGTATTGTCGATTTAATAAACACATTTTTGTGTTTAATAAATAAATATTAGAATAATTTAATTATACATTAGTAATATGTTTATTATTAAATGTCTTTGTATTTTCCATTTCTTTTTTTTTTTTTTTTAATGTAAAAATCAATAGTAAAGAATAATATTAAAATGTGTCTGGGTCACGGTAAATGGACGTCGAATAAAGAAAATATAATAATAATAATAATAATAATAATCCTGAGTGAATTAATATTTATTTTTGTAAGTTTATTTATTTCAATTCATATGAAAATTGACAATCATATAAAATTATAAAAAAAAAATACTTAATAAAAATAAACACATTTACACAATCACTTATGATTGATAAATAGAAATAGAAATAGAAATAGAAATAGAAAATATAGATAATTATATAATAAAAATATACTTTTTCCAAGTCAATTAACATATAGGAAAAAAAAATTGGATTATCGTACAATCTTTTTTCATTTACTAAAATTAAAATTATATACATATTCCACTTTTATTTTATACTGAAATAAATAATAAAAAAAAAACTAAATTCTTGTTTAGGTTTTTTAAAATGAATTATTGAAAATTAATCGGGAACAAAGTTGTTATTTATTAAAAAAAATGTCTAAATGTGTAAAAAATTAAAAATTAAAACTGAAAAAAAAATTTAGTCTTTTACAAAAATTTCGAACAAAATTGTACTAAACAACAAAATGTATAATAGAAAAATCTATTAAATTTATTAAAACTCAATAAAATAAATTAGATTATTTTAATTTGTGAGATTTAAAAACAATCTCGTTAATTTAATTTAATTAATATAAAACAAAAAGAAAAATTATTGTAGCACACTGAATAAAACAGGTATATACGTATTTTTTAAAATTGTAACATTGTAATTTGTTTGTATTTTATCTAAATCTATATCCTATATCTATTCTAGATATATTTAGAAAAATTCATGATTGATAATTCTTCATTGATTGTATATTATTTTACAATATCCGAGAAGGAAGGCCATAATTTATGAAATAAAAAAGATAAAAGACCATTTCAAAGTGCTACTTTAATTAATTAATAATAATAATAATAATAAGTAATATATATATATGTATAAGACCAAAAGTTGAATAAATGTAGTAAATATTAGTTTAAATATTTAAAAAATAAATATGTATATTATCTTACTTTTTATTCATTGATAGGAAGTTTTCTGTCAAACGCCACAAACTTACTAGAAATAAATATTAAATATTTTTATAAATTAGAAAATAAAGTCGGAAAACGGATGAAATAAGTGCATTGTCCTTTTTTTTGCAATACCAGGATTTAATAATATTTAATAACAATAGTAAAATTTCTACGACATTTTCATTTTCACTAAACAGGATGAATATCCGAAAGAATTATATAATAATATTATTAACGAAAAATTAATTGATTTAATATTATAATTTTAATAAATATTTTTTAATTGATTTTCATGTTTATTAAATATATTTAAAAAATATTGATATAATTTAAAATGGTATGTAGTATGGTGAATATTTAATTATTTTTTTATTTATTTATATTTTTTAAAAAATTTTATAATAATAAATAAAATATTAATAATAGCAGGATAATGTGAATAAATCAATGGATGATTTCATTAATTTTATATAATTTTGAAGAAAATGAAAATTATAAGTTATTTTTATATTTATATTTATATATATATATATAAAGTATATATAATATTTTGAAATTTTTCATTAGGGGAATATGAATTAAATTAATTTTAGAATAATTTAAATTAAATAATTTTTATATTTATGAAAATTAATCGGTAAAATTTTTATTAAACTTGAATTAGTATAATTTTTTGTGTGTAGTAATTGAAAATAGCACTAAATTAATTTAGAAACCTAAGAGTTAAGAGATTAATTAACAACAATGTATGTATGTACTTATATTAGTAATAAAAAAAATATATGAACTCGTAATATTAATTATTTTTTCTAATATTTAAATAAAAAGAGATGATGATAAAATCTAATAAAAATGTAATGCCATTATACATGTATTGATATGTCTTCTCTAATATTTTCTAAATCAAAGACCTTTATAACTTTTATTTTAATATTATAACTAAATTAATTTATTTAAGTTAACTGATAAGTAAGTATTTAATATTTAAGAATTCATCATTCAATAAAAAAAAATAAAATGATTAATTGATAAAAGGGAATGTTTATATAATATTATTATAAAATGAAAATAATTTGAAAGGAAAAAAAAGGAAACTAAACAATTTTCAGTAAATTCTGCGGATATAATTAATGATGGAAAAATTAATATAAAATTATATCAGTATTTCTCTATCATCATCATTTAGGTAAGATCAGCGTTTTCCAGCCTGTGGGGCGCGCCCTCCCTGGGGGGCGCGAGACTGTTGTAAGGGGGGCGTGAAGGTATTAGAACCAATTACAAGTGCCCGCGAAGGCATTTCAAGTGCACTTGACGCAAACTTTTGAAAATCTTCGATTTTTTTTCAATTTTTTTCAATATGGTTATAAAAAAAAAGATAAGATGCTCTGAACATTGGACCACCCCTGTTATATTATTTCAGAAATATGCCCGACTATTGAAAAAGGAAATTAGATTATTACAAAAATTAAGGGGGGGGGGCGCAAGAATTGTTTTTTTTAAAAAAGGGGGGGACGGTACAGAAAAGTTGGAAACCACTGGGTAAGATTATTATATTTAAATTAAACAAAATCAATTCTCATGATTAAAGGCTTTTAATTGAATCTGACAAAGAAGCATGGAAAAACAATTAATTACGGGTGAAAAAAAAAAACAAAAAAAAATTGATAATTTTCTTTTATAATAAGGAAAACAAGTAAAGTGAAACTTGGTCCAATTTCAAAAGAAATGTTTCACTTTCAATATAATTATTTAACAATTGAAGTATTACGTTACACAAAGCTGTGCAATCGAACATTTTAAATGTTAAGAATCAATGTCTCTTACCTGATCGCAGATAATATCCCATTTCTTCTCATCATCATATTGTTTGAGAAGTTTCGCTTTGTCGGGTGGCAAATCCATGGAAGCCTGCAATCAATCATTAAAAAAAAAATCAATTAACGTTATTTTGTTTAATCTTCAATCTTTTTATAAAATTGGAACAATTGAAAATTATTTATCTAATAATATCTCTAGTTATAATATTATATATAAATTAAAATTATATTTTAAACTACTATTATTTATTACTTACCTGATAAATGATTTAATGAAATAAAAAGAAATGATACGAGGGTGGGGTGAAAAGTTTCCGACCTGACCAAGAAAAACGATGTTTTTAAAATTTTTTTTTTTACTTTATTTTTCAATATAATCTCCATCAACACTGATACATTTCTTATAACGGTGTTCTAATTAATTTAATTTAAGTCTCATCAACAGTTATGAATTCGTTTGAATTACGCCTACAGCGCCAAATTGTCGGTAAAAATGGTTTTTCGAAGTAGTTTTTGGTCTAAAGTTAGCAAACGCGGCACCCACCTTGCACACAGCTTTCCATGTTCAAATGGTTGTGCAAAATATTTCGCACACGTTCAGCTGACATCGTACTATCGTAGCTATCTTGAATGTTGAAAAATAAAGAAAAAAAAATAATAATAATTTAAAACCATCGTTTTTCTTGGTCAGTCGGGAAACTTTTTCGTACATATAACAATTAATTCATCATTGTTGGTGAATATATATTGTAGTACGAATATTTCCATAAATTAAAAGATTTATACATAAATTATTTTATTAAATAATTTCATTTAAAAAGAATATCATATTGTAATACTCTATGAATATTCAAATACATATATATTAATCAATTAAGTGATATGTGATATATATATAATGAATATAACATAAATAGAAATAGGTTTGTACAAAACAGATGCTTCGATATGGGCTGATGAACATTTATGTAAATTTAGATAAGCCGGAAGAAAACAAATTAACATGTGGGTTAAAAGAATTATTTAAAAAGAAACTCAATAAATATAAATAAAAGTACAAATACAAATTGCTTAATAAAAAAATAAAATATAAATTATATATTTTATTATCCAAAAAGAATATTTAAAATAGTATCGATATCAGGGGTGTTAGTTGAAGTTTGCCGGTTTTACTGTTAGATGTCTCTAGTAATATGTATACATTTCTATGATTTTAATATTTATTTATTTATTTATGTTAATGAAATTACAAAGGTTTTTGTATGCACATGGATCAGAATTTAAAATTTTCTGCATATCTACACGTTTCATGACCTCTAGAATCCAAAAGTTAGAAATTTTCATGTCTGTCTGTAACAGGTTGATGTTATAGACTCAAAATTGGCTTACTTAACCTAGTGATTCTTAACCTGGGCGATATCGCCCCCTGGGGGCCGATCAACATCTTAAGGGGGCCGATTATTCGACTATAGGCTTTGGGGGGGGGGTGTTATTTTTGGAGGGCGAAATCATTTTCAACTCTATAAAAAGGTAAGATGATTTTGCGATCAGGCTTTTAAACATTTCTGCTTTTTTCAATTTTTTTTCAATATGGTTATTAAAAAAAAATGATTTTGTGAAGAGGGCGTATGGTTCAAAAAAGGTTGAGAAACGCTACTTAACCGATTACTATGAAATTAAATCACAATATTGTTGTATATTTCTATTTGAACATAGCCTATTATAAATTATATTAATATCTAATCTAATTAATTTTGTAATATTTATATAATGGTCCATTGATTAATTATGCTAGTCAAATTTAGAAATTTAGCTGACTGCCCCATTAGAGAAGATCAATCCGAATTAAAGGTCAAATCAGACAATATTGAATCAAATCTAATCTCTCTAAGAAAATTCATTCTTTCTGTACACTAATATTATTATTATGTCTCACAAGTTTAAATATTAAATCGTATTTATATTAAACAAAATAAATATTTGAATTTAAAAAGTTAGTTTTAGTTTTTATAAATCAAATAAATAAAAAAACTTACAACATAAAGGATCATACTTTTTTATCCAAATATTACGTATTAAACATACTTCGGGGTCCAGAGCCTTTAGCGCTCTTCATAACTAGTATAATTTATGTAAAATTAATTTTTTAAGTAGGAAAAAATATTATTATTATTAGTTACATTAATTATTTATTTTGTTATTCATTTCTCATCTCTTATATTTTATTTTGCTCTTTTACTTTTAATTTAATTTTCAAATTATTAAACTTAAAATATTAATATTAGAAATACTTATATATTTATAAAATAAAGAAGAAAAAAAAGGATTAAGTAATTAATTAATTTTATTATATGAGTATTATGGTACTTTAGTATGCGTTTCATTTTCCTATAACCAAATTTATATGTTAAGTAAACATTTTTAATTTTATTTTTGTCCTCTAAAAATCGTATAAATACATATATACATTTTTTTTATTTATGTTTTCGAAAAGGGAATATATATATTGAAAAGAAAAAAAATATTTATATTTTATTCATACTTTTCCTTGTTGTTTAAATGCACCTTGAAAATATTTCTACTCGTATATTAAATATAAATTTAAATATATATTAATTTGAAATTATTATGACTAAATATGGAATTTTCTTTTTTTTTTTTAAATTTTATTTGTCTAAATATAATTGATGACGATATTGCACATTATAATTTATATCTTTCATTTTTATTCCAAAGTGTGAAAGGGAAATTCGGAATTGAGCAAATATAGTAACTAGTAGTGGCTTCGAAAGAGGAATGACTCCGCTATTTAAGTATTTCGCCAATCTTTTCATATGAGATGCGAATAATGATGCAGATGAGTCAGTCAGAAGGACAGTCATGAGGCATTGAGGAGGTCATTGCTTATTTATGTCTTTGCTTCCTTTCAACTTGATTATTGAATATTTTATACAAATTTAAAAAAAAATGAATCATAAGACCCAAGGTTTTGTTTTATGAATTTATTAATCATGACTTGTTTCTGTCAAAATGTAATACACTTCATGTTGTGTTGATGTTTTATAGTTTACAGTTAAATTTCTAATTAGTACTTTTCTATATATAAAATAATGAATGGTGCCTATAGCAGACAAGGACCTAAAGTGGTTAAGATTAAAAAAACTTGTTTTTTTTACTTAAAATAAGAATCATTTTAAATTTACATTCATTTCAAATGATATTTCTTAAAATTTAATAATTTTCAAAATATATTGATATAGTTAATTTGTGTGACTGGACTGAATAAATGAACAATTTACTGGCAAAAGACAAAATAAGTTGACCTGTGGCCAGGCACAGAACCGACCGATGGTTTGAAATAAATTAATTTCCACCTACAGAAACAATTTCAAATAATTTAAATGTATCTATTAATGCAATAACAAACGGATATGGATATAACATAAATATTTTTAATGTTATTTTATTTATAATATATAAGGAGGCGCTGGTTGTGACGTCATGAATGGCTGGGTGACGTCATATAATTTTAAATCAACAAAAAACTAATAAATATGATTTTTCTCGAGGATAAAACCAATACAAAGTGCATGATTCGTGGAGATATATAAAAAAATCTCCTCATGTGAAATTTGGTGTGAAAATAACCCTTCCTATCGTCGATCGCTAATACTACCACTTCCGGTTTCCGGATTTGCACCAAAAGTTGATCCATTCATCCCACTGATGCATTAAGTAAATATACCAAATTTCATCAAAATCGGTTGAGCCGTTCAGGCTGTACACATCTATACGGACGGACAGACGGACGGACAGACATCATGCTAAAAATACTTTTTTCTGTTAAGAAAATGCATGATTCGTGGAGATATGTAAAAATCTCCTCATGTGAAATTTGGTGTGAAAACAATACCTCCCTTACTATCGTCGGTCGGTAAAAAAGCTCAAAAGTTTTTTGGACCAAGCTTTTCAATATTTCGTACTTTTTTCAAAATTTTTTCAATTTGCTTCTAAATAAAAAAAAAAGGTAAACCGTTTGTCCCGCTTTGGGGTTTTCGAAATATGGTCACCCTAATTAAGAGAGCCGCGGAAAAAATCCGATTTATTATGGGAACCGTATACCGGAAAAGTTTGGGAACCTCTGGTATATATAGAAATATAGATAATGGAATACTCTTCTTAAGATTCTTTTTTTGTTTGTATTCTATGAGTATTTCGTATAAATTAATATTTAAATACCATTGCATATATATTATAAATAAAATAAAATTAAAAATGTTTATATTTATTATTTATGTATCCATATCTGTTTTTTATTACATTAATTGATATATTAAAATTATTTGAAATTGTTTCTGTAGCTGGAAATTAATTTACTTCAAACCGTCGGTCGGTTGGTTCGGACCTGGCCACAGGTCAACTTATTTTTTAAAGAGATAAATTGAAAAATTTTAAAAATAGTACGAAATGTTCAAAAGCTTAGTCCAAAAAACGGTTCTTTTTTTAGAACCAAAAAATTTCAAGTATCAGGAAATTTTTTCGCGGCTTCCCTATGACGGCGTCGCGGCTAACAGTTTGGGAATCACTGAAATATACAATTGAATATATCATTAATTTATAGATTAAATAAAAATAATAAAGAAAAGTCCAAATATAAATAAATCTAAACCTATATTAATATATATAATTTATTTTTTAAATTTTCTATAATATTATTAGAATTTATTATAATACTTATATCATTTTTAATGATTGAAGAAAGAAAGAAACTAGTAAAAGGTAAAGGAAATGCCTTGATATGTAAAAGAGGGAGATAAAAACTAAACCTAGGCATAATTTTCGCTGGCATAATATGGACTGGTTTTTAAAACTTGAAAAATAGAAGAGGAAAACCAGGGGGAGAAAGAGAGAGGGGGATTTTTTTTTTGTTACACATCTTTCTTTTAATTCTCTCTAAAGAATGAATTTTATTTGTTCTTACAACTGTAGAGCGTTAGGGTGTCGTTGGAAATGTTTATATAAAAGTTGGTGTATTTGTATTGGAGGAAAATATCCCTTTAAACAGATTTCCCCTTCCCCTCCATAAATTTTCGATGTTATTTAATAAGAGAACACATTTAATATCATCAATACTCACTATTATTCCTATACAAAATTTCACATTTATATATCTTATATAAACAATAATTTTATTTCAATAATAAATTAAAATCTCTCTCTCTGCTATCATTACTATCTGGCCAGAGATAGTAGTGCGATCACAAAAATTTTCGATGTCGAGATTTTAATGTTTTTATACGTTTCGAAGGTTCCTGAATCATTTTCATTAAGGTTGAGAAAAATGTCTCTCTCTCTGTGTGTGTGTGTGTGTATATATGTAGACAAGATTGCGGAAAAACGGTTTGAGCTAGAATCATGAAATTTGGTATACGGGCATTATTCAAAATTCGTAGTTTTCTATCAACTTTTGAGAAATGTAGCTCATCCGGAAGAGAATCATTACCTACCACATTTTCATTTTTATTCCCCTCTAAACTGACCGTAAAAATAAAGATATATGTTTGATAGTTTTTCATGATTAAAATTTGTATAAAACTGCTATATATAGAATTTCAGCTTGATTGAATCGTTGAAAGTACCGAAATTAATTTTTTAACATGACTGCAAATAACGCGCCAGCACGTGACGTGGTGCCATCAACAAAGAGCCAAACACGCACTGGTTTTATAAATATTATTTATTAATTTTAATTTACATTGGAGAAGCACCAAGCTTCGAAGAATTAATATAGGGGGTGCTACAAGCCCTGAAATGCACCATCTTCGACGCCGCCAGAGAGATGTACGCCACTTCAGCGAGACGCCATGTTCATTCATTCGTGTTTTGAACATACACTGAATCACATCTTTGCAGGACATCAGTCCACATCATCGGATTTCTTTGAACGTGTATCATAACACATTAAATGTTTATGTTTCATTAAAACACATCAATAAATATTATATTATTTGCAAGCATTTGATTTATAAACATTTATTCATTTCACATTATTTCTCCAGATTACATTATTACAGATCACAACAGCTTTCTTCAAATAATTCGTCAAGCATACACACATCATCTTAACATTTGGTCCTTCGAGCCGGATTCATCCAGTATATTCAACATTTAGTTCAATCGAGCTAGATACAGCAAGTAATTCAACATATTGAGACGAATCATATTTGAGAAGCCAAGAAATCCGAAAACAGTATTTGTATCTGGAGAAATTGAGCAACTTGATTTAACAAACAATTAATATTTGTTGCTGGAATTAATTTGTGCGGTAAGTCCTTTTCATTCCTTTCATTAATTCATATAATTCATTATAGTTGCATAATTGGTGTAGCCTTTATTCAATATGGAATTGCAGCATTTAAAAAATTCAAGAAAATTAATAAAAGCACAATTGATTAAATTCAAAAATTATGTTGAGGCCATACAAACTTTCGACCAAGAATCAATTATTCAATCAGTGGATCGTTTAGAAAATTTTGAATCAAAATTCGAAAAATTCAATACAATTCAGGATCAAATTGAACTGAAATGTATTGATAACGCGGAATCTTTCGAAATAGAAATTGAGGAACGATCTACTTTTGAAAATCGTTATTTTGCATTAAAATCCAAAATTAAAAAAGCGGTTCATGAATTTGAGAGAGCGTCTGTCGTTAGGCCAGACGCTGATGTAATTAGCTTAGCATCATCGTCCTCTAAAAATCAATTCATACAATTACCTACCATAGAACTACCTAATTTCGATGGGAATTTTAACAATTGGCTCGAATTCAAAGATGCATTCTCAGCTCTAATTGATCAAAATGATCAATTATCTGAGGTTCAAAAATTATATTATTTGAAATCAACTCTAAAGGGGCGGGCTTTAGAAATTTTGGAATCAATGAAGGTCACGGCTCAAAATTATCAAATAGCATGGGATCTTCTTAATGAAAGATTCGAAAATAAAAAATTATTAATTCACAATCATGTAAAGTCTATATTTGAACTGCCCTCACTACAAAGAGAATCGGGGAGCCATCTACAGATGTTACATGATGATATAAACAAAAATTTAAGAGCATTAAAAGCATTAGGTGAACCAACTGATTCCTGGGATACATTATTAGTTTATTTAATTTCATCAAAATTTGATAGTAAAACCAGAAGGGATTGGGAAATACAGACAACCAGGGACGATAATATTTCTTTCGAAACATTATTAAAATTTATTAGGGAAAAATCTGCTATTTTAATACGAGTTGGAGATTCGAAACCCACTAGGCCAATATCACCAAAATTAAACAAAGGATATACTCATATATCAACTGCAAAATCGTGTGCCTTATGTAAAGAGCCACACGCAATATACAAATGTTCAAAATTTTTAAAATTAAACACTCGGGAAAGAATTAACAACATTCGGAATTTAAAATTATGTTTAAATTGTCTCAAACCCTCCCATTACGCCTCGTCATGTAAATCATCAAAATGCACTAAGTGTAACAAATCCCATAATACATTACTTCATTTAGACCCCGTTGAAATACAATCAAAAATGCAGCCAACAGATGACATAGAAATCAAAGAAAATGATAATAATAGCGATTCAAATAGCACGACCCACGGTTTGGTAGGAATATGTTCCGATATACAATCAAATACAACTTTATTATCCACAATTAAAGTAAAGGTAAAGGATATTCATGGCAATTATCACATATGTAGAGCGCTTTTAGACAATGGATCGCAAAGCAATCTAATTACAAAAAAATTGTGCGATAAATTAAAATCAAAAAAATTCAAAATAGAATATACAATTACAGGAATAGGTAATATTCAACATAAAATTAAACATAAAACAAATTTAGAGATATGCTCGTTGAAATCACAGTATAAGCGAAATTTACAGTTTCTTGTTATGGACCATATCACTGACAAATTACCGACTCATTTAATATCAATCATTTGAATATTCCAGATGATATTGAACTTGCAGATGAAACATTTAATGAAAGCGAGGATATTGATATGTTAATAGGTGCAGACATATTTTATGATTCGTTGTGTGCAGGGCAAATATTCTTAGGAAAGGGCCGTCCCATATTACAAAAAAGTAAATTCGGTTGGATCGTAGCAGGCAATAAATTCACTTAACAACAATTTCAAAGTGAATTTATTAAGATTAACTGAACTTGAATTTGATTTAAAAAGGTCGTGTAGGAGCATATACGACTATTGCATTGTGGACCTCAACAATTATTATATTCCATTAGACAAAAGTATTGGCCTATTGGGGGCAGAAATCTGGCTAGAGAAATAATTCACAACTGCATTAAATGTTTTCGAGCCAAACCAAAATCAATTAATTATCAAATGGGGAATTTACCAGCTGCACGGGTAGAACAGTATGTGCCTTTTCACAATGTGGGGTTGATTATGCAGGCCCCGTACTTTTGAAGGAAGGTAACAGTAGACGGCCTCAAATAGTCAAGGCGTACATTTGCCTTTTTACATGTTTATCAACCCGAGCAGTGCACTTAGAATTGGTATCAGATCTATCGGCGGATATGTTCTTAAATTCATTGAAGCGCTTTATTGCCCGCAGAGGCAGACCATTAGCCATATATTCAGACAATGGTACAAATTTTGTGGGGGCTCATCATAAATTAAAGGACCTTTTCAAAATTCTTAATAACAGCCAAATATATGAAGCTCTAATGAGAGAAAATATACAATGGCATTTTATTCCAGCTAAAAGCCCACACTTTGGAGGCTGCTGGGAAAGCATGATAAAAAGAACAAAACATCATTTAAATAGAATTCTAGGCGAATCCAAATTGAATTTTGAAGAATATACCACTGTGCTAACTATGATAGAATCCATTCTAAATTCTCGTCCACTTACACCTTTATCATCAGATCCATCAGATCATAATCCATTAACCCCTGCACATTTTTTAATTGGAAAACCAGCAACAAATATTCCAGAATCAAACTTTGTTGAAATCAAAGACAATCGTTTGAAAAGATATGCATATATCACCAAGCTGTTTCAGTCATTCTGGAGGAGATGGGCTGCTGAGTACATTTCAGAACTGCAGGTTCGTCAGAAATGGACGAATCAATCTGCAAATGTCAAACTTGGAGCTCTGGTTCTTTTGAAAGAAGACAATTTACCTCCGCTGAAATGGTCACTTGGAAGAATTGCAAAATTATATCCTGGCAAGGACAAGATTGTCAGAGTTGTTGATGTATCCATGCCAAATGGAAACATCATCAGACGATCGGTGATGAAGCTGTGCCCTTTACCGATCAACCAAGAAGATACAGTCCACTAAGAGGGGTTTCGTTGAAGATACTTCAAGGCCGGCGGGATGGAGAAGCACCAAGCTTCGAAGAATTAATATAGGGGGTGCTACAAGCCCTGAAATGCACCATCTTCGACGCCGCCAGAGAGATGTACGCCACTTCAGCGAGACGCCATGTTCATTCATTCGTGTTTTGAACATACACTGAATCACATCTTTGCAGGACATCAGTCCACATCATCGGATTTCTTTGAACGTGTATCATAACACATTAAATGTTTATGTTTCATTAAAACACATCAATAAATATTATATTATTTGCAAGCATTTGATTTATAAACATTTATTCATTTCACATTATTTCTCCAGATTACATTATTACAGATCACAACAGCTTTCTTCAAATAATTCGTCAAGCATACACACATCATCTTAACATACATAATTAATTAAATTTAATTTAAATATAATATATGTTAATTAATCCAATTCAAATTTGCGAGATAATCGAGTGGAGACACTCCAGATTTTTTTATATATTTACATAGGTATCTAGAAGAAAGATAGAAAGAGAGAGAAGAGTGCAAAAGGCAAGAAGACTACATATATGTAGCCAAAAGGTAATCTACATTCCTTGAAGAATAAGACTTGGTCACAATTAAGAAGGTTAAGAATTAAACTTGTTTAACACTTCCTTACAGGTCACCTTTTTTAACAATGCAGACTATTGGCCCAACCCGACAAACCCCTTCCATAACGGGAGAGAATGAGTCCCTCCCCTAAACCCTGGAACCACAGAAATATATTTAATTTTAATATACTTATATCACACAAGATTTATTACAAGAATTCAATGTAAATAATAATAATCTCTTTCCAATTTGAATTTAATTTTTTTTTTTAGAATGGTTTAAAGAAAATTATAATTCTATATAATTAAGAACTTGTTTTTGTATTAAAAAAAAATTGAAAGAAAAGAACTTTGATTAATTACCCCCCCCCCCATTACCCCTTCTCTACTGATAAATACAAAATTGCCAATTTTTTGCCACATCATCTTTTCGGTGTAATGAATAAATTTACATTCAAGGAAATGATATCACAAGAATATTCGTTTTTTTTCGGTACAAAATAAACTATCCTTAGAGCCACCCATAAAATATTTATAAATTTTACTAAATATCAGTAATGTTTTAAATAGTTAAATAAAAAGTAAAAAAATAATTTTATTTCTCTTCCTATTCACTTACAGTTATGATTTTTTTTTATTTGTCCTTATTCAAAGAATATTCATGATGAGACAATCAAAATCATCAGTAAATGTTTCATCTTCATTATGATGATCATCAATTAAATTGACATTATTCATTGGATATTAAATGTATTTTCCAATGATATATGGTAAATGATGAATAATGAATGATGAATGAATAATATTAATATGTGCAACTAATAAAACATCTTGAATGAAAGCAAGTTTTAGAAAATATCTATATCTCTAGCTTCAAATTATCTCTCTATATTTTCTTATCATACAAATAGGAACGTCATTGGTATACTAATAGAATTCCAAAATAAAAACATGGTACATACATATATGTATAATTTAGATGAATTGAAATGAAAAATATATGCAAATTTAGATGAATAAATTATTGTTTTCTGATTTTTTTATTTTATATACCATATAGGATTGAAATTATTTGTATTTGTATGTATAAATAAGTTGACCTGTGGCCAGGTCCGAACCAACCGACCGGCGGTTTGAAGTAAATTAATTTCCAGCTACAGAAACAATTTCAAATAATTTTAATATATCTATTAATGTAATAAAAAACAGATATGGATACATAAATAATAAATATAAACATTTTTAATTTTGGTGGTGATATGTAAAAAATCTCCTCATGTGAAATTTGGTGTGAAAATAACCCTTCCCTTCCTATCGTCGATCGCTAATACTACCACTTCCGGTTTCCGGATTTGCACCAAAGTTGATCAATTCATCCTACTGATGCATTAAGCAAATATACCAAATTTCATCAAAATCCGTTGAGCCGTTCAGGCTGTACACATCTATACGGACAGACATCATGCTAAAAATACTTTTTTCTGTTAAGAAAATGCATGATTCGAGGAGATATGTAAAAATCTCCGCAAGTGAAATTTGGTGTGAAAACAATACCTCCCTTACTATCGTCGGTCGGTAAAAAGAAACATTAAAAAAAGGATCTAATTACATATTTTTTTTTTACATTATTATTATTATTCTTTAAGAAAAACAAATTTAAATATAATTGAATAATATATTTATTAAAAAAAATTAAATACTGTAACGGGCGAATCTTATTTAATTAATTTATCTATTTATTTTTAAGATAAATTGTTATTTTTAAATTTGTGTAATTCTTCCGCTGGGTTTGGCTCCTGTGTGGTGCTGCCCTGTGGAGAATCCAGTACCATGGAGGGATTCCCAAAAATGCTTAGACCGGCTCTCTCACCAGGAGAAAGAGTCGGGATCAGATTCTTGTATTAATAACATTTAAGTGTGAGCCCTTATTATTTCTTTGTTCTAAACCAATCCTAACTGAAACATCAGAGTGGCTTATTTTGTATTATATAACAAATCCTATATTTTTGTGTTTCTCTTATTATTCATTTACATATATATATATAATCATCAAAATCTTAATTATTATCCAACTTACACAATGTGTGCCTTTAATTTTTATCCAACTAGAATATTGGCACCCAACTTGGAACATTAATTATTAATTATTATACAATTTATTATAATACATTTTTCTTTCTCTCTCTCTCTCTCTCTCTCTTAGATTGTATCAAATATTTTGTTAAATACAAAATTAATTGCAATCACTAATAATATTTTGTGATTATTATTAGTTCAATGTTCTTTTTCTATTTTTAAATAAATAAATAAAAATAAACTTGATGCTTCACTGATAATGAGGTCATACAATAAAAACAAAAAATAAGAAAAAATAAATTTATTTAAAACTTTTCTCTATTATATTACTAAAACAATATATATATATATATATATATACTTTTGATAAGTTTTCATAATAAAGAATTAGTTTTTGTTTTTAATTTAATAAAATTACAGAATTTTAGAAATTATTTTTTTTGACTTAAATCATTTACATAAATTGATTAAATTTTAGGATTAGTTCAATGATCTTTTTCTATTTTTTATTTATTCGTTTAAACATGCAAGTTGCATATTAAAATGACATGTTTTATTAAAGAAATTTATATTTAATTATCTTTCTCTCTCTCTACTAGATTAAATAAGATTTTGAAAATGCTTAGCTATTTTTTTTCACTCGCATTGTTTTTATTGTCTATTGTCCATTAAATCATAGGTTCTTAAACTTATGTACTCCACGGACCCCCACTTGAAAAAATTTTTTTTGACGGACCCCCATCACAACTTTAGGTACTTTACGTCATTTTATTAATTAATTTCTGGCTTACGATCTCATAAGGACAAGGATATATGATGAATATTTCTAACAGTGATTGGTGAATAACGATTTTTTTGCATATTGTAGAACACATTTTATTAGAAATTATAATATTGAAGAAAGAAAATACAAACATTGTCATAGCAACAAATCTCACAAATTATAATGGGTACTTACATTAAATTCATATAAATATTTTATAATTTTTTTCAGAAAATATTAAATAAGAAATATTTTAAAAAATAACTGCATCTATCTCATTAAATATAACTTACATATTTAATGAGATGTATGCAGTTGTTTTCTTGAAACAAGAATCTCAATATCTGGCTTAATATTGGAAACTTTTAATCTAAGATCCGGCTCTACATTTAATTTGTTTCTATATTTAGACTTAATATAAAATAGTACCGAAAAAGCTTGTTCGCATAAATATGTTGTGCAGAATGGAATCAAGTGTTGAAGTGCTTTATTTGCAAGCGCAGGATAATCTGACCTGAGAAGTAACCAAAAGTTGCTCAATTCAGTTTTGTTAAATTTTAGTTTATAAGTTGTATCACATGATAATTCCACGAGAATATCTTGTTCAGGTGCAGATAAATGTTTAGTATTTGTAATTTCCATATTAAATGGATCTCTGATCCAGTTATTGCAAGGATCAGGAGTAGAAAAATACTTCCTGAAGTTGCTTTTCAAAGTAATTAAATGTTCAACAAATAATTGACGCGTTTGATTAAGCAATTTTTCACTGGAGCTTTCTATGAAATCATTGAGAGTTGGAAAAGACTCATATACACCGTTCTGGATGCGTTTCGACCACAAGTCGATTTTTTTAATCATTGCTTCTATTTTATCTTCAACTTTAAATATATTTACAACAGTACCTTGCAGGCTCAAATTAAGTTCGTTCAATTTTGTAAAAATATCAGTCAAGTAAGCCACCTTAGCTAACCAGATAAAATCATTGAAACATTCGGTCAGTTCAAAATGCGCATCTATTAAAAACAATCGTATTTCATCTCGAAGCTCAAAAAGGCGAATGAGTACTTTCCCGCGGGACAACCAACGTACATCTGTATGTAATAATAAATGTGTATGTTGACTACCCATTTCCTCACACAAAATTTTAAAAACTCTGGAATTAAGTGGACGAGCCTTAATGAAATTGACAATTTTAACTACTTCGTCTAATGTTCTTTTCAAATCTGGTGACATATTTTTGGCTGCTAATGATTCTCTGTGAATGCAGCAATGATTCCAAACAACCTGAGGCGCAACATTTTTAATAAGAGCAATCAATCCAGTTCTTGTACCTGACATTGCACGAGCACCATCAGTGCAAATTCCAACACATTTTGGCCACTCTATTTCATTTTCGGTTATAAAATTATTCAAACTGTTAAATATGTCATTAGCTGTCGTTCGTGAAGGTAGTGAATCACAAAACAATACATCTTCTTGTATTTGATTTTCAAACTCATATCTAATGAAAGCTAACAAATTGGCATTATTAGTGACATCAGTACTTTCATCCAATTGTAATGAGTAATAGTGACTTTTGCGCACTCTCGATATTAATTCTTCTTTTATATTACATGACATGTCTTCAATCCTATTCTTAACCGTATCATTTGATAATGAAATCAAATTTATATCGTTTGCTGCTTTAGTTCCTAACATTATATTTGTAATTACTTTTGTAGCAGGAAGAATTAATTGCTCTGCTATATTATGCGGCTTTCCTGCTTTAGCAATAAGTAGAGCTACTTCATATGATGCCATTACTGCTTTCTTACTCATACCACCAGATCCCGTCTTTACCATCAATTTCTGACTTGAAGTAAGTTCTTCTTTTTTCATTTTAAAAAATTCGATAGACTTACTAACATGCTCGCTGTGCTTTGTTTGTAAATGACGTCTGAGATTAGCAGGTTTCATACTTTCATTGGATAAACTTTCCTGACATAGAACGCAGACTGGTCTTTCCACATCATTGTTGCAAATATAAGTAAATCCAAATGATAAATAATCATCCGAATATTTTCTAGTTTTGCGTTTCTTGGTAGAGTTTGCTGTTGATGCCTCATCATCTGATTCTTTCCGTTTCTGTGTTGAACCAGTTTGTAGCCAACGATCCATTTTATGGAGTAATTTATTAACATTGAACTACAATAATATAAATATAATATAAATATAATATAAATATAACGAATTATTATTTACTAGCTATGTTTTAATATGATTTTAAATGAATGTTTTAATATCATTTTAAATGAATGTTTTAAATCATTTTAATAAATGTTTTAAATCATTTTAAATAAATGATTTAATATCATTTTAAATGAATATTAATTTATATAATAAATATATTTCGTAATTTGATTCTAAAATATTATTAATTTCGTAATTTGATTCTAAAATATTATTAATTTCGTAATTTGATTCTAAAATATTATTAAAATAAATATTTTTTATTCATAAAACTAACTTATACTTACTCTCAAAAACAGCCTTTCTGGGAAATTGCAAAATGTGTTTAGTGTTTTTATAAAATAATGATCATGCAAATTACACTAAAAATTAAAAAAAATTATTAGCTATAATAAACTATTATTAGCTATAATTTAATTATAATTAATTAAATTAATAAAAATAATTTAAAGATACAACTCGTTGAGAAATGAACTTATAATTAACATTAATAAAAATAATTTAAAGATACAACTCGTTGAGAAATGAACTTATAATTAACATTTGCTTTAAAACTGTTTAAAACCCCAGAGTGGACGCTGACAATTTGGGTTTTTCCGGGTAAGACTGTCCCCTCCCCTGGTTTTCCCCAATAACAAAGTGAAAGAAAATTCCCTTATATGCCTCCCCTTCCGAGCCCCTAAGAGGGGTTATTTTAAAGGAACAATCGAAAAATGATTTTAAATGAATGAATGGATGAAAATTCAAATTTTATATATAGTTTTTTATATATGTTTATTTATTCACAAAAAATTAATTGACATAATTATCAATTTAATAAAATAAAATAGTATTATTAATAGTATTAAATTATAGCCGTAATTCTCTAGGAGGATATAGTTACACAATGAACTTTAAATATTTATATATGTATATATTTTTACGATGATTTTTTTCCGAGGACCGCGGACCCCCAGTAAAGGCTTCGCGGACCCCCAGGGGTCCGCGGACCACAGTTTAAGAACCACTGCATTAAATGATATGGAGTTTCCCCCTTTTGAAATAATATCACTTGGAAACATGAATGAATGATTCTATTAATTTATATTTATTTTTGTTGGGCATATGTAAAGGATAATATTCAAGGTTTAATTAATATTTTATTTTCTATTTTTTTATGGCATTTTTATTAAAAAGTGTGCATATTAAAAAGTTTTTTTATTAATTTATTTTCAAGTTTTTATATTTTTTTTTTTTAATATTTTATTGTTGCTTGCTAAATGTAAAACATTGCACTATTGACTTCTATTTAAATCTGTTATACTCGAACATATATTAGAATTCATCGCGGGGTTTCTAGATCTTTTCTAGATGACATGGATTCTGCAAGTGGTTTATTAAGCCATCGGCATTCTGCATACGGCACTGCGTTCTTTTCGGAATCACAGAACAACACAAGCACATTGTATAGAAAATATAAAACATATTATATATTATATATTATATATTTACAATAAATATAAATATAAATATAAAATTGTATTAACATTTTAAATTATAAATTCACGAATTTTAAAAATCCGTATTTTTGAAAAAAAAAAGAAAAGAAAAATTTTTCTTTTTGATTATTGAAGTGTCATCGACTTTCAATATACGTTTCAAATTTGAGCGAAATCACTTAACAAGAAGTGGGTTAAAATCCAATTATTAACGTTACTGACAGACAGAAAAGTCAAGTTAATAAAAAGCGTAAAATAAACGAGCGCGGAGATGCCTCTTTTATAAATTATCTAAATATATTTATATTGGATTGGATTGGATTTGGCTGCTAGTCTCTCTCTCAGCCATCCATCCAACCATCCGGCCTGCCTGCTTCTTTCTCTCTTCCTGCTAGCCTAGTATGCCTAATATACCAACCCTTTATAGGACTCTTTTTTAAAAAAATTCATTTGAAATATATATATATATATATTACATTAAAAAAAAATTTAATAAAAATCTCTTTAAATAATAATAATAATAATAACCTATAAACGGTGATTTAAAAAGTAATAATAATGATTTAACAAAAATTTTACACATCAACACACAGCCAGAGAGAGAAAGAAAGATATGTTTAAGTGAATTGAATGAGAAAAAGAGGGGGAAAGGGGAAGGGGAGGAGGAGGAAGAAGGAATCTATAGAAAGTGAAATGACCCTTCAAATTAAGTGTTTAGACATCCCTTTTTTTTTTTAAGAAAGGGAGGAAAAAGATTAATAATAATAATAATAATAATATACATGATTAGCCGGAACGGACATCATTTTTATAACGGAAGTCTTCTAATGATGATAATGATTATCCGAAATATTTAATTATAGATGGTTGGTCTATGTTTTTTTTTTCTGCACACGATTGCTAATAGAAGAAACTTAGTTATAGGATAGATACAAATGGACATTTTCATTTCGTCATCTTCTTTTTCTCCTTAAATGATTTTTCTATTATAGTCATTTTATTCAAGGTTCCACCTTGAAATGATCCTATCTTTATTGAAATAATAATTATAAATATCAAACATTTTTTTCTTTGTTTTAATAATTAAATTAAATTGACAAATAAATAATTAAATAAAAAATTAGGTAAGTTCAAAAAGAGTTCCACCTTTTTTTTCCACAAATTTTTTTCTTTTATATACAATTAATTAATAAAATTGGAGTGTATCTCCTAAATAAATATATATATATATTTTTTATACTTATAAAAGAAATCTAATAAATGATAAATTTTTAAAATGGCTCCATTTAATCTATAATAATAAATTTGAAGAAAATTGAAAATTAAAAAAAAGCTGGAGTGTCTCTACTCGAATATCTCGCAATTTGAATTGGATTAAATAACAGATATTATATTTAAATTAAATTATAAATTAAAATTAATTATTAAAACAGCGCGTGTTGATTGCACCACGTCACGTGTTGTCGCGTGAGATTTGCAGTGTTAAAAAATTAATTCCGGTACTTTCAGCGATTCAAAAAGGAAAACGTTGTAGGTAAAGACCCTCTTCCGGTTGAGCTACATTTCTCAAAAGTTGATAGAAAACTACGAATTTTGAATAATTCCCGTATACCAAATTTCATGATTCTAGCTCAAACCGTTTTTGCGTAATCTTGCCTACATTTTTCTTGTACACATTTTTCTCAACCTTAGTGGAAATGATTCAGGAACCTTCAAAACGTATAAAAACATCAAAATCTCGACATCGAAAATTTTTATGATCGCAATACCATCTCTGGCGAGATAGTAAAAATTTTAAAAAGCACGAGGTAAGTGAAAATTGTATAATCTAAATAAATATTTATTATATTTATTAGATGAGAAAAATATTATATAATAATTATAATAAATTCGTATGGTATGACCACATAAAATTGATTTTGTGTATGATTTTATGAGAATTGTAGATTTACCATGTTAATAAAAAAAATGGGTAGGTATATTAAAAATTTTTTTTAGAAAAATGAGTTTAACACTTTAGAGAAAATTTAAACTGTATTAAGAACATCAAATAGAAATGTTTTCCAAGTTTTTTTTACTTTAATGTAATTTAATTTAAATCCCCAATAATATATATTTTTAAAATTTGTCCAATGTTTATCATCCTAGAAGTTCGTACTTTTAATTTTACTTATTAAAGATGAAAATAAAATTGAATAAAATTAATGGAAATTGATTTATTCGTAGAAAAGAAAATTTATATTTATTTTAGGATTTATAAAATATATGTGTGAACGTTATAAAAAATTTGATTATATATAATGAAATCATCTTTTAAAAATATAATAATTTTGGATATAGATAAAAATAACTACGTAATCGTTTATATTATATCCTTGATTATTTTTTTTTCCCCCAACTACACAACTTTAAGGTTTACTATAATATCTATAATATTTTTAAATATATCAATCCAATAATAATGACTATTTTTCGCTAAATAATATATATTTTCTATTGAAATTTCATCATTTTTTTCAGATCATAAATTCTACAAAGAATTTTATTTTTCTATTGTCTGTAACTATTTTCAACCATTAAAGTCTTGGACTTTGCCTCATAATAATACAAATAATAAAATAATAATAATTTTTCAATTTAAAAGGTGTTTTTTATAAAAAAGTTTAAAAAAAAATAATTTATTTTTAAAAATAAAATATGTAAGTACATTTAATTCTAAAAATTCTAAGTATAACTCTTAAAAATAATTCTTTTTTTTTATATTATAAATATTTAAAGAAATGAAAACAAAATAATATTTCAATATATGAACATATGTATAAATAACTTTAAATATAAATACAATATATAATATAATTTGACAAATGTCAAGAGTTTATAGTCATTTCTACTATATTTAATTTAAAATTTAAATAGAATGTGTTAATGCAGTCGGTTTCCAACCTTTCTGTGCCGGCGCCCCCCTTTTTTTAAAAAAAATCTTGCGCCTCCTTAATTTTTGTAATAATCTAATTTCCTCTTTTAATAGTCGGGCACATTTCTGAAATAATATAACAACAGAGGTGGGCCATGGATCAGAGCATAGCAAAATTATCTGACCTTTTTAGAACCATATTGAAAAAAATTGAAAATTTTCAAAAGTTTGCGGGCACTTGAAATTGGTTCTAATAACTTCGCGCCCTCCTTACAACAGTCTCGCGCCCCCCAGGGAGGGCGCGCTCCACAGGTTGGAAAACGCTGATCTTACCTAAATGATGATGATATAATTTTATATTAATTTTTTCATCATTAATTATATCCGCAGAATTTACTGAAAATTAAGTTTAGTTGAATTTTTTCCTTTCAAATTATTTTCATTTTATAATAATATGAATATATGATGTATGAAATAATTTAAGAATATAGAAAAATTATCATTCTCAAATATAAAAATTGACTGTAATAATTTCAACTATATTTTAAGATATATAACTGTAAGTATTTTAGAATTAATATCAATTTGGCATTTCATGTAAATCATCTAACAAATATATTTCTTTAATAATAAATAAAATAAATATTTTATTTGTTTTTGCCTAATCGGGCATACAAAATTATACAATTTCATAATTTCGCACAGTTTAACAAAATTGCACAAAAATCAAACACATATAGATAAATATAAAAACGTTAAAACAAGAAAATAAACAGTAGTAAAAAACCAAGAGATTCCACTTTCCGTCTCTCATTAATTATAAAACTTTTTATTCTTAGGATTTAGTAGAAGTTTAGTAGTTTTTAATAGTTTTTCTTTAGTAGTTCTTATTTCCTAACAATTTCTTAATCTTATCGATAATTATTATGGCATTTTAGTGTATAATTCATTGTGATATAATTGAATTATTAAATGAATAAATCAATCAAGTGATATTAAAATAAAAAAAATAAAATAATAGATGCAAAACATTATACAGAGATAGACATATGTTACATATTATAATCAACTTAAATATGTATAATACATTAAATGCAATTTTCAATTGATAAAATTGTTCACAAAAACACACAAATTAAAAACACATACCAATCCTTATAGAATTGAAACATTAATTATCTTTGGCAGTATCAAATACCATTTCCGGATAGATATTATATATAGTATATATAAATTGTATATTCTAAATTTCCTTTTTAAATATTATACTATCGTATTTAACTTTTTAATTTTTTTTTTTTTTTTTAATTCTAAAACTTTTAATTTAATTTTTTATCATTTATTTCTCTTTTATTTATTATTATGAAATATGAAATAAAAGAAAAAAGAAAATGATTTAAAGTTTCACAAAAGTGATTATATAATATATTATTTATTTATATTTTTTTTAAAAAAACAAAAGAAATTTATAATATTGGAATTATTTTTCAATTTCATCAATGACAATTGCATTCGTTTCAAGTGATTTGAATGCGTCAAAAAAAAAAAAAAAATCTAATATTTAATTTGACATGACAAGAAAATGGATAAACGTTTGGTTAATAAATGAATGGCATGAATAAATGAATAAAATTATTTTTCATTGGTATTTTTATTATTATTATTATTATAATTATTATACCATTTTTGTGAAATGTTGTAAACTTACCAGGACTTTGGTATAACGTCGTTCCAGTTCCAGTGAATCAGGCATTGGTAATTTTGGTCGAATACTTGCACGAACAACATTGTTCGGTTTGGGCCCTTCCAGGGCTGGATGCTGTGGCTGATGGTGTTGTTGTTGTTGGTGTTGCTGCACAGAATCACTTCTTGGCTGTAAATTGCCCATCGTGTTAATGAAACAAAAAACACTAATCATTCGGCATAATCACAGTGGAATAAACGCACATGGAGGTTAACACGATTTTTTAGCGAGATCTGACAAAGGCAACAGGTTCCATTACTTCGTTTCAATAACGAAAAAAAAAAAAAAAACGAGGGGAGAAACGGAATATGGAATAAAGAGACACGCACTGAACACTAGCAACAAGCGTTGCGATCTGTTTGTGTGGGGAACATGTTCAGCTGGAGGAGGGGAAATAAACGGAGATTGGAGAGTGGCGGGAAGTAGTGGGGGTGTCCATACTCTGTCACGTGTGGAACTCATCCGCCATCTGCCTTATTATAAACAAACTACAAAACTATATATTCAAAATGATATAAATAAAATTATCAAATTAATAATTAAAAAATAAAATCCTATTTTAAAAAGGTATTTTCTATGTTAAAATATAGAATATATTTTATTCTATTACTTATAATATTATTAAAATAGGTATATACATACCTGAAATCAATAATTAGTGAAAAAAATTACATTAATTTATTTATAAATACTAAAACAAAAAAATTAAATTATTATTGAATGGCATTAAATAAAAATTGAGAAAATTGAAAAAGTGATATAAATATTATTTTGTCACCAATATAATTTAATTTTTTAAATTAATTTGATTGTTTATAAGACATTTATCTTGTTCTCATAAGAAAATGAAATATCAAATATTTAATTATAATTTCAATAAAAAAAAAATTAAAAGTAAACATAAAATATATATTTGAGAAAACTAAATTTTTAAAAATATTAATATATTATTTTATAAAAAAAATCAAGCAATATTAACTAATCTTAATAATAATTCTAATCTTTTAAAAGAAAGAAAAGGTTTTATATATATTGCATTTTTTTCCTATATATAATTTCAAAAATGTGTTAAATTGGGTTTTTTCTTTAAAAGAATTATTATTTATTATATTAAGTTATCAAAATTTCATACATAGATTATTTATCGACTTATATATGGCGATTGATCAGCAGATTGGTAAATGATCAATGAAATTGCAGATAATTTATAATTATCTGTTTTTTTCTAAACAGTTTCTATTTACTACAATTGATTACAATATTCTTTTTAATTACAATCATTAAAAATAAAAATATGTCATAAACTTTGACAGTTTTTTCTCATCTACTATATTATAAATTATAAATATTAATCGAAAATTAATTTTTAAGTTTTATTATTTAATATATTTTTAATTTTGTTAAATTCATTATATAAAATATTTCAATCATTTATTTTAATAAATTACTAAGGATCTTTTAGTACTATAAATTTGTTATATAAATGTTACAAGTATCTAATAATTCTAATTTAATTTCATTAATAATAAATTCGATGACTAACAAAATTTTCAATTATTTCATGGTAATATAGAACATACACGTGGCAAGAATGGGAGAGAAAAGTTGGCGAAAAATATATTTGTGGGGAAACAGATTGGAAACAATGTAAGAAGTTACGTAAGAGAGTTATGAGAAAATAATAGTTGGGTGGTTGTATCTAAGGATTGGGACACTTGGAGAAATGTGGTTGCTGCGGCCAAGAACTTTCCGAGTTCCGTAGAGTAACGGAGATAGATAATAAGATAATATAGAACGTAGAATATATAAAATCAGATAAAATAAAGAAATAATTATAAATTATAATTTTTTTAAGAAGTTATTGTAAATATCATATTTTTAATTAAAATACTAAATAAATAAAAATTGATATTTTATTTTTATTTTGATAACTTAATATGATTCATGTATATCGTATAAGAGGTTGATTTATTTAGAAAGTAGAGCAAATTAATTGATAATTTTTTATAAATTAGTTTTGTAAACAATTAAATTAGTATTTCGCATTAAATAATAAAAATTTACTCGTGTGTATGCATTATTCAACTTCCAAGTACTACGCTGCTATTTAAGCTTTTTTTTAAAATGTTTTCCTTGTTTATTATCAAATTCGTCCATGATTTATATTTATACATTTTTTTCATTAACTTTTAAGAGCTTTGGTTATAATAAAAGTAAAACAAAATTAAAGCATCTTTAAAGCTTTTCTTGAATTCTAATTTAAGCCGCTTTTGAGGATTTGAAGTGGATAAAATCTTGCTGATATTATAGTTTATATTACATTTCAAATTCATAAAGCAACTTTAATTTAAATTGTAAAAGGAAAAAAAATAAAATAAAATATCTGAAATGGCCATTGTGATCAGATGTCTCAAGTATATATATCTTAAAAACAAAATTTCATAAATAACTTTTAGCTTTGAGGTAAGCTGTTTCACATAAATATGCATACAAACGATTTTAAAAGACAATTTTTTTGTTTTTCGAATCATGATTTAAAAGGTTTTTCTATTGATATTCATATTTAAATAAAAATAAAAATTCTCATCTAATATATATTTATTTATTTATTAATAGTTGAAAATTATATTTGTGAAAGAATATTAAATACCAAATACAATAATTTATTATTGTATATATTATAAAAGAAATAAATATATATTTGTTGATTTAAGAAAATAATGATTTTTATAGATATATATATATTTATATATATATATGTTATTAAAGAATAAATTTACAATATTTTTTGAGTATTTACAATTTACTTATTTATGTTTATAAGTTTAATATTTATAAAAAAATAAAATTTTAATATTAGTTTATTTTTTAAGGATACATTTTTATTCAAATAAAAAATTAATCAGGATTTGTTGTATTATTTGTACTACATGATTTGTCAATTAAAGATTTCTCTTTTTCAGATTGATTGTCATTAGATCCTTCACTCGAATCCTCACTTAATGTTATAATATTGGTGTCTGTTGATTTGTTCTTTTGTTCACTTGACGACGATTTACTTTCATCATCAGATTTGAATTTTTCTTCAAGTTCAGCCCATGGATCTTCAAGCATTGATGGATGATAATAAAATTCGTTTTCATCTTGATTGGGATATGCATTATTAAAAGAATGACGATGTTGACTCTTAAAATAAATAATAAAAACAAAAAATTAATTTACAAAATTATATAATAATCAAAAATTTAAAATAAAAATAAATATTTATAAAATTTTAAAAAGTGAATAAATAATATTTTTTAAAATGATTTTTATTAGAATATTTTGGAAAAAATTAAAATGTTTATGGCATTAATAAATATAAGCATGTGCTAATTAAAAAAAAATTATTAATAATAATGAAATTAATATACATTTTCTCTTAAATATATTTAAACAGATTACTTTTCATTTAAATTATATCTTCTTAACTTATATACCAAGTATAATAATTGTGATTCTTAAAAAATAATAATTGAAAACAGAAATTTAATATATAATAATATTTAAAATCATTCTTTTTTTTAAGTATTAAAATATTTTATTAAAAATCAAGACTGATTTCAAAATATAATTTGATAAAATAAAATAATAAAATTACCCTTCTATTGGACCGATTGTTAAAGGTACGATTATTTCTATTATATGAATTATTATATGAATTATATGGGCTTGCTGATGAATTATGTCCACCATAACTTCGTCGATGAAAACTTCTCCAACTGTTATTATTACCACTATGTCTTTGACGATTTACCGGACTACTGAATTCCAATGGTTTAAATTCTCCACTATCTCTTCCAGGAGAAAATTGGTTATATTGATCCTTTTGATAATTATTTTTTGGTGATTGTGAATGATATGGATAAGACATTTCTATTATTTATTATAAACACACTAATATAGAAATTATAATATGACAACTTATTATTTTTGTGTTCAAACAATCATAAGAAACAATAAATTAAAATCATTCAAATAAAATTTAAAAATAAAAACAAAAATAATCACAAAATAATAATAATTTTCTTAATATAAAATAAAGAAATAGTTTAAAAACTTTTAAATAAATAACAAATAATAATAAGTTATGTTTGGATGCATCATGGAATCATAAATATTATAGTTACCTTTGTATAAACATAGAGGGATGCTATTTAAGCTCTTTTAAGCGCGGATTTTAAAATTTCTAATTGAAAATTTAAAAAAAGGTTACTGTAAATTAATAAATAAAAATTAATATAATAAAATAAAAAATAAATTAATACATATGTTCGTCAAATAAATATTTATTTATTTATTTATTGTAAGAGAATTTAATATATAAATAATTATTTGTACACCAGTACAGTCTTGCATTGATAGCATGCCGCGAAGAGTTGAAGCTTTGATAGCGGCTAAAGGTGGCTCGACTAAATATTGACTTTTATTTACATTATGTATTTTCATTTTTCTTTAATACTTAATAAACATATAATTTTCTAAATTAATGCTGTTTTATTTTATTTTCATTGATTAATATAAAAATAAAAAACAATTCAATTTATAAGTACAATATCACTCGGTAATTAATATTTTACATGAAATCTTGCAGTGCGTCTAATAATTTGGCCAGGGGCCAGGGACTGTATTACTTATATCTTTTATTAAGTTTATAATATGTCCTATTTTCAATATATAATTTATAATTTAGTAAATCTTCAAAAGATGGCATTACTTACATAACTTATCCAATATATATTATTCGTTTAGTTTTTCGGTGGTTTTCCGGCAAAGTTTTTATTATTATTTCTTCTAATATAATCAACTGTTTGGATTTTGATTGATAATATGTAAATTTAAGAAAATAATAATTCTTTTAAAATTTGTTACATTCTTTGATATAAGTATATTTTACAGTGAAAAATAATAAAAGATTAATTTCTTAACTCTTAATCTATCAATTTTATTGCATAATAAAAAAAAAAATTGTCAGTTTAGGTGTTTAGTAAAATTTTTATTATTACAAAAATTTGACTTGATGTTTCATATAAATAAATAAAACTAAATGCGCTTAACGTTTTTAGTTGAATATGATGCAATTCATCCATAAACTTTGTCAGGCTTATAGAAAAATTATTTCTTTTCTTTTTAGTCCATTGCAAAAACGTTATTTTATAAAATTTGTATATATTTATATTATTTTATTCTTTTTAGTGCAATTTTAATTTGATAAATTTATTTAATATAACAAGAGAAATAGAAAAGATGAAGTTATACGATAATTTGCAAATTGAATAAAACAAAAAAATATATTAATCTTCTAAAATTTATTTTATCTTTTCTCTATGCCATTTGAGGGGAGGAAACCCCTCTTCATTGGCGCTACAACTGATTAATAAGAATTCATCATTAAGTTTTTGCTATAAAATATTTTTAATTACTTTCAAAATGAAAATCTATCCTGAAATCAATATTTATGCTTCAGAATCCGTTGAAAAAATATTAATCATAGCAATACAAAAGGAGTTACTTGCAAATAGAAAAAAACAAAAAAAAATGATTATAATTATATTAAGTAAATGTTATTATTGAATTAATGTTTTTAAAATATATTTATTATAATTATTATATTAATTAAAAATGTATCTTTTAATGTTATAAATTGTTTTGAATTTTTTTTTAAAACGAAAACCAACTCAATATTTATCCGTCAGATGGCGTGAACGAAAATTCAACTATTAAATCAAATTATCGTTAATTACATTAAAATTAATTAATTATAATTAAATTATATTACTTCCATACCTTCTAGGGATCGATTGAAATATGTATACAAATTTTCAAAAGCCTAATTTAAAGTTGATGAAAAATCGATTTCAATTTGTCATAAGAGCGAACAGACAGACAGGCATGAAGCGAAGTTGATAAAAACGTTATAAATTACCCGGAAATAATTTATATATAATTAAATATAATATTGAAAAACATTATATTTTAATGTGGATTAAGGGGACTATGTAAATATTTTGTATTTATAAAAAAACATTATTATATATTGATAAATAAACATATATAAAGAAATAAAGGGATAAAGAAATATCTTTAATTCAATTTATTAGGTAAGATATTATAAATAATTTATTGTTAATTATATATGATATAAATTGTATTTTCCTAATTTCAATTTGTTAATAAATTTTAGTATTTTATTACTTAAACCAAGATTTTGCATTTCATCCCAAAGATCTAACATTTTATAAACTGAATTAAAGATATTTCTTTATATATGTTTATTTATCAATATATAATAGTGTTTATTTAACAATACATAATAATGTTTATTTATCAATACAAACTATTTACACAGTCCCCTTAATCCACATAAAAATATAATGTTTTTTCAATATTATATTTACATATATATATGGGCTTAAACACACACACACAATATATTTTTTTTATTTCAACATATAATCAATCAAATTGATAATAATATACACCTATTTTTATCCTATCAGATTTATTTTTGGTTTATTTATTATTCTTTATAATTTAAACTCATATTTGAAAATAGATTAATAATTTTAGTGATTTTTAATTTAAATTTATGACTATATAGATATATGTAATTATATTATAATCGTAAAATACTTAAATACCCCTTAGAGTAATTTAATTTTAATCAAAGTATTAAAAAGACATGGCATAAATACAATAAATAAAAATAATTTCGAAGAGCTATTTTTCAATAAATAAGTAAAAAATTTAATATCTTTTAAATAAAATATTTTAAAATTTCTAACCTATATTTTTGTTGAAATCTTATCAAATTCATATTTTTAATTCTATAAATATAACATGCATTAAAAGCTATCAAATACAATTAAGGTTGGTTAATTAATCTTATAACCTCCATTCTCCTATATTGCCTATTATTCCAATCATATATTATATTATATATTATATCATATATCTCAAAATTTTGTATCCAACCATTATCTATGTATATGTATAAAAAGCATAGAAATTAATTTTTGATATAAAACTTGTATAATAAATATTAAAATTAAATAATTATTAGATAGTATTCAAACAAAAGAGAAAATAAATCAACAGATTATTTTAAATACATTAACAATCTAACAGTAAGAACAAAACAAGTATATATGTTCTAGGATTTTATTTCAATCTATAATAAATATTTGTATATGTATAGATATATAATATAATGAATACAAAAATTTAATTTATAAGGGAATTTTGTAAATAAAACCACGTATTGATATTTTTTATTGTAAATTTATTTAAAAAAAAAAATACACAACGTTTCGATTCCTACTTCTGCAATCCAAACGTGTATTTTTTTTTTTTTTGAATAAATTTACAACAAATATCAATATGTGGTTTTATTTACAAAATTCCCTCATAAATAAAAACAGCCACCAAAACTTTAATAATTTAACAAACATTTAATCTCTAGAAAATTTGAATTCTCTTGTTTCCTCCATTTTTTTGGTACAATTTCATCTACTCTTGTTAGTTCTACTTTTATTATAAAACATCTCTTTAAAATGTTATTCTCTTTCAACTTTACAAATCACTAACAAAAATAATTTTATAAATCTTGTACGAGATTTTTCGACTTGAGGATCTCATGCAATCCTGAATAAAAAAATAGAATTAAAAAAAATATTCAGATTAATTAATATATTTAATCTAAGTAAATACATATTTCCTCTAATACATATTTTTAGTATACATTAAATTTTTTTTTTTTTTTCTTTTTAAATAATACAAAGTAAGTTATTATCATCATATAAACTAAAGATTGATATAAATATTTCTTTTCATTTTCTATAAAACATAATATATATCTTATATATATATATATACTCCACACATTTTTTTTACTTTAATTTTTTTTTCCTGATTGATTTTATTTTTTCTATGAATATGTTATATGATTTAATTAATGAACTAATGACTTGCACGATTTATCCGGTGACTAGCACATTTATTAGCAATATATACATGCGTGCCTTCAGTCCTTCTTTAATAATAATAATAATAATAATAATAATCTAAATTTTTGCAACCATAATATAATAAAATCTAAGATTTGTATTACAAATGATGGCTCATCACAAATATTAATGGAATCTCATTGTTTTTATTTTTTTTTATTTCTTATTCTCATATCATTGTGCAGCTTCTATAATTTAATATAAATAATTTAGAAACTATTCTAAGTTATTATCAAAGAGTTTCCTTTTTTTTTTTCTTTTTTTATATTTTTATTTTATTTTTAATATAAAAAAATATAACTATAGAGCATGAGTTTAAATTTTATAATGAGTAGTTTATTTATTTATTTTTATCTCAAGGGAAGAAGTGATTTATTTGTTTATTTTTTTATCTTTACGAAACAAATGGGACGTTATTTGGAATCATATAAAATAAATGAAAAAAAAAAAAACAAAACAAAACGAAAAAACTTAGAAATAAATAAATAAAAAAAAAAATTTACTTTTTATAATTTAAGAATCATTTGGAGGATGGGAAGAAGAAGAAGAAGAAGAAGAAGAAGCACTCGCTTGTTGGTTTTCTGTATTACCATACAAATTGAGTGTATCATAAATATGTAAATCATTAAGCCGGGCTTGACGATCCTCTGGTGGACCTTTTGGAAGCGCTACAACATAAATAGGAGCACAATCCTTATCTAGGAATCGTTGGTCAAGTGCATTCGTCTTATTGCGCAATTCCGTCTCGGAATTATTAGCAATCCTTTTCCTGTATAAAAGAATTAAAACAATTAAAATACATATAATAAATGCTGAGGAGACTGTAAGCATGATAATCGCTGTCTGATATGGTGTAATCAAGGCTGTTGGTGATGTTGCATGAGAGACAATATCCCGATTTTCCAATGCAATTATATTTTCATCAATAAATCCATCTTCTGATGTCGAATAAGATTTATGATGAAATCGTGATTTTGTAATATCGGCAACGAGTGGTTGTGATGTCGCTTGCACTCTATCATACACAACAAATGCCATCCTATCCGATTTTACCAATTGTTCTAAATAAAATGCAACGTCCACTTTATTAGCTCCAATAACTGTAAAGTTGACTCGGGTAGCTTCCGGAAAAATTTCAATATGTACTTCATTGTGTCGTAATTTGGCACCAAGACTTGCAAGTAATGTTTTCAATTGATCTTCTACTTGTTGTTTTACTAACGAATCATAACTTCCCTGAAAGCCAAGATAAACTTCTACTCCTTCAAGTGGAGTTGGTTCTAAAACAAAAAACACACACACACAATTATTATATATATTTAATTATATAATTATACTTATATAAAAGTAAACATTCTATTATTTAATAATAATTTTGATTCTAAACATTAAATTATATAATGCAATAATATGTACTATAATATTTTCATTTTATTTTATTCATTTTAGATAAAACTAATAAGACTTTATTACCTTAAGACTAAGCATTTCCACATTACATCATTTATTAAAATTTTATTTTATCAATTTTTTTAAAGAATTTTAAAAAAATAATTATTAATTTTTATCAGTGTAACATTATTTAAATGAAACTTGAAAGAAAGTTGTTTTTTTAAATTGGAAAATAAAATAAGGAAATAAAAATAAACTAAAAAATGGGAATTGGATACGAGTTGCTCCCTCATCCGCCCTATTCTACGAATTTAGCGCCGAGTGACTATTTCTTGTTTTCAAACCTGAAGAAATGGCTCGGCAGAAAGAGATTGGACTCCAACAATGAAATCATCTCACAAACAAATCTATTTTGATGTCCTCGATAAATCTTATTTTTTGGAAGGGATAAAAAAATTGTAAAAACTTTGTATGAAGTGTATAATTATATAATAATTTTTTATCCAAAAAACTAGAGTTTCATTCAAAAAGTCACGGACTTATTGATCTGCTCTCGTATATATAGTATATAAATTTTAATTAATTTATTCTTTTTATCTCTATCCTTGTGTCTCTCCCTCTCCCTCTCTCTCGCATTTATAAATATATTTCAAATTGTTTCGATATAGAATATATTATTCGTTGAATTACATTTAAATAAATAAAGTAAAATGAAATTTGTGTTAAATTCTTTTGTTGTTCACTCCAACAGATAATTTAATCTATTTGATTTTTTTTTATAAAGAGAGAATTTAATCAATCTATCCTACTCCCCGATCCAACTCCACCCTATAATGAGAATTTCAAATTGTCTGAAATGATTAATTGTAAAAGATACTGCTTCTAGGTATTTGAAATAATATGCTTCAAATGGAATAGGGTGCTTTAAGGGGTTGAATTTCAAGTAATATTAATCCCTTTTAGTCAATGCAATTCTAGACCAACTCCTTATGAAAGGATGAGGGGAGGGGGAGGAGGGGGGGCGATTGGAAATTTTTTTCATTAAGTATGTACATTAAGTGTAAAAATACATACAAACAAAATTCAATTCAATACAATAGAAAAAAAAATAAAATAAAAAAATGAAAATAAATATTTACGACAAATGTTGGAGCCTTTTGTAAAAAGTGTGGTATTTGGAAGTTGATTGCCTGCTTCATCAACACACCAACATTCAGATGGTTTATCATTTGTCGCTGTATAACATTGTGTCGGTTCAAATCTACAACATAATAATTACAATATATTTTAATATTCATTCAAATTTACAAAAAATATAAATTTCTCTTTTATTTTATTGATTATTATATACCTTCCATCATCATCACATGAGACTGCATACATCGCACCAGAAGAGAGCATTTGATTGCGTAATGCTTGGCATCGTGTCCTCCATGGACGTGGTGTTGATTCTGATGAACTCAAATCTTCAGATTGTGGTACAAGTTCAATTTCATGAAGTGTAACTTCTTTGATCAATTGTTCAATTACTATTATGTAAAATATTATAAACAAATGAATCAATCAATTAGAATAATATATATTCATTAATTACAATAAATAACAGTTTTAACATTTAGGACCAAGAGAGTTTTAACTTAAATATGTACTTTCTAATGTAATGTAATTTTACGATATATTTCTTCTACGGATAATAAATTAACAAAAAATTTCTATATTATATTCAAGGCGCCATTGGGTGCGAACCTGCCTCACATTCACATGGTCACTGGTTCAAATCCCGGGCCTGACAAGGGAATTTCGGAGTCAACCCAGCCTCCAGGAACAACATTGGGGAAAAGCTACTTGATAGCGCCTCCGATCAAGAAAATCAAGGTAAAGGTTGAGAGGATCCGTTCTACGGATCATAGGACACCTCATTGAAATAACCGGCTTGATAGGCGTTGTCCTTGCGTAGGACGTACAAAGTCATAGGTTTTTTTTTATATTATATTCTGTACAATTTAAATGTTCGAAAAATATATACCTAATAAAAATAAAAATAAATTTAGATATGAAACCCAAATTTTTAAGATTTTTTTTTTATTCCTTCAATCAATCAATCGATCTCAAATTTCTCAAAAGTTTATAGAAACACACACAGTCATGTTAAAAAATTAATTCCGGTGCTTTCAGCGATTCAATCAAGCTGAAATTCTATATATAGCAGTTTTATACAAATTTTAATCATGTGGAAAACTATCAAACATATATCTTTATTTTTACGGTCAGTTTAGTTATTAGATAATAATGGAGAAAACAAAAATAAAGGAATTTAAAGAGTTTGAAAGTTGTGTGTGTGTGTGTGTGTGTGTTTGTGGGGGGGATGGAATGGTGAGATTAAACATAGATACTCACATGCATCGGGATTATGTACTTCATCATCGTTGTTGTTTGGTATAAGGGCTCTGCCTCTGGCTTGACGGCTTGAGCATCTCAATGGCAAAGGGAGGGCGGTACCCTTGCCACGTTGTAACGTGCCCTTAATCGGTTCACCCCTTCGATTCACACACCAACAGACACCCACAGCATCAAGGCATTGCACTGGCAACCAAGCACCTGTTTCCGTGTCGCATCTTGGACGGAAAGTGCTGCTCGTGCGATTATACCTCTCTGCAGCCCTTTCATTCTTTTCACGTAATCGTTCACATTGGCTTAAAACTAAAAACAAACAAACAAACAAACAGACAAAGTTGTAAATATAATCCTATTCAATAATAGACATAAAAGATAAGCAATCATAATTAATTAATTAATTACCTGGACAAACGGTATTGCAGGTGGTTTGTGAGTCAAAATTATTATGATTTCCTCCACAGCCACCCCAAATAAATTTTTCGCAACGATTATTTCTAGGATTGAAAAACCAACGAGGTGTTGAAGCACGACAAACTCCTTCATCTTTTGGCTCAAAACAGACATCTCCTAAAAAACAAAAAACAATAATTAATATTAATATAATTTCCAATATATATCATATATGTACAATAGAACCCCCATAACTGAGATCTTAATGGAGCAATTTTTATTTATATTTCTTTTTTAATTAAATACCTATATGTAGGTATATATATAGGACAATAACGAAAACACCGTCCGTCTGTCCATCGGTCCGTATAGATGTGTACAGCTTGAACAGCTCAACGGATTTTGATGAAATTTGGTGTATTTACTCAATGCATCAGTATGATAAATGGACCAACTTTTGGTGTATATCCGGAAACCAGAAGTGGCAGTATTAACGATCGAAAATAGAAAGGGAAGGGATATTTTCACAACAAATTTCACATGAGGAGATTTTGTACATATCTCTACGAATCATGCGCTTTGTATTCGTTTTATCCTCGGGAAAAATCATCTTCATTAGTTTTTTCTTAATTTAAAATTACACATCCCTTCATGACGTCACAGTCAGCTCCTACTTATATATTATAAATAAAAGAAAATTTAAAATATTTATGTCAAAGTCGTTATATCTATTTTTTATTGCATTAATAGATACATTTAAATTATTTGAAATTGTTTCTGAAGGTGGAAATTAATTTATTTCAAACCGTCGGTCGGTTCTGCACCTGGCCACAGGTCAACTTATTTTATTAATATTTTTCCATTATTGTGTATTCTTATAGGTACATAATTTACATATATTATGATAATTATGTATTTTTAAAAATAGATTTATTTCATGTTATTTTAATAATTGAATGTTGATTTTGTTTCATTTGTGTGTGTGTGTAGATTAATTTAATTTTCTATTAGATAATCAACGTTTCGCCTTCTATAACCATAGGCATTATCTAAATGATTGATGTAGAGATAATTAATCAAGCTAGCAAGGGTTTCTCCTCAAGAAGTGTCGTTATCATCATCACCATTCGTTTTACCCCCTAAATGAATATCATCATCAAGTGTTTTACCACCACTAAAGAGAAAATGGCTGGGAAGGAAAATGAGAGAGAGAGAGAGGAATAAGGTAGAAAATGTTAGTATATGCTAATGAAAATGAAATTAGATATTATTATTACCTATTATGAAAAATTAAAAAAAAAATAAGCTGAAGTGTCTCCTCTCGACTATCTCGAATATTTGAATTGGATTAATTAACATATATTATATTTAAATTAAATTTAATTAATTATAAATTAAAATTAATAAATAATATTTGCGATTCAATCAAGCTGAAATTCTATATATAGCAGTTTTATACAAATTTTAATCATGTGAAAAACTATCAAACAAATATCTTTATTTTTACGGTCACTTTAGAGGAAATAAAATGACCCTCTTCCGGTTGAGCTACATTTCTCAAAACTTGGTAGAAAACTACAAATTTTGAATAATGCCCATCTACCAAATTTCATTATTCTAGCTGAAACCGTTTTTGCGTAATCTTGTCAACACACATACACACACACAGACATTTTTCTCAACCTTAGTGGACATTATTCAGGGTCCTTCATAACGTATAAAAACATCAAAATCTCAAAATAGAAAATTTTCGTGATCGCAATACTATCTCTGGCGAGATAGTAAAAAATATGGTTCAGATGAATTAATTAATTATTATTAATTAATTATTATTTCGATACCAAAATCTTTTGTGTTTGCCATTCAATTTGTTTGAATTATTATTACAGTCCAATTGATTAATGTAAATGAGTGAAATTTTTCTTAAGAATACATAAGTTTTGAAAATTATGGTAACAAATTTCAAGATTTACTTTACCAAGTATTATTTATATAAGTATAAAATGTGTATATTTCAAAAATATTACATTAATATACATACATATGTAGAGGGGGGGGGGGTATTTGGGAATCCCTCTTACACATATACTTTAAAGAAGAATGTGAAAGAATAAGAAATGATTAAAGGAACCTTTTAAAGTTCATTCATTCATTCATTCACTCTCAATTCTGAGTTATTACCCAACTTTATTTATTTATATAACAGAATTTAATACTAGTATATGTAAATATATGTAATGTTAAAAAATATCACTAAATGGCAAGATTGCAAAATAAATAAACAAATAAATTATTTATTATTATTAGATTTTAATAATTTGTGTTCTCTTTTATTGTAAATCGATCGATATTCAATTTTATTTTTATTACCAGGGAGGAATTTTTTTTTTTAAACCTTTATATTTGATTAGATCACAGCATCCCTCGCTACTTATACTAAAATATTTAAAGTATTTATTTACCTTTAATGCAAATGATTATAAACCAATATATATATATATATTGTATACCACATATTCATATAAATCGAAGAAAAAAAAATGAAATGTTATTCAAATATTTTTTTCTTAAATAGAATAAATTCAATTTTCAAAAATGATTGAATATGGATTTTCAATATACGTTATTTCATTCTTTTATTATTATTATTTTAAATTAACTTTGAATTAAAAAAAAAAAAGAAAAGTTTGTATGTGGGCGCAGTCCAAAATTGGTACAAAGGCAAAAAACTTTTTTTTTTTTTGTAAAAAGACGTAGGTTCAACTGTCGTTGCTTTGGAGAGGGAAAAAGTCGGTCTTAATGGGGAAATTCAACCTAAATTAAGTTCCGTAAAACCTAAAGATAACGGAGTGAACTCTTTGTACCAATTTTGGATTGCGCCCAGTATGTATTTATTTTAATATTATAGGAATTAAAGGACCATTAAATTAAATAAATAGAAAATATACAACAAAAAAAATATATATGAATTTTTCAATGATTACCCAAATATATATATATATATATATAAGAATTTTTTCTATAGAAATATTTCAATTTAATTAGATTTAAAGATTGGACTGATATTGTAAATTTCAAACATTGTAATAGGTTGTCAAATATCTCCCTTCCGCCTTTTTCGCGGCTATGTACAAAGCGCTACAGAGCTCGTATCTGGTAATACTATACATCAGAGGTTCTTAATCTTATGTACTCTGCGGACCCCCACTTGAAAAAATTTTTTTTGACGGACCCCATTCCAACTTTAGGTACTTTACGTCATTTTATTAGTTAATTTCTGGCTTACGATCTTATAAGAACAAGGATATATGATGAATATTTCTAACAGTGATTGGTGAATAACGATTTTTTTGCATATTGTAGAACACATTTTATTAGAAATTATAATATTGAAGAAAGAAAATTCTGCTAAATATGAAGATGGAAACGGTAGCAATAGTTTTCTTGCACATTTCGTTGAATTTGGGTATTTGATCTCTGTTTCCTCACAAAGCCATGCCATCGCTTCTTTTATATTATATTATATTATAAAGTTTTAACTAACTCATAATTTTCTCGTGCACCTGTACGATGGCTTTGCGGACCCCCAGTAAAGGCTTCGCGGACCCCCAGGGGTCCGCGGACCACAGTTTAAGAACCTCTGCTATACATCATTTGAAAGGTCTTGACATAACCTACAAAACGACGCTATGCATGATTAGTTTGGATATTGCGTTCAACAGTTATAGACGAGTAAACATGGAGTTCACTAAAGCCGAAATTCGCGTTATTTTAAAGTTTCCCTTCGTTAAAGGCAAATCCGCTAGAGAAACGAGCTGCTCCCATCTGGCCAGACGCTTAATTCTACCATCTACTGCGAACAACTGGACCGCTTGAAGCAGGCGATCGACCAGAAGCGTCCAGAATTGGCCAACAGGAAGGGTGTAGTGTTCCACCAGGACAACGCCAGACCACACACTTCGTTGATGACTCGTCAGAAGCTACGGGAGCTCGGATGGGAGGTTTTATCGCATCCACCATATAGCCCGGACATAGCGACAAGTGATTACCACCTGTTCCTGTCCATGGCGAATGCCCTTGGTGGTGTAAAATTGAACTCAAAAGAGGCTTGTGAAAAGTCGCTGTCCGAGTTCTTCGCAAATAAGGAGGGGGGCTTCTACGAGGGAGGTATTATGAAGTTGCCGTCTAGATGGAAACAGATTATCGAACAAAACGGCGCATATTTGAACTAAATCCGATCACTGTAACACTTTTTATAAAGCATTGAATAAAGAGCAAAAAAGCGGAAGGGAGATATTTGACAACCTATTATATCTATTTGGAAATTTAACATGAAATATTTTGAACAATTTTTAATTTAGTACCTGGAACACCGAGCTATCGGCTATTGATATACAATTCTTTAATTATTTATTACAATTATTAAATGTTACATCATTACATCAATCTGATTAAATGAATGGAACTTAAGGTTCTCAATAATAATAAATAATAAAATTAACTAATCAAAGTTTATAAGAATTAACAAAAAATTAAACGACAAAACAGATTCAAAAATTTCAAATATTTTAGAGAAAAAAAAATAATTAAAAAGTATAATAAATTTTTAATAAAATAAATTTTAACTAATAATTAAAAAAAAAATGAAAAAATTTCAAATATTTTAAAGAAGCAGGAATTAAAAAAATATTTTTTATTTCTATTTAATATTATTAGATCATATTTATTCAATAATTTAATTATAATTTTAAATGAATATTAATTAAAGAAAGAAATTGTTTTTAAAATATCATAAATAATATGTATAATATTTTTTCAAGATAGAAACAGAAATATAATTTAAACTTACAATGTTTGCAAGACAAATAAGAGGCAAATATTTATTATACTTTATATTCATTTCGACAATTACGTCATCATCAGAAGCTTGAATTATACTCATCAGTGGCGTACCTAAGGGGGAGGGGGGGCAGTGGGTACGGTCCGCACCGGGCGGCACTTATCTTGGGGCGGCATTTTTTATATTTCGTTATAGTTGTAAAAAGCAACTTATTCATTTCATATTTATTTTTTTTCTTTCTTGAATAATAAATTATTATTATGATTATTATAAGTTTACTATTTGATTTATATAAATTATGATTAACTATATGATTTCGAATATTATTCCTCGGTGTATATAAATGCATTTTAGTGTAAATTTTGAATTCTAATTCCAAGAACAGGATAATAATTTTATTTTATTGTATTCATTAAAATTCGTTGAATTCGTAAACGCATCTTTAAGATTTTGTTCGGCAAAATTATCTTCGTTCTACAATGAGTCAATTAAGGCTACAAAATCTTGCAATATTGTCAATAGAACAAGAAATTACAAATAATATAAATTTTGAGAGCATTATACACGATTTTTTTAGTATGAAAGCTAGAAGAGTAAATATTAGATTAATATGTTTACGAGTGCATACAAATATGTGTAAAAAAATTTACTCTCTCTGTGTATTAATTAATATTGATTAAATAACTTAATAATTTATTTATGTGTATTAATTTATAAAAACCACTATTTGATTGACTTTTAATAAAAAGGGCGGCAAACTGGAGATCGCCCCGGGCGGCAAAAGTTCTAGGTACGCCACTGATATTCATTGTCAGTATATGTTATAGTCATTTTATTTTATTATTTATTTTTCACTATCATTTGTAAATTTAAAATGGTTTAAAATTTTGAAATATTTCAATTTAATTTATTAATAATCAATAAAAGAGAAAGAGAAAGAGAGAGGGAGAAGGGGGATTACTAAAAATTACTCTTAGATTGTCAATAAATAAATTATCATGTTTAATGCGAGTGTCAAATGCTCTAACCCCATGAATTAATATCTGTTAAACTATTTAGTGAAAATAATCACTCTGTCAGTTGGGTTTATTTTCCAGTCATTTCCTCATCGTTGACAGTAGCCATTCAGAGAGGGTGGTGGATTTTAGTAAAGGGGAAGAACACCCACATTGAGATGACAAGGCTATCCATTTCCTTCTTAAATGTAAGTTATTTATTCATGAATAAATAATAGAACATGAAGAGAGCAAGCAAAAACAATACAAACCAGATAAGTAGTTGTTTTATAAAAATTTCATTTGAATATTTTATTTCAATTTGCACCCTAAAAACACAGTAATTGAGGAGAAGAAAGGAAATCTCATCCCATTTCTGTCATATTAATATTTATCAGATGTAAAATAAAATTGTAAATGCCTAAATTGAGTTTCATTGTTCATTAAAGATTATTAATTGTGATTTCTCTTATAAAAAAATATTTTTTAAACACACACACACACTTTTTTTTATTTGACACAGAGTGAATGAATTTGGTGCAGTTTGGTAGTCGCTCCTGATTTACATCTTCAATTTCCTGGGGGTATTTAGCAAAAAAAAAGGTGAAAACTTTTACATCATTTTACTTGTTTGAAAGTACATTTTACAATGGGATCAATTATTGCCAAGGTGAATCCTGAATAATTAATTGGTGGGATTGTAAATAGATTGGTGTGCACTATTTAGTATTTTTTTTCACTTGTACACTAAATATCTCTTTCTTTTATTTTTATATTTTTTTCTATCTGGTCTCGCAATGCTATTAGTTTTTCATTTCATTTTCTATTTCTATTCTTTACTTTTCTTTCTTCAACAGACAAAATGATGCCACAACGTCAACCACAGCAAGAGAATCATGGATCAAACTTTACCGCGCAAAGGATCGGTTCTCCAGTACTGGTCGTCGTATGAGTGAAGAGAAGAAAAGGAAGCAGAGCAGAGATTCTGAGAAATCATGGTGGGGACATTAACAAGCTACTGAATTTTGTAAGACCAAGACATACGATTAAATGGTTAAAAAATCTTAATGAAATTGAAAAGAAAATATCACTAAGCCAGAAATTGATGACGGTAGTATTCAATCATTTCTAGATATATATATATTTTGTTCTAATTAATGATAAACAAAAAAGTTCTCGAAGGAAGGTAGATTCATGGCAACCAAAAGTGGGAGAATATCAAAAAGAGGAACAAGGCGGAAAAAAGATAATTCATCAATATCTGGGGATCACAAACTACCAACCTTATATTACTAAAACAGATGGAATGACATAAAATAGATGGAAAGAAGTGCTCGTTGATACGTAAATGATCATCAAAACCTAATACCTCTGTTCAAAGCTGTGGTGGCTCACTTCTTTCAAAGATGTCTATGACTTTTTCAATTTTTCTAAGTCTAATATGGTTTTGGCCCTCGGAACTTACTGGAGTAATCAGTATGGCCCTAAGAGGCTGGAAAGTTTGGAGACTCCTGGTATAGAATATCGAAAAGTTTAAGAAAATCTTTTTGCACCATTTTTTAAATTATTTTCTGTTAATTTTATGTTAAATTCTTACAGGTTAGTACGATAGTTATTTTATTTTTTATGATAGTCTATCTCATTTTCACTATCTAATGTAATTACTTACTAATTTATATATATGTATATATATACTTAAATGTATTAAAATTTATTAGAATAATCATTATTCACTCTTTAAATTCCTTTATAAATTTATTTTGATTGTAATTATATTTTATCTTATTTAGCATTTTTTTGTAATATGATGCTTTTTTGTTACCTCCTATTACCAAAGTGCTTTATGCTTGTCATAATTATTAATATATATAAATATATACAAAATATACCCTAAAATACGATTTTATAATAAAATTAAACATACTTAGCAATTTTATATTATATCATATATTCAGGGTGGCGCAGAAGAATAAAAAAAAAAACTCCTGCGCCAAGCTATATATATATATGATATAATATAAAATTAATTATCTATCAAAAATTACAATCCATTATTTTTATTATTTTTTTTCCCTAACATTTATTAAAAGTTTGAAATTCAATTATAAATGAGAATTATTTAATATAATAATAATAATAACAGCTCTTTTTCATTTGTCATCATCAAAATCATGTCCATCAAATGTCAATATCAGTAAATTGGTATACTTATTGATAAAATAGAAAAATGTTCATTTAATAAAGAATAAGAAAACGTTTATTTATTTATTTTCTCTCTCTCTATAAAATGATTATATTTTATTAATTGAAATTAAAGAAATATAGCTAAGATATTTTTTTTTAATTTTCTATATCAATATACAATAGAATAAATAAAGTTTTTATATTTGAATTTAATGTAGTATTTGTAAAATACATAATAAATATTTTACATAGTATTTTTGTTATTTTATTGTAGGTATATAAGTTTTATTCAAATTTATTCTCTATTGTTAGTTGTAAAAGTTTCTTAGAAAAGAAAAATTAAATTTTAAAAGATTTTATGTAGTTTTTGATATTAAGTACACACAAATATATTACATTTGATTTATTTAATCATACGTTGTTGTTTTTTGGATTTTGTTATGTAATACTTACATAATTACTAAAGGTAGATTATTTTTAATTGTAAAATAAAAAACCACATGTATCTATTTATTTTAGATTGTTATTTCTTAAAGTTTTTAAATTATTTTTAAGTTCTATGTGCTATTTTTAAGAAAAAAAATCATAAATTATAAAAAGCGATTATAAAATAATTGAGTAAAACGTTGATTTGATTTCTATGATTATTTTTAAGAAGGCGTCATTGGGTGTGTGGGTAGAGAACCTGCCTCACATTCCCATGGTCTCGGGTTCAAGTCCCGGGCCTGGCAAGAGTCTATGGAACGGAGTCAACCCAGCCTCTGGGAACAACCTTGGGGAAAAGCTACTTGATAGCGCCTCCGATCAAGAAAATCAAGGTAAAGGTTGAGAGGACCCGTTCTACGGATCATAGGACACCTCATTGAAATAACCGGCTTGATAGGCGTTGTCCTTGCGTAAGACGTACAAAGTCAGAGGTTTTTTTTATATTATGTTTTCTTTAATTTCTCATTTTTATTAAAAATATCTAGTGAGAATTAATATTATACTTATGATATATATATATATATATACGAGTTAAGATAACCTACGGATATTATAATTGTAAGTAATGTTAAAAGAGTGAGAGTGATGAATGATGATTGGTTGTAAAGGAGGTACTTACGAGGTTTCGGACAGCAGACGGCATACTCTCCAAGTGGACTCAACTGACACTTATGAGAAGATGGACAAGCATCGACAGCACCGGGCCCACATCGGATTGTAGCACCATCTCGTCTTGTTAGGGGATGCCCGTGTCGACATGGCGTATCAATTCCCGGCAAACACATTGGCACTGGTGGACATGGACCAGTGCCGGCTGCACATCGCACTTCAATCATACGACAACGTTCACCTTCACCCCGACAAGTGACACCACGACAAGGATCGTGACAATTGCACAGGGGACAACCACTGGTTGGGTCACGTTCATGACCATGCGGACATGGTAATTGAGAATTCTCTGGACAATTCATTTCAGGACATTTACGAGGTGCTAAAATAAAAACAAACAAACAAAAAAACCAGAACAAAAACAAAAATAAATCAATCATTAATAAAAAAAATCAGAAATAATAATAATAATAATAATAATATTACAAAAAAAAATATTACAGGGTTATATATTAATATAAAGAAAATGATTCATAAATATAAATAAAATTATTCGTTAAAATAAATAAAATTATTAAATAATATAAAAAAAATTATTCATTAATATGAATAAAATTATTAAATAGTGTAAATAAAATCAAAATAAATTTAAACAAAGCATTATTTAAGTTTTATATACAAACTAATACAATTTAAAAATAGCTATAAAACATTTTCACTATTTTTACCGACCGACGATAGTAAGGGAGGTATTGTTTTCACACCAAATTTCACATGTGGAGATTTTTACATATCTCCACGAATCATGCATTTTCTTAACAGAAATAAGTTGACCTGTGGCCAGGTCCGAACCGACCGACGGTTTGAAATAAATTAATTTCCAGCTACAGAAACAATTTCAAATAATTTTAATATATCTATTAATGTAATAAAAAACAGATATGAATATAACATAAATATTTTTAATTTTCTTTTCTTTATAATATATATGTAAGACCAGGCTGTGACGTCATGAATGGCTGGATGACGTCATATAATTTTAAATTAAGAAAAAAACTAATAAAAATGATTTTTCTCGAGAATAAAACCAATACAAAGTGCATGATTCGTGGTGATATGTAAAAATCTCCTTATGTGAAATTTGGTGCGAAAATAACCCTTCCCTTCCTATCGTCGATCGCTAATACTACCACTTCAAGTTTCCGGATTTGCACCAAAAGTTGATCAATTCATCCCACTGGTGTATTAAGGTAATATACCAAATTTCATCAAAATCCGTTGAGCCGTTCAGGCTGTACACATCTATACGGACAGACGGACAGACATCATGCTAAAAATACTTTTTTCTGTTAAGAAAATGCATGATTCGTGGAGATATGTAAAAATCTCCACATGTGAAATTTGGTGGGAAAACAATACCTCCCTTACTATCGTCGGTCGGTAAAAATATTATTCCCTTAGAACTAGAATATTATTATTATTTAATACTTATTTATTTATTATTTAATAACTTAGAATATTATTATTATTTGTATTATTTATTATTGTAATTAAATATTGAATTTATTTTGTTTTCATATTTTTGACCCAAATGACTTTAAATTATAACGACTATAAAAATAAGTTTTATCAAGAAAAGATTTCATCTAATTGAAAATAAAAAAAAAGTCGAATTGGCAGTCGTGGGACTGGCCGACAGAAGTGAAAACTTGTGCGTAAGAAATTTGAAAGCAGACGGAATGCGCACCAGCTTCACGAGAAAAATGAAATTTATATACGTATATATATATATATATATATAAAATTCATAATTATTTTTTTCAGCAAACTGATTATTATTACAAAAATATTAAAAATACGATGTGTATGAATATATATATATATATGTCTGTCTGTCTGTCTGTCTGTGTGTGTGTGTCTGTCAAATACTCAAAAACTACCCGTCCGATTGCGATGAAACTTTCAGGGATTGTTGTGGGCGTCCCAGGGAAGGTTTTAGTGTAGTTAAATCCAAAATTAATTTATCCAAAATTAATTTAAATAGTAATATTTTGGTAAAAGTCTATTTATGGTTAACATGGTTACATTGAAAAATTTACAATAAATAAATAAAAATAATTGGAAATCTTTTCAAATTATTATTTTGATAAATTTTATTAATATTTTTAATTTTTTTTAAACTGCCAAAAATAACATACCCATAATAATAGTTGTAATAAAAATAAAAATATAAATCACAATGTAAGTAAAATATTGAATCGTTTTATTTATATTGTTTCAATTATTGTTTGAATATTTATTAAATTTATATATAGATTAATTTACATGTTTAAATGTATATTTAATAAATTTATTTATTGATTCTTAATATTAATAATTCCAATTACTTTCTTGAAAATTTTTTTTATTTAAAAGCATATTCAGCATATCTCGCAAATTTGAATTGGATTAAATAACATATATTAATTTAAATTAAATTAAATTAATTCAATTATAAATTAAAATTAATAAATAATATTTATTAAACCAGGGAAAGTTTGGCTCTCTTTTGATGGCACCACGTCACGTGTTGGCGCGTGAGATTTCCAGTGTTAAAAAATTAATTCTGGTACTTTCAGCAATTCAATTTTCGATGTTGAGATTTTGATGTTTTTGATGTTATAAATAATATTTATTAAATTATAATTTAATTAATTTAATTTAATTTAAATTAATAAATATTATTTAATCAAATTCAAATTTGCGAGATAGTCGAGTGGATAGTGGAGTGTTTGGCTCTTTGTTGATGGCACCACGTCACGTGTTGGCGCGTGAGATTTCCAGTGTAAAAAAATTAATTCTGGTACTTTCAGCGATTCTATCAGGCTGAAATTCTATATATAGCAGTTTTATACAATTATTAATCATGTGAAAAATTATCAAACATATATCTTTATTTTTACGGTCACACACACACACACACACACACACATATTTAAAAATTAATTTATTAAAATATATATTATATAATATATTATATATAGTATATAATTTAATATATATATATATATATATATTCTGAAATTAATTTTAAATTATATAAATATATTAGAAATTAATTTAATATAATTTAACACATAATAATATATTAAAATATTTTATTTTATATATACATAATTTAGTAATACTGATTATTAATGTAAATATAAATAATAATATTTAATATGGCAAATATGTAAAATTTCGTAAAGAATGTATCAGAAGTTTAGTGTCTAACATTCTGGCGTATTGCGCATGCGTATATCGGTCGGTCGGTCGGGTCGGTGTCGTTTTGGAATCTCACGCGAAATCTATATTTTTTCCCCATCCCGCAAAAGTGCTCAACGCCGCTAAAGAAGTTTTCACTTCAAAAATAGTGAAAATATTTTATGCTATTTTTAAATTGTATTAGTTTGTTATATTATATAAAACTTAAATATAAAGCTTTGTTTAAATTTATTTAATAATTTTCTTTATATTAATGAATAATTTATTTTAATAAATAATTTTGTTTATATTTATGAATAATTTTATTTATATTAATACATAACCCTGTAAAAAATATTATATAATAATAATAATAATAGTCTAATTCAAATGCATGCATGCATGAATGGATGAATGAATGAATGATTAAGAGTTTTAGGAAATGATATTTTAGAAATGCACACTTACTTTGACATTGTGGTGTTGTACCAATTGGCACTCGAGTTCCAGCCACTTCCAGTCCAGCATCATCTACACACCAACATTGAGCAATTCCGCCATGACATTGTACAGGTTCAAATGATCCATCATTTTCACGACATCGTGGTATATGAAGTAAACGAGCAGGAACACCCGCCTCACGAGCTTTATGCTCTGCAATTGCTTTTTGGTGTTGGCAAGCTAAAATATATATATATATATATATATATATATATATATATATTTATATTTATATATGTATAAAATATAAATATTAATGTTCTATAATATTCTATAATATTAAATGAAAAAGATAAACATATAATCTTTAAACAAAAAAAAAAAAAATAGTAAAAAATCAATAAAAAGGCTCTATTCAAGAATGTTTTTTTACATAAAAAAAGAGATATGAAGAGACTTGTGTAGTGAAATGCGCCTGAAGGTATTTACTAACATCTACAATTGAGGTCATCGCAAAATTCTTTGAAACATTCAACTTTCATTATTTTCCTTTGTTTTGTGTGTGTGGGTTATTTTTTTTATTATTCTTATTTTAATAACAAATATATTTGTTTATCCGATATACAAAAAAAAAAGCTTATAAAGAAGACAGATAGAAGAAATATTTTCAATTAAATTTCTAATAAATAAATTATAATTAGATATATTTATCTAATTTTATTATACTAATAACAAAAGATTCAAGTTGCATTTATTAAAATAGTACTGAGTTAACCTGGTATGTATACGAATACACCTAAATATATTCAATATGATTATTAAAATCAATCAATTTAATAATAAAAAACTTATTTTCTTCAAATTCTATTAAAAAATGAAAGATAAAAGATTTATAATATTTAAACTCTGATTATTATTATTATTCTAATAAAATATGAAAAATTTATTTAAATAATTGATTATTACGAAATAATATATATTATATCGATTATTATATTGTACACTTACAAAAATTAAAAAAATTAATCTCAGAAGTATGAACTAAAGGTGCCTGTTTACACACACAAGGAGATGGCAAGAATTGTAAAATCGCCTTAATGAATCATAGTTAATTTTAAATTTTTTTTTTAAATGTTATATATTTTTTCTTATAAATTTATTAATTTTTATTATTTTAAAAGGCAAATTAAACTATCCGACAAACTTTTAAAAACAGCCACCTTTATTGTCTATATTAACCTCTGCGGGCGCTGGTGTCGATTTAGCTCTCCCCACCATGCCTTCGCACACAGCCAATAAGTATAGTCCACAGACCATCTAAAAGACTAGTAAACTCAATTGTCTTTGCTGAAACAGTTTTTGGTGGCACCATGCGAGTGCAGATAGTAACTAATTGAAAAAAAAAATCGGACTTGTGTGTGTGTGTGTGTTTTTGCCTGGTTTTTTCATGCAGATTTATCGGTTATGCGCCTCCAGCGCCTCTTAGCGGTGCAACATAGAGACATCATATTAAAAAAAAATGATTTTACTTATTTCTAAGGAGTTGGGGGCCCTGGTTTAGTCTAAACGTTATGAATAAATAAATTATTTATTTTGTCAACATTTTTTCAGGGAAAGACCCCCGGTCCCCTCTGCCCCCCCTCCACCCAACATAATAGATTACGTTACGCCACTGTTAATACATATTAGAATATATTTTGTAGTGAATTGATTGATTGAATTCAATTATCTATTTATAAAAAAGAAGAAAGTATATATTGTAGATACAATTGTAATAAATATACTTACCTAATGGATATACATATAATCAAAATAAAATAAATATAAAAAATAAGAATAAGAATAAGAAAAGAGAATTTTCATTACCTGTTTGTACAAGTGGTGCAACACATTGAGTGCCACATCCGTTGCTACAACATTTGTCTGTGGCATTACAACTGTGGTCAGTGGTGCATTGAATTTGACAAGTGTCTGTTCCAGTTTGTGCAGCTGGCACTAGTAAATAGGGACATTGGCCAGGTTTTGAAGGAAGACAGGCAGGCACTGGCGGACAATAATCACCATCGCAACTGACATCCACCATGTGACATTGATGTTCTTCTGGGCAATCAATACTTTGACATGGATCACGGCATTGACATCGGGGACAACTTGTCTCAGGATCCAAAGTAAAACCATAGTCACATCCCAGACGACATGTGAGCCCCAAACAATCAAGTGAACCACGAATTGATTCACATGTACCATCCGTTGTTGTATTGGATCTATCATTCAATTTAATATATATATTTATTAATAATTAAATATAATTATAAATTATAAATTATAATACTTAAATAAATTAATTATTAGTTATTAAATTATTAAAAAGTAAGTAAATAAGTTGTGAAATCTTTCTTACCTTGTCCGAGGTAATTCGGCACCATATTCATCGACACACCAACAAATACCCTCTGGATTACATTGTCTTGGTCGATAAGCCCCATCATGTTCACAAATTGGGGGTGGCAATGCCATTGACATTCCCTCTCGGGTTCCTTCCATTTTATCCGCAAAATCTCGAAGATATTCACACACTAGAATAAACAAAAAAAAAAAAAAAAAAAAAAAATAATAATTAATAATAAAATAAATAAATAAATAAAATATGCATTTTTTTATGTGAAATATAACACATATAATATAAAAATTACTTGTAGGCGGGATAAGATTTGTTGTTGTTTCTATACCAGTTGGTTCAGTAGTAATATAATAATCTTCAGTTGCATCAGCATTCGAGGCATCAATCATTTCCACTTGTTCGTCTCTTGTTTCTTCTAAATTTCTTGGTAAATCTTCTAAAACTGGATCGGAACATATCGCGCCACAAACATCAGCAAAACAACATTTTAATTTACCAGGACAATCAGAATCTCGCGTGCAATGTGTCGAATCCTGACAACTCGATGGCAACTCCACTGGGCATAAACCTTGTTTCGGTTCTATAAATAAAAAAAAAAACATTTTCTCATTAATAAAAATTAAATTTAGCAAATTTTAAATGAAATTAATTTTTAATTAAAATAATCACTAAACTTAATTCTAAATTTACAATTTAAATTAACTAAATATACACATTAAGTATATATGTAGGTGTATAACTATAGTACATTTATATACCTATATAATCCTATAAACATATGATCATATGTATGGTATATATATGCATACTAACTAAAAAGTGTCATGTAATTAGAAATGTTGAAAAATAATATATGTATCTATAGTAAGATAAACTCGAGGGAAATGACGAACGATTCAAGTTTTTGGAAAATCTTAAATGCTAATACCTACATTGTGTCATTATGGCATGACAGGTATTCTAGCAAAAATTACAGATTTAATTTTTAAAATAAGAACTACTAAAATTGACAAAAATAAAAAAATCAACGTGAGGGATATTGCTTATGGAAAATTACATGTAAAACAAAACTAAAATAAAAACTCTTAAAGTTGAAATGTTTAAATATTTAAAGTTTTAAGAATTATATAACAAAAGTACATAACTTAAATAATATATTTACACAAGTCTGGGACTATATGATTATTTCCCTCTTCTTACTAAATTGTTTGGAGGGGGGAGGTGGGCGGTTAAATTTTTCACTATTATCCTAATAAAACGCGCGCCATATCTTTCGACACAATTTTAGGTAAAAACTTGCAATAATAAACAAAGAGGAATATGTAAATAAATAAGTACTAATAATATTAATTTTCAAGAATGTGTAAAAACTTAGAATAGAATATTACCTATAAAAATTGCAAAATAATACAAATTAAGAGCTTTTAAAATAAATATAATGAAATTTTGAATGTGTCGATTTTCATGATGGCGGACAAAAACAAATCCTCCTTATAAGACCGTTCGCATTTAACAAACAAGTAAGATAAACTTCATCTGGTCGCATAAGTGACTACTATCTTTTTCCAATCTTTTTCCGCATTAAAAAAAGGATTAGTTTTCTAGATTTAGATTTAGAAACGCGTTTTACGTCTTTTTTATATGTGTTAAATGCATTCAAAAACATATGTTTCTCTAATTTAACAGATTTAGATATACAAAATTTTACAATTTTTATTTTCATATAATTTTTCATAAACTTTGTTTATTATTTTATTACTATTAATAATAATACTAATAATAATAATAATAATAATATAGAAAGTTAGTTATCTAACATAAAATAAAAATTTTGATAATTCCCAAATTTATTGATCAAATTTCAAACTAAAAAAAATTGCAAAGTCAATCATATTTTAAATATATATAGAATTTCGGTGTAACATAAATTATCTTATATTATTTTGGTATCAATTAATAAATAAATATAAAAAAAAATATTATTTTATATTATATTAAAATCATTTATTTATTAATTCAATGTTTTCATATGTGTATATTCTAGTTTAAAATTTAATTTTTATTTTTTTAACTTGAGATGAATTTTTAATTTTAATTTTTTTTTTTTTTGTTTTTCTTTGTAATCTTGAACTTTAAACAACTTTCATTAATGAACGACATTAAAAAGAAAAACATATTAATTAATAATATTGTATTATGTATTAAAAGTAGTTAATGATAATAAATTACAAGGTAGCTAGACTTTAGGGAATGTTAAATTAGTGGATGAGTTGTTAAATGCCATATTGATTAAAAACTTTATACCATGGTAAGATGGATAGAAGCAATTTGAAGGTAGAAAAATTTTCATTAGTAATCAAGAGACATATTATATATATATAAATCTTTTCTTATTATAATAACAAAAATTTAAATTAACAAAATATACAAATATATATATATATATATATATATATATTTGAGATATATAATTTTATTTATATATTATATATTTTATTTTAAAAGTGTGTATATATATGTTAATATATTATTAGCACTAGTAATCCTTGGTCGAAACAATAGAGATAGAGACAAATTGAAAATTTTTTAAAAAAGTCGTAAGTCTGGTCAAAATTTTTTAAAAATGTTGAAAGTCTGGTCACGAAAAACATTTTACCTTTTTACCGACCGACGATAGTAAGGGAGGTATTGTTTTCCCACCAAATTTCACATGTGGAGATTTTTACATATCTCCACGAATCATGCACTATGTTTTTTATTACATTAATAGATATATTAAAATTATTTGAAATTGTTTCTGTAGCTGGAAATTAATTTATTTCAAACCGTCGGTCGGTTCGGACCTGGCCACAGGTCAACTTATTTTTTTCAAAGACAAATTGAAATTTTTTTAAAAATGTCGAAAGTGGTCGCAAATTTTTTTTAAAAAAGTCGAAAGTCTGGTCACGAAAAACATTTTACCTTTTTTTTAAAGACAAATTGAAAATTTTTTAAAAAAGTCGAAAGTGGTCGCAAAAATAGTTGTCGCGGGCCACGAGTTTGACACCCCTGGTCTATAAGCTATTGTTACTTTGAAACATATAATACTTAAACCATCTAACTAATATATAATAAGATATTACAACATATATAATGTAGGATCAAATATTTTATCAAGTAAATTTGAATATTTTTTCATCTTAAAATGAAAATCCAGTCATAATGATGTAATAAACTTTTAATGTGTCATTTTTAGAAAACACTAGAAAAATCTAATAATTATAATAAATAATTTAAAAATTGAATAAATTTGTGAAAGAGTCGAGTGATAGTTCAGACTACTCTCTATTTATATAATGAATTTTATTAATTAAAAGAGAAATAATTATTATTTATTATTTATATGTACCTATTATCAGTATATTATAAATTTAATTTGTTTATCCATTAAATATAATAAATACATAATAAACATGATTAATAAAATCAAATTGAAATTAAAATTTGTTTTGAAGTTTAATAAAATTGGATTTTAAAATAAATAATAAATAAATTAATGTTAATTAATGTGGTGGATGAATGAAATTGAAAGAAAATAAAAATAAATTAACTGTAATGATGGGGTGTCTACCTTCCAGGCGTTCTAATTAAAATATTTTATTTATTTATAATAATACTTTTTCATTAAGAATATTTATTTTTTGACACTCATTTAAAGAAATGAAATAAATTAAAAACAAACAAACTAGTTTTTATATAAAAAAATTAAAATTGCTACAAAGTTATCGATTTTTTTCAAAAAATGTCTGGCAATAATAATAAATTTATTTTAATAAGATAAAACTTATTAAAATAATTAAAAATATTGTAAAGAAGAGAAAGAGAAAGGGCAGGTCTGACTTATAATAAAATTTTGGACTAATATATCTTATATAATTTAGGTATATATTCAATTTCGTATATTTTATTTAAAAAAAAAAAAAAAAAAAAATTACAAAAAAATAATAAATTTATAATTTTGAAAAGTTTTTTTTTCTTCAACTTTAATCGTCTTTCTTTATTCATTAATTTCTATTCCCTTCTCTCCTTTCTCCCCCCCCCCACCCCTCCTTCTCACTAACCCCAACTTTCACACATTCTCTCAAAATGTCAAATGATGAATCCATTCTAATTATTCTTTTCATCATGTAAAATTTAAATTAATATTCAGTCAGAAAGTGAATTATAATAATCCAACAAGTGCCAGCGGCGAACTCACTCTATCAATTATGTTGTCATCTAACTTTATACTACACCAATAATAATATTAATAGGGTTCACGTAGTAGTAGTAGTAGTAGTAGTAGTAGTAGTAACTGTGTCATTTACTATGTTAATGTCAAAATATCAATCCAGTTATCGATTATCATATTTTAAAATACCATTTGATGAATTATTAAGTAAAAAAAAGAAAATAATCAAAATGTTTGTATTAAAAACAAGAAACATTCCATTTTCCCACTCAATCTTTTACCTATCTCACTTTCCCTCCCTCTCATTTCTTAAAAAAAACAACGCTGCCCCTCACCCCTTCCCTTTACATTATTTTCCTAATATGATTCATTCTGTTCATTTGAAACCATCTCTGTCTTTTTTTTTATTTTTCTTTCTTTTTTTGAATATCTCATCTCTGTTGTTTTTGGTAAATGTTTTAAAAAGTAAAAAAAAAGTTCATGATTATTTCATAAGATTAAAATGTAAATTTACAATTTTTTTTTTAAATAAACTTTTAATTGGATTAACAAAAAAATTTTCTTAAAGGAATTAGAGTTGTAAAAAAAAACCTTTCCAAATAAATTCAATTTGAGAAGATTTTATTTGTTTTATATTTAATTATGAAAATAGAATAAAGAAAAAGAGATTAGCAAAAATATGATCAATTAACATATCTGATGTTTAAAAAATAAAAAAAAAATAAAGGATTGAAATAAAAAAATTTAAAAAAATATATTATTTTAAATTATTGTATATTAAATTATTTGAAAGATAAGAGGGATTTGTTTTTTATGAAAATGATAAATGATATAATTTATAATACATTTGGGGTCTATGGGAAGGAGTCAACCCAGCCTCCGGGAACAACCTTGGGGAAAAGCTACTTGATAGTGCCTCCGATCAAGAAAATCAAGGTAAAGGTGGAGAGGACCCGTTCTACTGATCATATAGGACACCTCATTGATATAACCGACTTGATAGGCGTTGTCCTTGCGTAGGACGTACAAAGTCAGAGGTTTTTTTATAATACATTTGATTTATTTTCTATTAATTTATTATATTTAATTGTTTATATACTGTTTAATAAATCATTCATTTTAATAATTACTGCTAATACAATATTGATAAGATACTATTTCGAGTAGAGAGGATAAAAATAAATTGATTTAATATTATTTTTTTTAAATTTTATTAAATATTTATTATATACTATTATATAGTTAAAAGAAGAATGGACGTATATTATGTAATTTATTAGAAAATTGAGAGATTGAGATATAATAGTTCCATCATTACAAAAAAAAAAAAAAATAAATAAATAAATAAATATTAAAATAAAATTTTCTAAAATATATAATGTATTGATTTGATTCTATCTGGTAAACTCACCGTAATCGAAACCTTCAAATTCATGAATTGTTTCATTTGTTTTTGGACAGCAAACAGCTTTATCCATCCTTGCAACAAAAGTGCACACCTGATCATTTTGACATGGCATAGTACCATTACAAATGACAAGAGGTTCAACAAGAAGTCCACTTCCTGAACATGGATTCTCAGCTGGTCGACCTTGATAAAAAAAAAAAAAATCAAAATCAAAAACAAAAACAAAAAATACAATTAATGTTAGTTTTAATATAAATATTTACAATTTTCTTATTGAAATATTTATTTTATTGTTTCTATAATACAAAAAGAAGAAAAAAGAAAAAAAAGTAATTTTAGATAAACAACATTTGGAATTTGGAATTTGTTAAATTTCTAGAGATATTGTCTGTATCATCTGTAATACTTACATGTAGGAAAACTGGGACAAAGAAAACCATCACAATCGTCATGTTCTCGAGCTACAACGCACACTTGGTTTTTATCCTCGCATAGATATCCACGACATGGATCGTCACATTCACAGGTGGGGCATCCAGTATCCTCCTCGACTCGAAAGCCGTATTCACACACCTGGGCGCAAATTTGTGCGTCGCAATCATGAGCACCCTTTGCCATTGGTAGTGGAGTGGGTTCAAAATAACTTCTTGCCATTTCATTTCCTATTAAGAAAACAGTTTGTTTTGTTTTGTTTATTGTTCGTTTTGTTTTTGTTTAATATATATTAAACACATTTAAATTAAAATAAATATATAAGAGAGTAGGGATGTGAGTTAATATGTTACAAATCAAATATATATTATATTATTTAACTAAAAAAATAGTTAATAAATAAATATTTTTTCTTCAAACGAGTTATTTATATATTAATATATTATTTTAACTATTGAATTGAATGAAATTGACTTGACTTAAAAAAGTAAACTAACAAAAGAAATCTTATCAACATTTTCCATTTTAAAAATCAAACAAAATAGGTAAGTAAGTATTACATAATTATTCTTATCCTAACCGATTGAATCCAATTTGATTGTGAAATTTTTTTTTTTTTATTAACCTCTTTGAAAAATAAAACAAATGAAATTATTATATATTAAATAAAATTTTATATATTCCATTCATTCCAATATTAAGATTTTCTCATAAATTTTAATATCTTCTATCATTCTAATCTAATATGTCGTCTCTTTCTCATTTTCATTACAATATTATAATTAATAATCATTTTTATAGTATAAAAGATATCGTTAATCATTAATTCATCCTGTATTCTTTATTTACATCTATTAAAGTTGGAATCAAACTAATCTTTATTAAAAAAAGATAATTTTTCTTAGTTTTATTAAATTGTATATTATTTATTATACTACCTAGAAATATAAATTTATTTAAAAAAAAAACAACAGTCATTTCATTCCAATTCATTAATTTAATAATTTTTTTTTTAAAGTAGTTATTAAAGTTGTCACCCGATTTGATTTTGCGAATGTTTTTATGGGATTATCTTAAGTTCATTGTGTATACTTTTGTGGATTTTTGTGTTGAACTTAAAAAAACAATATTCGTCAAGTCGTGTCCAACATACCGGTTGCTATGTTGAAAGTTGTATTTATGTCAAAGTTTTACAAATTGAACTGTCCGATACAATATTTAAAATATTTAAAACAATTTGAAAATAAAATTTAAAGAAAGTTGTAGAATAAGTGTTTAAAAGATTTAAAATCAATAACTACTTCTATAAAACCAATTTTGTTTGATTAATTCTATAAATCAGCAAGTTAAGTTGCCCCTCCCTGTATATGGATGGGGTTATATATATATATATATATATATATATATACATATTTATATTTTAATAATAACCTTTTGTATGTGAAGCATCTGGATCAATCCATTTCATTTTAATATCACATTGTACTCTTTCATTTCCTGACATTGTACCACGAAGTTTATTCCCTCTACTGTCCACACACCAGCATACAAGTCCATTTCGGCTACATTGTTTAGGTTCAAAATGTCCTGTATGAGGATCACATTGTGGAATATATCCTCGACCCTCACGTTCCGATAAAGAAAGTAATTCAGCAACCATACGCTGTTGTACACATACTATAAAATAAAATCATATAAATAAACAAAATTCACATAAAAAAATTTAAATAAAACATTTTTATTTATTAATTTTTTTTTTAACCTGTAAGATTATGTGGTTGTACACAAGTATTAGCCTCTTCTTGACCTGCACATGAACAACATTTCAATGTGGCTGGACATTGTAAATCATTTGTACATGAATGACCTTGAAGACAAGTACCAATTTCTTGTCTAGTTGGACAATTTCCAGGTTTTTTAATTTCTGACGAAGCCGGACAACATACACCATATTCATGACCTTAAAATATATATATATAAATAATTTATAATTTTTGTTTTTGTTTTTTTATTTTATTTTATTTTATTTTATTTAATTTTAAATTGAAAAATTTTAAATTATATTTGTTATGCATACCAGTTTGTACAAGACATTTGAAAAGTGGAGGACAATTTGGTTTACCAGGTGTATCACCACATAAAAAAGGACGTTCTGATCCAGAAATTCTTAATGGATCTCCAGCTGGACAAATATCAGACAAGGATCGTCCTTTCTTACCTTAAAAAAAAATTAAAATAAAAAAATAAATAAATAAAATTGAAAATATATATAATTTTTGTAATGTTAAATGTAAAATAAATAAACTAATCTAATCATATAAAAGTATATAAAAAAATATCAAAGAAGATAAATTATTAATATTAATATATCTTATCTTCTTATACGAGTAAAAATTGTTTGTTTGTTTGTTTCTTTGTTCTCAAAAACCGCTCTAACGATTTTTTTGAAATTCACACCCGAGATAGTATTTATAAAGAAAAATTGAGTTTTATTGATCATATCTCACGAAACTACATTTTTATTAGTTTTTTTCTTCTAAATTTAAATGTATATATGTGACGTCACAACCACCGCCTGTGAGATATATATATCTATTCTTAAAATAAAATTAAAAATATTTATATTATATTCATATATTTGATTTTTTTTTATTTCATTAATAGTTTTACATTTAAATTATTTGAAATTGTTTCACACAACGTTTTGAAGATTTATCTTTATATTCGATTCAATATATAGTAGGAGAATTAAATGACGTTATCAATTTATTATACTCCGGTAAATATTATAAAATATTTGTTTATGTTAGGAAAACATATCAAAAAAGAGAATTTACATTTTGTATGAAGGGACACAAATAATAATAATAATATATAATTAATTTACTGATTAAATTAAAAAATTGTAAAATTTTTAAAGTATATAAAAATAAATTGTATAAATTGGTTAAAGGGTCGAGTGATAGTTCGGTGTCACAGGTATATATTTTATATCAACACGCCTACTTTTCTGTTTGTATGTTATTATTTGAATGGCGATTCGGTGAATGGTTAATGGTTAATTAACGATCCATATAAGATCATCGACTGGGCCGCTACCATAAGGAGTGAAAATAGTCTCGAATAGAAATAGACGATATTACTTGGATTAATCTTATTATACTAGCTAAAATTGTTTGTTTTATAACCATTTGGGGCGCTAAACAGTTTTTCAAAAAAACACTATAGAAAAAAAAATATATGTATATATTATATATTTATGTATTATTGAGGAGCACAAGTTCATTCATTTTAATCAGATTGATGCAAATGTGTAACATTTAATAATTGTAATAAATAATTAAAGAATTGTATATCAATATTTTTCAAAGGGTAGAGCGAATGCTCGGTGTCCCAGGTATTAATATTACCAGCCAAATCCAATAATAATGAATCATTTTTTTAACTTAAGTACCAGTACTTTTAACCAAATACGATGTACCACTCGGGGGTACAGGGGGCGGAGCACCCGTCCAGCTGTGAAGAGCGCCGAAGGCGCTCTGACCAGCTGGTCATCATTATATGGTAATAAGTAGACAAGAGTGTACAAATTTTAATATACAAATTAACATTAACATAATTATAAATGAATTAAAATAGAAAAATATATCATAATTTTAATTGAATTCTATTTTTTTATTATGTTTTTATACATATATTATAGTATAAATTATTCAAAGAAGGAAAGAATTAAACAACAGGTTGACATTAAAAATGTAGAAATACGAAATTACAAATGGAATTAATATACTAATTAATAGATTATAAGTAGATTAATTGATTTATTGATTGATTTATATCTAAGTAAATAATAAATAAATAAACGATATATTTGTTGTAGAATACAAAAATACAATGGTTATTCATATTCATATAACATCATAGAAATTTTAATAAAGAGAAATAAATTCATGAAGTTTTAAAATATAAATATTACGAAAATAATTTATTTTCGTTTTTTTTTGTTTTTTCATTTTATAGAATACATCTCAACCAAATTAATATATAGTATAATATAAATTCACATTCTCTATTATCCATATTATATATATATATATTATACTATAATTTATTTTAAAGGAATAGAATTCAATTAACACCATCTCTTATTCTATAGCTTTGATCTTCTTAATTGATATCAAGTTAATATTATTATTATTATTAAATTTAACTTATAGGTATATATATATGTATATTGATCTTCAAAAGGATTTAATAACATTCGTAGGGGGAAATTAAACAAATTATTATTATTATTATTATATGTATTAACACAAAACAATAAAAAATAAGTTTTCATTCTTTAATTTTATTCAAGTAAGTAATTCAAATTTAGAAATTAAAAATTTATTTTTATTCAATTTCAATTAATAAAGAATAAAAATAAAAAATAAAACATATTGCTAAGCAATGAGAAATAAATGAATTGAAATGTTGAATAGTGATACATTTTATTTTAATTTTAATTTCTATTAAATCAATGTTTACTATTATTTTTATTAATTTTGTATATCAACTATTCTAGGAGGCATCAAATATCTTCATTCAAACAATTTTCCATGTACACTTTTTATTAAAAATGGCTACCTTAATTGGTGCAATTGATTTATTTATCATTTTTTAAAATATCAATTCGTAGTTAGTTATTAATACTTTATACATATTTAGTCTTTCTTCATAAAAAACTTCAATTTAATGAATTAAGTAGAAAATTAAAACAAGCTCATAATTTAAATTAAAATATTAATATGTTTTTTTATTTTTTGAGACTTAGTGCTTCAAATATTATTATTTACAAATTTTCAACATCGATGAATGATGAATGGATTTTTTCAATAAAATCTTTGAATATTATCAAATGATAAAGGAAAAAACATTTGTAATTTAATTAATTAAATTGTATTATTTTTGGACGCTCTAAAATTGGAACATAAATCAATATTTCATCATTAGATTGATGAGTATATTTAGTATATCCTCGACTAATGGCTAAATATATTATTAAAAACAATTCAATTGCCCATTAAATGTGTTGTCAGATGTTTAAGTGAAATTGTGGTCGTAAATATGTATTTTTGCCATCTCTGACTCTGAGAGAAGTGCAAAGTATTCACTGTTTGTGCTTTTAATTAACACCCTTTATAGACTCTGTATTGGTCAAATATTCCCAATCTAGACTTACTCTTAGTAAAATGACCAAATGACCCTCTGTCATATTTTTACATCTCCAGTGAATACTCTTTTTCTCCTTCATTTCCATTTCACAGTTGCTATTCAACTACAACTACAGGATCATGTTTCAATTTGAAAATACCTAACCTATTTGTATAATAATACGAGGGTCATTCAACAAGTACTTAGCCTCGCCGTACTTAGCGGCGCTGTTATCACAAAAGAGTTTTACCATCATGTAGTACATTATTTTACTAGCCTACTGTCAAAGTTTCAGTCAATTCCCTTCACTAGTTTTGTTTGGACAGCCTTTGGAAGCGAGCGTGTCGATCAGTTGTACAAAAATGGAAAAAGAGAACAATATCGTTCCAATTTTTGACGGTCGCCATCGAAGGAGAAGAGTCACAGCATCAAAGTGATCTTTGATTTCGCTGCGCGCGTTTTCCCTTCCAAAAATAAGAATATAATCACCGAACGATATTGTTCTGATAGTAATAATAACAATAACATTCACTGAAATCTAAACCAACATATATATATAATATATATTCTTTTTGTTTAATATTTTATTATAATATTGAAATAATAGTAATAGTATATAGCAGAGGTTCTTAATCTTATGTACTCTGCGTACCCCCACTTGAAAAAATTTTTTTAACGGACCCCATTCCAACTTTAGGTACTTTACGTCATTTTATTAGTTAATTTCTGGCTTACGATCTCATAAGAACAAGGATATATGATGAATATTTCTAACAGTGATTGGTGAATAACGATTTTTTTGCATATTGTAGAACACAGTTTATTAGAAATTATAATATTGAAGAAAGAAAATTCTGCTAAATATGAAGATGGAAACGGTAGCAATAGTTTTCTTGCACATTTCGTTGAATTTGGGTATTTGATCTCTGTTTCATCACAAAGCCATGCCATCGCTTCTTTTATATTAAATAAAGTTTTAACCGACTCATCATTTTCTCGTGCACCTGTACGATGGCTTTGCGGACCCCCAGTAAAGGCTTCGCGGACCCCCAGGGGTCCGCGGACCACAGTTTAAGAACCTCTGGTATATAGAGTACTTATTATTTAATTAAAAATAATTAAAAGATTATTGTTATTGTGTTGTTTCAAATTTAATTTATAAATCGAAACTTTATTATTTAAGGGTTATTGATGATGCTGTCTTTTTGTTTTAAAATCAATTTATTTTTATTGGTCAACTATCATTTAATGAAATAAATTTGTTACAAAGAAAAGTGTTTAACATATGAAATATATAGTCATTAAAATATGAGGAATAAGGAAGAAAGTTTTTTTTGTCGTTTTAATATTAGTTAATATTTAATATTATAATTAATATTATAAACTTTAATTTTTGTTTGATCACTTGCAATTGTTTACTTACTAATAATTCTCGATTTTTCAAAACTGGATTTTTTAAGTTACTCTCTGCAAAATGTTGCCTTCAATCTTACACTTTTTAAATAGAAATAAATTTTCAAAAAATTACTAGATATAAGTTTCTTAAAACAAAAAATAAAAATCAACTTACATGTTGGAAGAGGCGGACAGGGTTGTTCTAAACAGGCAACTTCTTCTAACTGACATGATTGTCCTCCAGGGCAGCGTATTCCGTGGCATGGATCGTGGCATTGGCATCTTGGACATCCATCGTGAGGGTCCAAAGAGAATCCGTGCGGACATAACATCCTACAAGTATGCAACCCACATGGCCGCGGTTCTATAAACAAAATATATCATATGATAATTTATAAATGAAATTCATTTTATTTAATTTTTTTTCTTTTTTATTTATTTAATATCAACAACTTATTAATAAATGTTTACTTAAATTAAATATAAAAATTAAGAAATTATAATAAATAATTTAATATAAACAATATGTTTAAATATAACTTACTTTATTTTTGTTTATAATCATAAAAATAAAATAAAATTAATATAATGTTGTTATAGACAAGTATATTTTATTTATTTTGTTTTTTTGTAGTCTACTTATATACGAGTAATATTAGAAAGTATGTAATATTATAAAAAAAAAACAAAACAGTTTTGCCATCATACCTCATTAATTCATTATTGTATTGTAATAAAACTAAAATAGTTTCTATTTTAAACCACTTTCATTCAATTTATATTCTTTCTTCTAATTTACTCCCATTAAATAAAAAAATGCTTTATTATATATACCTATATATATAAATATACGTATATATATACTATATTATATAATAAAGTAATAGTCATATTTAACCTCTTTCATTAATTTATAAAAAAAAGAGAACAACAAAAGTTATAGATATATTACTACTTAACAAAAAAATACTGAGTTAATAAATAATACTTTTAACAAAGAAACAAATCATCCTTATTTTACAAAAACCTTTTAAAAGTAATTGAAAGATTTCCATTAAGCATTTAAAAGTGTACATTTCGAAAAATTTAAGGGTTATTGAATAGTTTTTATTTCAATTATAAAAACAAAACAAAACAAAAATACGAGTATACCACAATAACAAATTAAGATTTTATTCACTTTATAAAATATGAAATAATATGAGAAATTTTTAATAATATAAAATAAAATGTCTAGTAAAAGAAAACAGTAAATTTACAATAAGTGGAACTCGATCACATTAGGGTATATTCTGGTATAAATATCTACTTGAACTCTTCCCAAAAACGTCAAACCGTATTATCGTATTTATTTATATTCTAACAGTCTAATTCTAATAAATGGTCGGTCATCTTCTTCCTAGCATTTGCCGGAGTGAATAGGATGGGGGCGAGGGGTGGGGGGTGAGGGCAGCCCAGGGGCGCCGTAACTTAAGGGGCGCCACGAATATTTAAATATGCTTAAACTAAAAATGAAATGTAGCTTAACGGGAATTTTATTTAACAAAATAATTTTATTTATAATTGCGATGAAATATTAAGAATATGTTAATATTGAATTGTAAGAATTTAGGATTTGATTATGGTTTGGTAAAGGCGACATATTCAATTGAAGGTGAGGAAAAGTTGTGGCCTGTGTGAGTGAGCATGGAACGTTATGCTGAAGTGGTCATAGAGAGTGTCCCACCCGGTACTTCTGGGGGCTAGGAGAACAATTTTTCCTCTATAAAGTAATTTATTGAAAATCTTACTCTCTCTTGTTGACCTTGAACACTGGGATACTCTTGGTTTGGTAGTTGGATGCGTAACCAGTTAAACTATCCTGCTCCCCAAAAGTCTAACAAATAGCATTTCTTAAAATTATACAAAAACTGTGACAAATATTTAAATCTATTTTTTGTTATTTTCATTTATATGCTGTCAGATTTAAGTTTCATTTGATTTAGACGCTTCTTTTTTTCTTGTGAAAAATAACTTGGCACAAAGCAAAGTATAATAATTATCTTGAAAATCTAAACTCTATAAACTATCAAATGCAATTTATTTTTGTATTAATGTTATTCTAATCGAGAGTTGAAAACATCATTAAATAGAAATAAAATAAAAGAAAGAATGAGAAAAAAATTGTGAAAAGGGAAAAAAAAAGAAAAGAAAAAAAAAAGTTTGGAAATTCATTAATCCTAATCAACCGATAGGAGAGAAAAAAAAACTTTATTTTTTTTTTTATTTTTTGATCGTCTCGACTCTAATAAAACAAAAATGAATATGAATGAAGAAAATTTCAAAAGGGCGCTAAGAAGACAGTCTTGGATGTTTGGGAGAGAAGGGAAGGGAAAGGAAGGAGAGTGCAGTAGTAGTATTGCCTGATTTGATTTTGATTAAAATAAAGGAGTGTTGGTTTTTTATTTTATTTTTCTCTCGTTTTTCTCTTTTCTTTCTTTCTTTTTTTTTATCATTTACCAAATGAAGATTGGTGGATTTTTTTCTTTTTGTTTTACATTTGAAAACGTTTTTTAAGTATACGATTAGAAAATTCGTTTTTGATTTTTTTTTCTTTAGATAAAACGGAAGAGAAATCGCCTAAATTTTGATTCATGATTGTTGATTGAAAATACAGAAACTAATGGGAAAGTAGAACACTATTATTTGAGTTTCTATTTAAAAAAAAAAAAATTTTCACAAATTAACACTTCAAATTATTTTAATATTACAATTATTTATTTATTAGATTTCTATTAATTGATGATAAGCTCTGTTATCATTATCAAATAATTATCAAATATAAAAAGTAAATGTAAATTTTAATTGAGAAATAAATATAATATAATAATAGAAGAGTAACATATTAAGTAAAAATGAATAAAATAAAATATGGAAAAGTAGAAGTGAAATGATGGTTGTATACCTTTCAGGTATTTTCATTACTAAAATATATAAATATTTTATAATATTTTATAAAATTAATATTAATTTTCATTCATATTTTTGTTTCTGTCTTACTCTTCTTCCTCTTATTTAAACATCTCTTTGATTTTAAACCAACTTTAATAAAATTAATCTAAATGTATCTACTTTTATAGAAATTATATACAAACAAACAATTATTATACAAATCATCGATTTTTATCAATTTACTATTATAGACAACAGTTTATTTTTGTATTATAAAAATAAAATAATAAAGTTTATTTAAATTTAATGTTAATAAAATAAAAATAAAAAATATTATTTATATTTATAGATAATATATGAATATATATATATACAATATATGGATGTGTTTTCTTTTAAAAACATGATTAATTATTAGAAAAGGGTTAGTGGTTGGAAGGGAGAGAGTGACAATTATTACTATTCATTAAATAATAAAATATTTATCAATGAAATGATAATATCAGTGAATGACATATATATATATATATATATATATATATATATATAATATTATATGATATTATATATATATATATATATATATATATAATATTATATGATATTACTCATTACTATTCCTAAAAACATAAATTGATGATTGATGGAAGGAATAAATGAAAATATTCACCAACAAATCTGACATCACTAACGGACAGGTTTTCATATTTTTTTTTTTTTTTTGTTATATTGATTATATATATATATATATATATATATATATATAATATATTCAAGGTTTATTATACATAGTTACTAATCATATAAATATTTTTATTTTACAATTAATTTCAATGTTTATTTGAAATAAAATAAAATTAAAAGTCAAAGTTGTAGGTATTTATAAATATTTATAAAGAGAGAGAGAGAGAGAGAGAGAGAGAGAGGATAGGGGAAAGGAAAGTAAAAGTAAATTAAAAATTAAATAAATCATTTTTGTACCTGTACAATTGACGAGAGCACGTGCTGGTGCCCGGGTACCAGGAATTTCGATACCACCAATCCGATCGACACACCAGCAAACGGGCTCTACCGGGTCACATTGCACCTGATCGTAACGACCATCTGAGAGACAATGTGGAACACGTACAGAACGACCCTCTTGCGGACCCAATGCTCGTGCACGACGTTCTGCCTCTTGAGACGCCTGTTCACAACCTGAAACAATTTAATTATTAATTATTGGTTATTGTAATTAATATATATATATATATAATTGAAAAAGGATCACTTGATAGTATGGGACATTGTGTCATGTTATTGATCTTTTCAAATGTTCCTAAAATTGACTATTGATCATATGAGTGCAATTTAGGTGGTGAGTTATTGGAAGAGTAGAACAGATGGGGATAGATCATTCTGGTAGATGGAATGAGGAGTGTAAGAACATTCCTCGGGATAGAGAGATTTCTGACATTTCTGACCGATTCGACAGTGCCAGAATTCTACATCGAGACCAAACTTAGAAGATAATGCCCAGAGAAGATGTATCATTAAATGCCGAGAAGGAATCCAGAGACGGTATTGTCCGGAGATTACAACCCGCCTTGTCCTGAACTCTATACCACTCTATACCAGTGGTTCTTAAACTGTGGTCCGCGGACCCCTGGGGGTCCGCGAAGCCTTTACTGGGGGTCCGCGGTCCTCGGAAAAAAATCATCGTAAAAATATATACATATATAAATATTTAAAGTTCATTGTGTAACTATATCCTCCTAGAGAATTACGGCTATAATTTAATACTATTAATAATACTATTTTATTTTATTAAATTGATAATTATGTCAATTAATTTTTTGTGAATAAATAAACATATATAAAAAACTATATATAAAATTTGAATTTTCATCCATTCATTCATTTAAAATCATTTTTCGATTGTTCCTTTAAAATAACCCCTCTTAGGGGCTCGGAAGGGGAGGCATATAAGGGAATTTTCTTTCACTTTGTTATTGGGGAAAACCAGGGGAGGGGACAGTCTTACCCGGAAAAACCCAAATTGTCAGCGTCCACTCTGGGGTTTTAAACAGTTTTAAAGCAAATGTTAATTATAAGTTCATTTCTCAACGAGTTGTATCTTTAAATTATTTTTATTAATGTTAATTATAAGTTCATTTCTCAACGAGTTGTATCTTTAAATTATTTTTATTAATTTAATTAATTATAATTAAATTATAGCTAATAATAGTTTATTATAGCTAATAATTTTTTTTAATTTTTAGTGTAATTTGCATGATCATTATTTTATAAAAACACTAAACACATTTTGCAATTTCCCAGAAAGGCTGTTTTTGAGAGTAAGTATAAGTTAGTTTTATGAATAAAAAATATTTATTTTAATAATATTTTAGAATCAAATTACGAAATTAATAATATTTTAGAATCAAATTACGAAATTAATAATATTTTAGAATCAAATTACGAAATATATTTATTATATAAATTAATATTCATTTAAAATGATATTAAATCATTTATTTAAAATGATTTAAAACATTTATTAAAATGATTTAAAACATTCATTTAAAATGATATTAAAACATTCATTTAAAATCATATTAAAACATAGCTAGTAAATAATAATTCGTTATATTTATATTATATTTATATTATATTTATATTATTGTAGTTCAATGTTAATAAATTACTCCATAAAATGGATCGTTGGCTACAAACTGGTTCAACACAGAAACGGAAAGAATCAGATGATGAGGCATCAACAGCAAACTCTACCAAGAAACGCAAAACTAGAAAATATTCGGATGATTATTTATCATTTGGATTTACTTATATTTGCAACAATGATGTGGAAAGACCAGTCTGCGTTCTATGTCAGGAAAGTTTATCCAATGAAAGTATGAAACCTGCTAATCTCAGACGTCATTTACAAACAAAGCACAGCGAGCATGTTAGTAAGTCTATCGAATTTTTTAAAATGAAAAAAGAAGAACTTACTTCAAGTCAGAAATTGATGGTAAAGACGGGATCTGGTGGTATGAGTAAGAAAGCAGTAATGGCATCATATGAAGTAGCTCTACTTATTGCTAAAGCAGGAAAGCCGCATAATATAGCAGAGCAATTAATTCTTCCTGCTACAAAAGTAATTACAAATATAATGTTAGGAACTAAAGCAGCAAACGATATAAATTTGATTTCATTATCAAATGATACGGTTAAGAATAGGATTGAAGACATGTCATGTAATATAAAAGAAGAATTAATATCGAGAGTGCGCAAAAGTCACTATTACTCATTACAATTGGATGAAAGTACTGATGTCACTAATAATGCCAATTTGTTAGCTTTCATTAGATATGAGTTTGAAAATCAAATACAAGAAGATGTATTGTTTTGTGATTCACTACCTTCACGAACGACAGCTAATGACATATTTAACAGTTTGAATAATTTTATAACCGAAAATGAAATAGAGTGGCCAAAATGTGTTGGAATTTGCACTGATGGTGCTCGTGCAATGTCAGGTACAAGAACTGGATTGATTGCTCTTATTAAAAATGTTGCGCCTCAGGTTGTTTGGAATCATTGCTGCATTCACAGAGAATCATTAGCAGCCAAAAATATGTCACCAGATTTGAAAAGAACATTAGACGAAGTAGTTAAAATTGTCAATTTCATTAAGGCTCGTCCACTTAATTCCAGAGTTTTTAAAATTTTGTGTGAGGAAATGGGTAGTCAACATACACATTTATTATTACATACAGATGTACGTTGGTTGTCCCGCGGGAAAGTACTCATTCGCCTTTTTGAGCTTCGAGATGAAATACGATTGTTTTTAATAGATGCGCATTTTGAACTGACCGAATGTTTCAATGATTTTATCTGGTTAGCTAAGGTGGCTTACTTGACTGATATTTTTACAAAATTGAACGAACTTAATTTGAGCCTGCAAGGTACTGTTGTAAATATATTTAAAGTTGAAGATAAAATAGAAGCAATGATTAAAAAAATCGACTTGTGGTCGAAACGCATCCAGAACGGTGTATATGAGTCTTTTCCAACTCTCAATGATTTCATAGAAAGCTCCAGTGAAAAATTGCTTAATCAAACGCGTCAATTATTTGTTGAACATTTAATTACTTTGAAAAGCAACTTCAGGAAGTATTTTTCTACTCCTGATCCTTGCAATAACTGGATCAGAGATCCATTTAATATGGAAATTACAAATACTAAACATTTATCTGCACCTGAACAAGATATTCTCGTGGAATTATCATGTGATACAACTTATAAACTAAAATTTAACAAAACTGAATTGAGCAACTTTTGGTTACTTCTCAGGTCAGATTATCCTGCGCTTGCAAATAAAGCACTTCAACACTTGATTCCATTCTGCACAACATATTTATGCGAACAAGCTTTTTCGGTACTATTTTATATTAAGTCTAAATATAGAAACAAATTAAATGTAGAGCCGGATCTTAGATTAAAAGTTTCCAATATTAAGCCAGATATTGAGATTCTTGTTTCAAGAAAACAACTGCATACATCTCATTAAATATGTAAGTTATATTTAATGAGATAGATGCAGTTATTTTTTAAAATATTTCTTATTTAATATTTTCTGAAAAAAATTATAAAATATTTATATGAATTTAATGTAAGTACCCATTATAATTTGTGAGATTTGTTGCTATGACAATGTTTGTATTTTCTTTCTTCAATATTATAATTTCTAATAAAATGTGTTCTACAATATGCAAAAAAATCGTTATTCACCAATCACTGTTAGAAATATTCATCATATATCCTTGTCCTTATGAGATCGTAAGCCAGAAATTAATTAATAAAATGACGTAAAGTACCTAAAGTTGTGATGGGGGTCCGTCAAAAAAAATTTTTTCAAGTGGGGGTCCGTGGAGTACATAAGTTTAAGAACCTATGCTCTATACTATTAACAATGAACAGCTAAGTGGTCGACTCTTTTAAATTTGCAATTATTGCAAAACTATTTTTTCTAATAACCCAATCCATACTAACAAGCCTCCAATATACGACAATATATATATATATATACGAATCATAAAACAAATAATTGAAAATTTATAAAATTAATTCAGAAAGTTTACACATTTCACAATTGCAATGTAATTTAGTTTTAATTTAAGGAAAAAAATTGGAATCGCTAAACAAATATAAAATCTGATAATTAATAAGCTTAAGAAATTAATTGAAGAAATTGATCTTTTGCATATTTTACTAGTATTTTTTTTTAATTTTCAATAAATTTGTATATTCTTGTATGGAATTTTGTATTGACCGAGGCCCTCAAAAGCTTAAAACCAGCACTGATTCTGAAGTAAATGTTTCTAGAATATTTCCAATGACTCTCTCTTTTCGTTATTATATTTATATAATTATATTGGTATATAATATATAAAAGAAAAGAAATCGTTTTGAAAATAGAAACATTTTATTTTATTTTCAAAAAAAAAGTTTCTTAAAAAATATTTATTTTTTTTATTAAATTAAATAGATATAATTACTATAGAAACTTTAATTAAATTACAAAATGTAATTAATTAAGACAGGCCTAAACAAAATTTAATTATAATTTTAGAATAATATATAAAAGAAAATTCATTAACAAAAATTGTTCAAGAATTTACAAAAAAAAATAAAAAAAAACTTTACATGATAGGATAGAGTAATAACACCAATAAGTGATATATCTGTTCGAAGTGAATTTTTTCAAATAGTTTTTAAAGCAAAAAAATCCAATATCGTCTTGTTTTGTGACGATTTATATTGGAGTTTTATCGAGAGTACAATCCTCTCTGTTACTGTCTCCCCCTTGCTCATACCAATAAACTTGTATATAGTGGGGGAGGGGAATAGAAAAGTCTGAAGAGGGTGAAATGTCAGGGTGTTTGCTTTGTTCTTTTTGCTGGCTAACCATTGAATGTTCAAGTTTTCAAGTATTATATAATTGTATTAAAGTTGTTACAATTATAGATATTTGATATTTGTTTTTTAAAACAAATATAAGCTATAAAAATTAATTCATAAATCTTTACTTATATAATACAATAATAGGTTTATGTTTTTTTTTATTTAAAACAAATCAAATCATTTCTACTATTTTACTAGTGATTCGCAACCTGGGCGATCGACATCTTAAATATTGAAAGAAAACAATTGAGTCAAGATTCAATATTTCAATTCATTCTTCTTCGCTCAATCAAATTGAAAGAGAACAACCAACTTATTATATTCAATTTAAAAAAAATATGATATAAGTAAATGTAATTAATAGATTTAAAATAATAAATCAAATATTTATTTAAAATATAATTATTTCTTATATGTAATTGTATTCCACTGTAAAGTCATAAAAAAAATATGATATAAGTAAATGTAATTAATAGATTTAAAATAATAAATCAAATATTTATTTAAAATATAATTATTTCTTATATGTAATTGTATTCCACTGTAAAGTCAATTAAAATGAAAAGATTTATTTCCATATTAAATTAATTGAATGTCAAATATACAAAATTAGATTTATATATCACAAATGAAATAAATTAAAATATATTTAATATATTCCAATTATTATTATTATTTTTTTTTAATTGTTTTTATTCCTTTTCACATTTTTTATTTAGTTATTTTTCGGTTATTTTGATTTTGTGTTGTAATATATTATTAGTTAGTATTTGAGTTTTAATGTATCGGAGCCCTTTTTTAAGCCATTTTCAAGAGAATTTTCACGAGGATCACGAGACGTTCTACTATACTTCATTCTGTCCTAGAAACTAGCTCATAATATCGTATATGTTCCAGTCATGTCAAAGATACGGCCCGCGGGCCGCTTCCGGTCCCTGGGTCGTATCAATAAGGCCCGCGATCGCAATGTGTCACAGAAAGAAGAATCATGTTCTTTTAGAGTTAATTTTAGACTTGATTCGATTCCTCTACGGATGTTTTAAATAGTCATACTTGTCAAAAACAAGAGAAGTCAGGTATCTGGATCCTCGAGCTCAATATAATTACCTACTATCTTTTATAACTTTGATATGATTTTTAACAACCGTATATACTTATATAATTTAATAAATAAAATGTTATAATAATTCAGTTCATTTTTTTATTTTATTTTCAATCTGGCCCGCCTACGAATTCACAAATTAAAATATGGCCCTCTGCAAAATTGAGTTTGACACCTCTGTTGTCTGATACCTTTATATTATAAAATTAGATTCATTTTAAAATCATTGATGCTTTATCACATACACACTATCGAATTTTTACTTTCTATTCATAAACATTCATATTTTATACAAGTTAGTATACCATATTACATATGATAAGTAGCATTTATCAATATCACTTTAAATAAATATTTGTTTGTTTTTTTATTATTTATTTATTAATTTATCTCTCTATATCTATGTAGATATATATTAGTTTACAAAGTTTCTTGTATAAATTTGACTTTCTATCGTTTTATGTATCATATTTGTTGTTCCTCTATTATATGTATATATATATTTATATAAACTTGAGTTAAACATTAATTAACGGTCTCTTACAAACAAAGTTAAAGAAAACTTTTCTCGTATAAATAGACTAAAGAAACAAAGAGTGAATAAAGAGAGAGGATAAAAAAAGCATCTTAATTTGAAATTATTAATAAAATAATAATAATAATAATATATAATAATAAATAACTAAAGTTTTTTATATTAGAATTATATTTAATATTATCATTATCATATATGCTTAATAAAAATATTAATTATCTTAGTTTTTTTTTAAGATTTTAATTTTTAATATTTATAAAAAGAATAAGTTAAAAAATAATACCTATGTAAGTATAAAAGTATAAAATAAAAGTGATTATTTTATAATATTTAAAAATTAATGCTGAAACGATGAAAGAATAAAAGTCTCTTTTTACTATCTCGCCAACGGTTTGAGCTAGGATCACGAAAATTTTCGATTTTGAGATTTTGATGTTTTTATACGTTTTAAAGGTTCCTGTGCTGAATCATTTTCACTAAGGTTTAGAAACATATCTGTCTGTGTGTGTGTGTATGTGTGCCAACACGTGACGTGGTGCCATCAACAAAGAGCCAAACATGCGCTGATTTAATAAATATTATTTATTAATTTTAATTTATAATTTATAATTAATTAAATTTAATTTAATATATAATATATTATGTTATTTAATCCAATTCTAATTGCGAGATAGGCGAGTGGAGACACTCCAGCTTATTTTTAATAAATACTACTACTACTATTTTTTTATTTTCCTTTTTTTTTATTAAAACAAAGATAATCAATTTATTTATTTATTTATTTATCAATTTAATAATGTCCCCTCTTTTTATATCTATTCTTGAAAAGTGTGTAAAACAGAAATACAAAAATTAAATTAAGATTTTGTTTAATTAATATTTTATACAATTTAGATAACTCCTAGATATATAATGCAAGTAATAAATATATTTTGATATCTCGTATATTGACGCTACTTTTTTTTCTCATTTAGATTGTTTAAATTTGTTAATAAAAAGAAAAAAAAATAAATTAATTTTATTATTCCCTTTTCTTGGTAATCAATTCCCAATTCATGAATAGATTTATGAATTTATTTAATAACTAACGTGTTATTATGAATAATAATAGTAAAACCAAGTATTATATAGGGCAAACCCTTATAATAAGATATTATATTTGCATATACACATGTATATTATTATTATAATATTGAATTGTATTTTTAATTGTGTTTAGCGTCTATACTACATTAATATTTTTAGTTGTTAATAAATTTTTTTAAGTCATTTTGAATATAAGTAAATAATTAATCAAAAATAAATAATAAAGAAAAATAATTATAATATAAATTATAATCATGTTAATTGTATATTATATATTACTCAACAGATATATTGAGGCAACAAGTTAAAGAAATCAATCATCTTCTATTTTTAAACTTTGACTTAAACAAAGACCAATTAAAAGCAAAGGTAAAGCATATTCCTCCACAGTAAAAATATAATCCTAATCACAATCGTTAAAATTTAAATAGAAGGTGGCTAAAACTTTACAAGATCATTTTGTTTGTCCATTAGATTTCTATAAATTTCTATAAAAATATTATATCATCAAAGGGACTCTCTGAAATGGTCATAAAATTGTTTATTTTTACTCTCAGAGATATTATACGATGTGATCATTTATACTTCATATTAAAAGTATTAAAGTAAAAAAAAGCTAAATAATTAAACATAAAATATCATAATAATACATAAAATTGCTTCCCATAACATAATCAGGGCCGTACTAACCCAATGGGTCAAGGGGCGCCGTAACTTAAGGGGCGCCACGAATATTTATATATGCTTAAACTAAAAATGAAATGTAGGTTAAGGGGAAAATTTGAATTAACAAAATAATTTTAATGTGTAAAACCAGGGTGCCAAAATTAATAAGAACGGTCCTGAACATAATTACATAATATAAGTACTGCTAAACAGTGCGCCCTTGTGAGAAAGCTTGTTCTTCAACCCACCACTAGAGGCGCAATTCATTACAGACGAATTTTTTATTAAAAAAAAAAAAGTAAAAAATTTGATAAATAAAATGACCAATGAAGAGAGAAGCACGGAGTAAGACAAAGAAACAAATAAATGTATGTTTTTAATCAAACATTTTTATTTTTTGCAAATATATGAATGGTTTAGCTGACATTTATTTGTTAGAGATTCATACTAAGCCCTTTAAGGTTTCCAATCAATCTTTCCTTGCATCAAAAGTTAAATAGGAGAGAGTTTCCTGCCCTTAGAATATAATCTTGTAATTAATATTAGTTAAGCTTCAATCGTCTTTCCATCTACCTCCTATTCAAAAGACAGACCCTTTGGGCATTAAGACACTGGTTGAGTGATCCATCCATCCATCCATCCATCCATCCATCCATCCATCCTTCTAGATCAAATTCTAATACTGGAAATTATTACTTACTTACTTACTAATATTTAATCAATAGAATGTAAAAAAAAAAAGAAATAAATAAAATAAACTGAAATTATATTTAATTAAGCGTTACAGATCACACCAAACATATTTATGATAGTATTGAAACGCGATATTGGAAATAATAAATGAGAAATAATTTGCATATTGATTAAAGGGCAATCAACCACTTTGCCCCGAATTATTCCAATCATAATTAATAAATAAAATAAATAGATAACTGAAATTCCGGTTTTGATTATTCTATACATCTGGATTGGGATCTGGATTGGAATGAGTGATAGAGAGAGAGAGAGAGAGAGAGAGAGAGAGAGAGAGAGAGAGAGAGATGAATTGATTATAAAAATGGTTGAGAGTAGAGAGAGAGAGAGAGAGAGAGCATTGAGCGTTTGGTTGTTGTCACTTTCATAATCATTATAGATTCCTCTTTCCTCTTGCCAGTTAATTTATCTATTCCAACCTCCAACTATTATAATCTATATAGCAATCTAGAAAGAAAATTAATTGGATTTGGCCATGTCATTCTGTTATCGTCCACCATCCTCATCCATTGAATATGGATGAACGTTTTATACAATTCGATCTGATCTGCTATCAGAACTAACCTGATTTTCAAATATTTAATCAGTTTCACCAATTGATTATCTAATCTCACATTCCCCTAATCTCTTTTATTTATTTATTTATCTATTTACATACATATATTGTCTTTGAACTTGGAAAATTTTATATAATTATATTAGAGAATATTTATTTAATATTGAACACGTTCCCGCCGGCATGTACCGCCGGTGGCTCATGCCGCCACATAAAATAAATAGACAAACGTGTTAATATTATATATTACAACTATAATATGTATATATGTCTATAAATATTATTTATTTATTGAGTATTAATCGTTTTCCCTTCATGAAGGTTGAGGATCTTGAATCTTGATCTTCTGTCGGCCTAAAGTAGCAGTGTTCAGTTATTTCCCAGTCTCAAGCAGCCATATTGATAATAAACGAGAGTTTTTACTCTTATGCTAGGGATTGTCAGTTGCTGGAGGAGGGGAACAATTTATTACATTTAATTTAATGAAAATTCCGCTCTTGGATGGTTTCGAACGCTGGGCTCCTAGCTGAACGAATTATTCTCTAATTCATGCTACTCACCTAGAAATATTAGTACCTGGTACTTTAAAAAATTATTCTTTATGTGAACAATGAATATTTAAAATTAAAATTATTATTTATATATTATAAAATAAATAAACGACAAAATATATGAAACAATTTAAAAGAATATATGATAAATTTAAAAAAAAAAAATAGTTATAAAACATTCATCCTTGAAACGTACCTATTAATGGACTGAAAGACAGAAAAGTATACATACATATATTGTACTGTGAATATAACATAATATATATTTCATAATTTGATTACAAAATATTATTAAAATAAATATTTTTAATTTTATTTTATTTATAATAATTTGTATTTAGGGAACGACGTTTTTTTAATATTAAAATTCCTATTTTAAATTAAGAAAAAACTAACAAAGATGATTTTCCCAATACAGATCGATTTTTCTTTATAAATATTATCTATGATGTGAATTTCAAAAAAATCCTTCGAGCGAATTAATATCTAATATATATATATATATAGTTTTAATTTTTATTTTTTTTTATCATATAATATTTATTGATAATCTGATGATTAATAATTTTCCGAATTAATTAATTAAGATTGAAAGAAAATAACTGGAAAATTAAAAGTGCATAGATTTCAAAGACTAATTATTTTTTTTTTTTAAAAAAAAAAGAAAAATCATTTCAATTTGTTTTTTTACTTTGTATATTTATATCATAATTTTATTAAATAATTTTTTCATTGTAATTCAATTAATAAGTTAATAAAAGTAAAATTAAGAACGTATCCTGTAAAAAATATTGAAAGAATTGATTCTTTTGTTATTCATTTCATAAAAGAATATGCAAAAGTGAGAAATGTGAAGAAAAGAACAAAAAGAATTGTGCAATCTCGCGATTCCTAAGCCCTTTTCACATATGCCATTTTGCTTAGTAAAATCGTGAGTGTGGTATGCATATACAACTTTTCAATTGATCAAAGCAACAGTTGAAAAGAGTGATTGATTGATTGATTGATTGATATCCAGCCAATCGTACATTCATTCGCTTGTCAATATTCATTTTAAATGCAATAATAAAATAAAACGACAACAACAAAAACAAGAAAGATTGAGAAAGGAGCCAAGATAAACGAAAATTTATTTTCTCACAATTTTAACAAAAAAAAAAAAAAAAAAAAAAAAAACAGAAAGCAACAAAAGAAGATATTTCTTCCTTATATGTCATCATATAATATTCATTTTATAGGAAATGGATATAGATATAGATATTTCTTGAAAATAAAAACGCTTAATGGAAAGTAGACTGAATAAAACATAAAACAAAAATTATATTGAATTTTTGATTAAATTGATTCATTGATTGTAAACTAAATTAATTTTATGGAGAGAGCAAATGGGACAAAAAAAGGTAAGCAAGTAAAGAGAGTAAATTCAATGAATATGTAATCCGTACATAGTTTAAGTGTATTGCTACTTATATAGTTGATATTCATTAAAGAATTTTAAATGTACGTATAAACTTAGATTTTAGATGTAAACTCAAATAAGAAAAGTCAAGAATCAATTACTAAATAAATAAATAAATAAATAAATGAAATATTTATGTTATTTAGTAAATAAAAAGGATATTTTAGTTATTAGTTTTTGAAAATTTGTCAAGTATTGGTATTATATTTGGTATGTAAATTGTATTTTTCTAATTGAATCTCCCCGATTAATGAATTAATCAACTAATCAAATGAGTATAATATATGTTCTGGTTCCATTCAGTCATTTCTGGTGAGTATTATATTAATTTATTACAAAATTAATAAGTAACAAACAAATTTGTGAGAGTTAATTATTTTAAATTAATTAAATAAAAATTAAAAAATTAATTAATTAAATTAAACATTTTCTCCATTCTGAAGCTGATATCGCAGAAATATGATTTTGAAAGTCTTCAACAGCTTCTTGAGGTGATGAAAATCAATGTCCACGCATCTTTTGTTTAGCAGTGGGGAACAGGAAAAGTCATTAGGAGAATCAGACATTAATTCGATGTTTTTATTGCTGTATACCATTCAGCATTAGCAGTTCTTCAATCTTCTAAAGAAATGGTCGTGTAAAACAGAAGAAACAAGTGATCATTTTCTTGGAAGTGCTCTGTGGGATTGAGTTCATCGTCAAACACCCAAACAGTAGATTGTTGTTTGCTTTCAGGTCCATACAAATCGTATATACAAGTCTCGTCTCCTGTAACAATGCTGTATAAAAATTCTGAACACTCTCGGTTGATTTTTTTCAACATTGTATTGCAGTCGGTGATATTTTAAGAGACGCCTCTGTCTGTAAGTTAGCGTAGTTACCGATCTTCTCTATGCTTGCTGTTACGCACAGCATCGATGTTTCTCGGATTGACAACCGATTTTGGACGAAATTCTGCAAACCAATTGTAAACAGAGTCTTCTTCTTCTCTGATTGTGCTTCGTTACTAAAAGCTGTACGAAGCGATTCTACACATTCACAATCATAAAACGCATCATCCAACGCAAACCTTCACGAGTGATTTCCATTTTCGCACAAACTTTCTTCTTTGTCGTTGTTCACTATCAATAACCTAATGACCTTCGCAATGACAAATGTCATCTGTCACGAATACAATGTTGTCACAACTCACTAACGCCATCTATTGTTCGATTGTAAAAACTTAAACTTAAAAAGGTAAATTTTAAATACAATAGAATTATTTATTTTTATCTCATTTATTTTAAATATAAAATAAAACTCATTTACTCTCAGTTAAGTTAAAAATAAAAATCCTAATGAAAAGAAAGGAGGAAATAATAATTTGAAGGTTATTAGTAGTGTAATACAATGCGTGACGAAGGGTGGAGATCCTTCATTAGGAAATGATTGACATCTTGTCTCACCCTTTAATAAAAAAGAGACTCTGATGTCTATTAAGTCTAATTTGTTTGAAAATGAAAAAGTAATATGAAGGGTGTGTAGTATCATGAAAGAGGAGTCTATGGGGGGGGGGGGGGTAAGTTGAAATGGAGGGTGAAAAATTCTTGAAAATGAAAACGCAATAAGTACTCTTTTTTTCTATTTTAATAGTTAATTAATTAATTAATTAATTTTTTATGTGATAATTTGAACCATAATTTAGTTATTTTTTGTGGTGATCCTATTTGAATTTAAAAATCGTAGCTGAGATTTATTATATTAATGAGAAATAATTTTCCCAAGCAAACATCATTGTTTTATAAGCAACATTCTTTATAAATAACCTCTCTCCTCTATCAAGGAAATTTTTTTTAGTTCAACTGCTCTGTATAAGCAACTTATTTTTTTAAAGCTAAATATTTGAATTGGCTGCTGTTCACCACAACATAACTTCAAATTGTAAAAATTTGTGTTAATTAATTAATTAATTAATGTTTTTGTGCTTTATAAATTCAATTTTTTTCTCTATAAGTAACTTTTTTTTATTGAAATTGGTTCAAATGAGTTGCTTATATAGATCGTTCACTGAATAATAAATAATAACAAAAAAAAATATACTCTTATGTATAACAAATAATAATAAAATGAGTAATCAAAAAAGTTGTGAAGTATTGTAGTGTAGTGTAATTCAATTATATATATATATATATATATATACAACTTATGGATAGCAAATGACGCCAAAGTCAGTAGAATTCTCTCTTCTCTATGAAAGCTCGTGGATAATATGGGACGCCTTTATAAAGTGCACTCAATGCAAATGGCAAATCCCAATGCAGTTATTCTCGAATAGTTATTTCCAAAGAGAAACATGATCTTTGCGGTTGAAAAGGAATTGTGGGATTCCCCTTATGGAATGGAGATTAAGGAGAAAAGAATTCCCTGGGGATCTTTATAGAATTTATTATCTTCGATTCATACTCTCGATATAAATTATTATATTGCTCTAAATAACGGCAGTCTCCAACCTTCACTGGGTATCAAAACTAGACTACTTCAATGGTGGAAGAGGTATTGCAAGTCACGGACAGCATGAGACAATGAGAAATTTGAAACAAGATTAAGAGTGAGCCTATATAATATTTAAGACCATCATTATTTCATTTAATGATTTGGTTTAAACATATATAAATAATAAAAATTAATTAAATTAAAATCACTATAAAAAAAAAAAACTTATAAAAAATAAATAAATGTTTCGTAATTATAATAAGAAAAATATAAATAAATTCATACCGTATTAGTACAACAAACATATGATATGATTAACTTTAACCAAGATTATTTATAACGATAGTGAAACCTCTATTCGATTCTTTTAATTGGTTTCCTCATATTCATACCAACTTTTAGCCATTTTTTTTATCTCTTTGTTTATTTATTTATTTTTTCTATTTGAAATATTACTTTGATTCCAACAGATTTGTCTGTTTCTTTTTCTTTTAAAAGGCTGCAACTGCCATTAAGATTACCATTTTTCAATCACTATTAACAAGTTTCAGTTCAGTCCTCAGTTCATCAAGATATCAGAAGATAATTTAAGATCACGATTGCTTCTCCATGTTACATTTTCTAAAGTTAGTTTACCTAAAAATTTGTTCATCATGGCTGCACATAATAAAACTAAAAATATTGTTTAACAAGGTGTTTTAAACTGAAAAATCCAATAAAATATCCCATTTAAAGATTGGAGAGAGATATCTTTAATCTTTTTAAATAAATAAATTATAGTTTTTTCTAATTAATCGAACCTCATTGTGTGTGGCAAAAATATTTTATTTCCCGTGCATCGCTGAATACTTTAAATAGTTCAAAATTTAAATTTAATCAATAATTTTCCTAAAAATATCAATTATTATTTACATATAATAATTTTCATGTGCCTGGGAGAGAATCAAATATCATATTTATCGTATGTTGGTTGATTTTTTAAACATTTATCACATTTCTATTCAATTTGATTAATAAAAAGTACATATAAAATATACATATAATTTATTATTTCTTTTTATTTATATAAATTTCTTCTTCCCAATATTAAAAATGATTGAATAATTATTAAATGCATATTTAAATAAATTTTTCTTATAAATTTTGATATAAAATATTTTTTTTTTCAAGTGATTAATAAATTAATTTGGAAATTTATTTATTATTTACTTATTAATTATATATGAATATTTTATTTTTGTAATTATTATAATTATTATACCCCCCCCCTCCTTAATTCAATAAATATATGAATATTTATTATAATTAAAAAAAAATAAAATAAAATAAAACCCCAGGCATATGGTTAACCAAACTTTCAAATGTGCTATACATGTTGCAGTTCAAAAAGGCGTATTGCTCGACTGCGGACCAAACTGGAGTTTTCTTTTTTTCTATACACTATAAACTATATGACTAAAGCACTTTACGTTGTATGATGAATGCAATACAATGTAATGGAACACATTTTGCTATTGTACAATTCAATATTATAATATCAAATATTTATAAATAATAAAATCATATTTATTTATTTTTGTAATTTTATTTAATTATAATATGAATTAAATTAATAATATTAATATAATATATATTTGATATTTTATTTTAAATTAAAATTAATTCACTTAAATAGAAACTTATGAACAATTTTTATATATATATATTATAATGATTTTTTGTATATGGGTGGATATCGAAGGGGAAAATCTAAGAAAACGAAGGGTTGGTCACAAATGTGTAATGGAAAAGGGTGGACTTTGAATCGGCGTGAACTGCACTGGAGATCTGGACTACAAAAAAAAAAAAGAGAAAAAAATTAAATTTATCATTAAGAATAAAAATTTATAATAAGATTTATTATATTTAATGTTTAAATATAAATTTTTAAAACCTTTAAAGATTTTAAATTATAAAATTATGTACAGTAATTTTTTTTTTATATTTTTTTAAATTATAAAAAAAAATATATAAAAACGTTTTATAAAAGTTATAAGTAAACCAATATTTGTGGGTAAACAATTTTGTTAATTCTTGAATTATAAAATAAAAAAAACAATCCTTCTTGGAAAACAATATTTTTTGTTAATAATGTAGCTGGTCCTAATGGTGTAATGGTGGTCCTTTTTTTTTCTTCTAATACAGTCCGTCTGCTCTCGACGGTAGCCCACGAACGACTGCCCTTGTCTCTTTTCAACAACTAGTCTCTTCTGTCGAAACGTATTACAATAATAAATAATCCTTTCCAAAAATAAATTTATTTTTAAATAAATACATTTTTTTTTTTTTTTTTTTTTTTTGTTTTAAGGATTAATGATATTTTTAAAATATCATATATTTACCTATATATATTTATAATACAAATAATAAATTAAAATAGATGGATTTCATTTAATGAATAATTAAGTGTACAAAATGTGCTTATCCATAGGAGTATTTTTTATTTACAATTTTTTAACTTCATGTAGGCCGAAGTTTCTATTACCACAATACCACATACGTGTTGTAATTTTAACGACTGTCATTATAACGACTGCATTTATAGGATATGTTTTTTTTAATTTCAGGACAAATTACTTTTTGAGAAGCAACAGTTATTATCAATTTGATTGTAGCAATTGCATATTTAGGAAGTGATATGGTTCAGGGGGGATTTTGTAGTTGATAATGCATCGTTAACCTGATTCTTTGCCTTTCATTTTTAATTGTCTTTTATCGTTGCAGCTCTAATAAATATAATAAACAATTTTAAATGAAATTTTTTATATATTTTATAAATATTATCTATTATATTATTTTTTTGTTTTATTTTTATTATTATTATTTTCGTCTACATTTTTCTCTCTCGGTTCATTATCGCCCAAGCACGTTTGGGAGATGTTAGTCGCTCTTTACTTGTTTTTTTTTTTTTTTTTTTTATGTCTGCGGTACGAAGACACCACAACAGACGAGAACGACGACGTTAATGGCCGACAAACTCTCTTTCTCTCTTTCCCCTTTCTCTTTCTCTTTCAAGCACACACATCCATACATTGATACAAAAGGGGTTGCAATCTAGTACCTATAAATCGACCCTTTGGAAACACTTTACTCACTTAAGAATCTTAAAAAAAAAAACGATTTCAATGACACTAAATGAAAAAAAAAGAAAAGAGAAGTGATGTATTGAATTTGATATCTACAAAAATATACAAACAAAATGAAGAATTACATTAATAGAATTTAAAAAGTATAAATTTCGAATGGGAAAATTTATTCATGAAATATATATTTTGTTTCTTTGTGTCAATTACGAATTATTTACAAATTTTTCAAATTAGTAAGTTAAAAATAAAAAATAAACAAAAAAAATATTTTTTTTTTGGGGGGGGGGAAACGTTAGAAAAGATTTAAATCGACTATTATTCATAAATTACCCGAAAGATTAAAAAAATAGTTGAACAAACCACTTTTTATAATATAGGCCCTAAGGATCACGCAAAGCTTTAAAGAGAAATGATTAATCAGTCAGCTTAAGTCGGAGTAAACGTACGGTACTTGAAAATGACTGTAGAATAGGCAGTCGAAACGTTGTACACTTATTTAACTAATTTATTTATTTAATTAATACAAATATGTGGTGTATTAATAATAAAATTCTCTTTAGAAATGATTAATTATAGAATTTCTTTAGGCCCAAACTCCAGTCTTGAGTATGGCAGTATATGTGATGCTAACCTCTTAACTACTGAAGAGTCAATGGTAATTATTACTACATAAATAAAAATACAGTAGTTTTTATAAATAAATTTATAAAAAACTGATTATTTGGTAAAATTTTCAGAATGACTCAATAAATTTTAAACAGAATTTATTGATTTGTAAATATTTTGATTATTTATCAAATATAATCCCTTTAACTTTCAACCTCTCCCCCACCCCTCTACAATCTTCAAAAAAAAATCTATTTTATATGTACTTAATTATATAAAAATAAGATTTAAAATTTATTCATTTATATTTTATTATTATTTTTCTTCCACTTATTATTATTTAATTTTAATTTCATTTGATTAAAGTTTATAAGAGAGTAAAGATTAATATTCGTGGGAAAAAAAATCATCACCCGGTGGTAAGGTTAAGCTAAATTGCCAAAAGAAAGGAGAAAGAAAAAGAAAATACGGTGAGAATATTATGATTGAATCCCCCCCCACCCCCGCCACCACCACCAACACAATACAAGTAAAAAAAAAAAATTGCCAAAAGATGTTGATTTCAAATCAAAAAAAAAAAAACAAAAAAAAAAAAGAAAACAATATATATATATATATATAGGAAGTAAACGAAAGCAAGACTAGAAAAGACGAGAGAGAGAGAGAAATTGATAAAAAAGAAAAGTAAAGAGAAAGAGTTGGAAATATTATTTGGAGTTGTTTGATCTTGTCTGAGAGAGAATGGGAAGAGGGATCGAGGAATGGGGTTGGTGGGGGGGGGGGGAGAGGGCAGAGAGGTAAAAGTTTTTAACACAAAAGTTTGGCATAAGACTTTGTTCTGGTGGCGTGGTTCTCTACAATCCACCAACTAAAAGCAAAGTCTGCAAAAAGGAAAAACTCGTAAGCTTTTTAAAACATTTTATTATTATATTTACCATCAATAAATCTATTATATAATTAAACATAAATATACCATTCATTTGAAAATTGAATATATAAGTATATACCTACATTTAATCATTTATTCATTTTACTAATTTTTCTTTTTAATTTAGTTATTTATTTAAATAATAACAAGAATTAGAGAAAAAATAAAAAAAAAACAATTATTGTTTTAGTTTTAAGGAAATCATTACCCATTTATTAATTTAATTAATTATTATTACAAATTAAATTTGAAAAAAAATCAATAATCAATCATTAAAATAATTTTAAGTCGTGTGATTTTATTAAACATAATAAAATTAGGATATACCTACAAAGAATATAGAAAGAAAAAGGGAAGAGAATTCAAATTGGATATACGAGGGTGGGGTGAAAAGTTTCCGCCTGACCAAGAAAAACGATGTTTTTACATTTTTTTTTTTTTTTTTTTTTTGCTATATTTTTCAATTTAATCTCCATCAACACTGATGATACATGTCTCATAACGGTGTTTTAATTAATTTAATTAATTTAATTAATTAAATATTTAATTTAATTTAAATCTCATCAGCAGTTATGAATCGTCGCAAAAATTCGTTTGGATTACGCTTACAGCGCCAAATTGTCGGTAGAAATGTTTTTTCGAAGCAGTTTTTGGCCTAACGTTAGCAAACGCGGCACCCACGTTGCACACAGTTTTCCAAATTCAAATAGTTGTGCAAAATATTTTGCACACGTTCAGCTGACATCGTACAGGTCTCAGCTATCTTGAATGTTGATAAATAAAGCAAAAAAAAAAAAAAAATTTAAAAGCACATCGTTTTTCTTGGTCAAGCAGGAAACTTTTCACCCCACCCTCGTAATAAAGATAAAACATATACTGTGGTATTTGGAGAGAGATGGCTATACAAAACAAATAAATGTATATTAGATAGTATTTCTCTTAGCAGTGTGGATTGAAATGAATTGAACAAAATATAATACGGCAGGGATGGCGAAAATGTCCATGCCACAAATTTATAAAAAATCGTGCCAAAAAATTGTCATGATTTTTTCTACACCACATCCATGTACCTAATGTACCTATTTTACAGTTAATATATGTATAATCGAATATTTTTGTATAACTTCTAACTATCCTGTATGAAAATGTTATAATTTTAAATATTAAACTTTATAAAAAAAATAATAAATAAATAAATAAATAAAACAATTATTAAATTGGAAAAGTAAAGCTTTGTTAAGATTGATATAAATTTTAAAAAATTAATTTTTGTTCTTTTTATAAATATTGATAAATTTAGAAAAAATTAAAATAAAAGAGAGCATATAATAAGAATATCTGGTAATTTTTTATTGTAATCGGCACAACCAATTTTGAGTTTATAACTTCAAAATTTTCCGACACAGAACAGATAGAATGACAGACATGAAAAGTCAAATTTGGATTCTTTAGGTCATGAAAAGTGAAGATTTGCAGAAATTAAATTCTGAAAAATGTCTGTGTGTGTATGTGTTTATGTAGACAAGATTACGCAAAAACGGTTTGAGCTAGAATGATGAAATTTGCTATACGGGCATTATTCAAAATTCAAAGTTTTCTATAAGCTTTTAAGAAATGTAGCTCAACCAGAAGAGGGTCATTACCTATAACGTTTTGATTTTTTTTCCTCTAAACTGACTGTAAAAATAAAGATATAGGTTTGATAGTTTTTCACATGATTAAAAATTGTATAAAACTGCTATATATAGAATTTCAGAATTTGATTGAAACCCTGAAAGTATCATAATTAATTTTTTAACACTGCAAATCCCACGCGTCAACACGTGAGGTGGTGCCATCAACAAAGAGCCAAACATGCACTGGTTTAATAAATATTATTTATTAATTTATAATTTATAATTAATTAAATTTAATTTAAATATAATATATTATGTTATTTAATCGAATTCAAATTGCGAGATAGTCGAGTGGAGCCACTCCAGCTTATTAAGTTTATGGATAATATGCTTTGAATGATAATATAGTTTCTGTTTATATTAGGGGACATATTAAGGATATAAGACATTTAATCAAATAAATTAATAAAAAGTAGCAATTTATTTTAAGTTAGAAATATATTAACATATCCATATCAAAAATAGACGTATAAAAGAAAGAAATTTTCGATGTTGAGATTTTGATGTTTTTATACGTTTTGAAGCTTCCTGAATCATTTTCACTAAGGTTGAGAAAAATGTCTGTCGTGTGTGTGTGTGTGTGTGTGTGTGTGTGTGTGTGTGAGAGTATGTATGTAGACAAGATTACTCAAAAAAGGTTTGAGCTAGAATAATGAAATTTGATATACGGGGATTATTCAAAATTCGTAGTTTTCTATCAACTTTTGAGAAATGTAGCCGGAAGAGAGTCATACCTACAAGGTTTTGATTTTTTTCCCACTTAAGTGACCGTAAAAATAAAGATATATGTTTAATAATTTTTCACATGATTAATAATTCTATAAACTGCTATATATAGATTTTCAGCTTGATTGAATAGCTGAAAGTACCAGAATTAATATTTTAACACTGCAAATCACGCGCCAACACGTGACGTGGTGCCATCAACAAAGAGCCAAACATGCGCTGGTTTAATAAATATTATTTATTAATTTTAATTTATAATTAATTAAATTTAATTTAAATATAATATATTATGTTATTTATTCCAATTCAAATTTGCGAGATAGTCGAGTGGAGACACTCCAGATTTTTTATAATTAATTTGAAACTTTCTTTATTGATATTTTTAAAGAAATAAAAAAAAAAAAAAAAAAAAGAATAACTAAAATTTGATTTGATTAATTAATGTTATAATATATATTTTATTAAATTTATTCGTTAATCATTAAACGATTAATATTGTTTGTAATCGATTAATAAAAAATTCATTAATGCCTGTCAATCTCAAGATAAATTCATTATTTTTCATTGAAAATGTTTCTATTCAATGCAATGCTCCTAGACAAGATGAATCTGACAATTGTCTAAATACGAATAGTTGAAGGAGGATGGAGGGGAGGGGAGGGGAGGAGAGAGTTGGAGGGGGGAATAGAATAGGACAATTGCTAGAGGCAAACTAATTTGTCCTGTGACAAAGCTTAGGGTGTGACCTTTGAGGCACACAAACAAGAGGAGACGCGACAGGTAAGGGGCGCCTGGGATTGTCTGACTCAATTACTTGAATATTCCTGAAGGTATTCACTCTGAAAGATAGTTTATCCAAGTATACGATACAAGAGCCCTTCCAACTAATCCCAACTCAAATCGAATAATTTCACTCAAAACAACAGAATTTTTTTTTTTTTTATTGCCTAAATATTAAAAAAATGTAAACTTTTCTCTTTAAGGATATAAATACTTAACGATAATATATAGAATCGATATATTATTATATACGAGGGTGGTGTGCAAAGTTTCCGGTCTGACCAAGCTTTATTTTTTAACATTCAAGATAGCTGAGACCTGTACGATGTCAGCTGAACGTGTGCAAAATATTTTGCACAACTATTTGAATTTGGAAAACTGTGTGCAACGTGGGTGCCGCGTTTGCTAACGTTAGGCCAAAAACTGCTTCGAAAAAACATTTCTACCGACAATTTGGCGCTGTAAGCGTAATCCAAACGAATTTTTGCGACGATTCATAACTGCTGATGAGACTTAAATTAATTAGAACACCGTTATGAGAAATGTATCAATGTTGATGGAGATTATGTTGAAAAATATAGCAAAAAAAAAAAAAAAATAAAAATTGAAAAACATCGTTTTTCTTGGTCAGGCCAGAAACTTTTCACCCCACACTCGTATTTATATATGAAGACCTTAGAGCGAAACAGTGGTAAGCCACAAAATCAAAATGTTGAGATATTGCAGTTTAAAGTTTAGAGAAAAGATAGAAAACATTGGGTTTACTGCATATATTTCAAATTTGCTCAATATGTAATATCAGTAAAGGGAAAAAGTCAGCAACTATTATTTCTTAGATCTATATAATTAAGAATAAAACAATTTTCTACAAAAGTGGCTTACCATTGTTTCGCTCTAAGGTCTTCATATATATATATATATATACTTTAAAATTTTAAATTTTACATTCATTACCTGATGACTATAAATATAAAATGTTCAAATATATTTTCAATTATTTAATTTATTCTATAAATTCTTATTTAAATTAATTTAATAAATTTATTAGATCTTATCTATTTAATTCATATTTTTATATTTTTTTATACATCAGAAACGAGAAGCTGTCCGAGATGTTACAGCAACTTTTTCGTTAAAATCAGTTGACCGGAAGTGCCACTTTACATCATTGATTTTACACTTTTTTGTGGTTTTCTCCAAAACGGCTCTAACGATTTTGATTAAACTCGCTATATCGATGTTAAATTAAGTGATCTATAATATGAGTTTGGTGTTATCCACGTGGAAATTCTCTGACGGGGCTTTAGTGACGAATTTTCAAAATGGCTTCCTTTAAAGTACCATTAATTTTTATAATTTAAAAAAATAACCATTCCTCATTATTAATATTAATAAATATTGATAAATGCAAACTATAAACGAATTTGATAATTTACTAATGAATTTTTTCCCCACAAAGTAGGGTGGTAAGTGAAAGTTGTGTGATGCGCGCACCCGCACCAGATTTTTTTTTTATATGACCACTGACCAAGCCAATGTAATAAATAATAATTTTTTTTTTTGATTTAAAGAAAAAACAATTTATATAAATATATTATACAAAAAATTAAAAGTTTCTATAAAATAAAATGAAATGAAATATTCATAAACTTTAAAATTTTAAATTTTAAATTTTACATTCATTACCTGATGATTGTTTTTTTTATCTTTAGTTTAAAAGAGAAGAGAAGAGCAAGTGAGATAATTTATCAATGGATACTAATTGAGAATTTTCAACTTTAATTCTATAATTAAATTTAATCACATCTGTTCCTAAAAACGAGTTTAAACTCTACATTCAAGTTTTATAATATTTCCATATAAAAGGAGACGATACACCATTGGCTCACCACTTTCTCCTCCTCCTCCTCCTCCTCCTCCTCCTCCTTCTCCTCTGCACTACAACTTTTTCCCCCATTTTCAACCCTTAATGAATTTGTTGTTAGCGATTTAATCGAAATACTGATGATGAATAGTGAATGAGACTAAGAAGAGTGAAACTGAAATTGTTTTCATGAATTTCCTGAAATATTCTACTAATTAATTTACAAGTTATATTATAACTTAGTATGTAGACAAGAAACATTTATGCTTCTATTATTATATTAAACTTTCACTTATTATGCCAAACTATTATCTAATTTGAAGTTGAAATAAGTTTCTCTTAAATACGTATAAGAAATTTAAAGTTTTTCCCTCGTAGTCTTCATAATAGACAGACAGACGTACAATTTGATGAGAGGAATTTTTTCATAGAAAATTTAAAGAATGTATTTATCCAAAATAAATATCTATTCTAGGCATAAAGATTCGATAAATTGTTAATGTAATATTTATTGAAAATTTTTTTATTTAGTATACTGTAATAAAATGTAATATAAAATAAATACTGTAATGAAAAGAAAAAAAATTATGAAATATGAAATATGTATAACAAAAAATACTAAAATAGACTAAGAATAATTTTTAAAAAAATAATAATAATTTAAGATAAATATTATTCAAATATTTTATTAAATTAATTAAAACGAGAACTTTTAGAATAAATTAAATAAATAAAATGAGATTGTGAATATTATAATTTAAAATAAAAATTTAAATATTATAATCATTCGTTGTGTGTTAATTGCTAGAATTAATATTAATTTTATATTCATTGTCGGAAATTAATCAACCACGAGAGGAACCATTTTTAACCATTCCATACTGAGCTGCTTGCTACCTTTTCTAAAGTAATATCCACTCTTAACCATCCTCCATATCATAAACCCCCTCCCCTCTTCAACCCTCCCACCACATATACTCTCTGTCTCTCTTTCTCTTTGCCACACATACAGAAATTCTCTCCTTTCTAACCTCTCAATTGCCTTCAACTCGTGAAACAAATGAAAACTTTTCTAAACAAGCAGTTTGCCAGTTTTGTTGTTCGAAACACAAAATACTTTAAATATGCCTCTGGAAAAGATGAAAATGTGCAATAAAGGAAACAACGAATAGGACACAATAACAAGCCTCCTGAGTAGAAACTTTAAATATTCACAATTAATTAATTTTACGAAATTTCTCTTTCTCTCTCTTCCTCTCAATATATATATATATATAATGAAAAGTTTAAATGAAGAAACGATTACAAAATAAATTTATTAATATAATATACCAAATATAAGAAAATCTTTGAATTATATTCGTTTTTTAAAATTTTATTTATTATATAGAATATAAATGTAAATTATTAGTTCATTTTGGGATATGAATTAAAGAATTATTAAATATATTAATAAAAAATAAAATTTTAATTTAATAAATTATGGAATGAAAATCAAGTTTAAATTACTTATATTACATAAAATCATAATTTGTAATTTTATTGATATTATATACGAGTAATATTAATTTCTATGTAGTTTTTAAATAATTCTTAATTTTGTGATTATTCGTATCTTTTTTTTTAGAGATAATTTTTTATTAATAAAATGTAAATCATTACAATATCATTGGTTGGTGGTAGATATATATATATATATATATATATATACCATTCTTTCCAACACAAGTTTTTCTGCAGAGATGACATTGGGGTAGATTGAAACATGCAGATTTGTTTTTAGTTGATACACGAGTTTCTCATATTTGAATAGATTTCCAATTTCAGATATTTTTTAAATTGTGAGTTAGATAATGTGGCTGTTTTTTCAATTTGATTTCTCAGAATTATAATTAAAGTCAAGTATTCCCCTTTTCGAAAACAGGTGGTGGTGGTGGTGGGGGGGGGGGGGCGATTTGTATTTGTTTGTAATAGGTAAGATGGTGATGGATTCCCATCCCGAATACCTTGTTTAAATTTTAGTTCTTGATAGATTAGTTTGGCTAATGGATTGTGTGTGTCTTTCCATAAAAGTACAGAATATCCAGCCAGAGCCATTATTATACGTACAAATTGGGTGTGCGGGTAGCGAACCTGCCTCACATTCCCATGGTCCCGGGTCTGGCAAGGGAATTTCCCTAGCTGGGGTCTATGGGACGGAGTCAACCCAGCCTCCGGGAACAACATTGGGGGAAAGCTACTTGATAGCGCCTCCGATCAAAAAAATCAAGATAAAGGTTGAGAGGACCCGTTCTACTGATCATAGGACACCTCATTGATATAACCGACTTGATAAGCGTTGTCCTTATGTAGGACGTACAAAGTCAGAGGTAAAAAAAGTAGTAGTAAAGTGATTTTCTTAGAATAGAGAAATTGATTTTTCTATGAGAATTTAAAAAAAAACAAAAATGTTCTCACCTGAAAAAAGTGGTTGGGAGCACACCTGTCCACAAGCACTAGCGCAACACAGTTGCTCTTCAGGACAATCCCGGTCGGCACCACAATGTACCGGATTCGATGGACATGTGTCCCATCGTTCAAGAGGTGGACACCGACCCAATTTGTCCGATTCAATTTGATTCCCCTTCAACACACCTAATACACCTGTAACAACAAAACAAACATCTCTTTTATAAATAATTGAAGAAAATGAATAATATATATATATATAATTAATTTCTTATATATTTATATATATATATATATATATATATCATAATAATTATTATATAAATTATTAAGAATAACAAGATATATATATGTGTGTGTGTGTCAGTGTGGTTTTAACAAATGAGTCAAATTTCCAATTTTTAATGACATTAAGTCCTAAGAATTCTTTTAAAATGAATGAATGAATGAATTCATAAATACTTTACAAAATGTCATTTACTTAATTAATTTCTCGTTTCTTTTTTTCAATTCAAATTTAATTATTCAGTTTTTTAAATTCTGCAAAATATTCCAATTTCAAATTGATTAGAATATTTATATATCTAAATCGTTTTAATAATTCATAATTTTGATAATAATAATTTCCATAATATGGTATGAGCTTTAATTTATTATTAATTTTTACATTAATTAATTACAATAAAATGAAATTAACATTAATATTTCATTAATAATAATAATAATAATAATAATATATATATATATATATACATTGAAAATTTTCGTGATCGCAATATTACGTGATAGTAAAAATTATCGTTTATTTTTATTTCATTCTTTTAAATTGTCTTGCATTTTTATCACATAAGAAAAAATAAAACAAAAAAGAAGTAAAAAAATAAATAAATAATAATACTTTGGAAAACATAAATCTGTAGCTTTCAGTAGAGGAGAGCAGGGCGTTGGCGGGTTTCTTTCCCTTGGCGATCACCTTCCTATAAACTTTCTATCAAGATTTTGGATTTTTTTTTTTTTGCATTGAAAAGAAAGTATAGTAAAGAGAGAGAGAGAGAGAGGGTGAAAAATCCAAGACGTTTATGTAAATTCGCTCAGGAAAGCCAATGGACTGACTAAGATAAAAAAAAACCTAGAAACGATGACAGATTGAAATAAGAACGTGAAGAAAGTTATATTAGAGAATTAGAAGAAAAAAAAATCATCACAAACAAATGTTATTTTTCTAAAAAAAAAAAAAAATTGACCAAGAATATTAAAATAAAATGAAAAATATTTTTTTATTATTATTATATGTTATTAGGTATGAATAACTTGAGGCTATGAAGAAAACGTATATTTTTCATTATTTCTGTTTATTACAATGAAAATAACTTAAAAATATAGTAAATAATATAACAATAACTTGGTATAATAATATAATAATAAATTTAAAATAAGGGACAAGGTACCTACCTGAAAACGGGACTGCCCCGTTCAAAACGGAACGTATGGTCACTTTAGGTATGAATCATGTTAATGCAGTGGTTTCCAACCTTTCTGTACCGGCGCCCGCCTTTTTTTAAAAAAAATTCTTGCACCCCCTTAATTTTTGTAATAATCTAATTTCCTTTTTCCATAGTCGGGCACAATTTCTGAAATAATATAACAACAGGGGTGGGCCATGGTTCAGAGCATCGGAAAATCATCTGGCCTTTTTTTTAGAACCATATTGAAAAAAAATCGAAAATGTTCAAATGTTTGCGGGCACTTGAAATTGGTTCTAATACCTTCGCGCCCCCCTTGCAACACTCTCGCGCCCCACAGGTTGAAAACCGATATGTTAATGAATAATATTGTAAATATTGTTTTTTGTTGTGTATAAAAGTGATTAGAGAAAAAGAATTAAACCTTTGAAGTATGTATATATAAATAGTAGGGGTATATATTGTAATTAGTACTCGCACATACATATTATAATAATTTTTTTTATTTTGTAATTGAAAATGCTCTTTTTTCAAATAATTTAATGATTAGATTAATTAATGAAGAATATAATAAAATTTTGTAAACATTTTCCGATATAAAGGAGAGTCCGAGGAGACAATATACATCCCGATTTTCCCGATTGAGCTAAAATATGTTAATTTTATCATGTGGACATTACGATGAACATTTCAAATAGTGAAAATAGCTATTTTACATACCCCTTTAACTTGGGGGTTATTTTTTTATCAATAAACGGCGTTCGGGGAGACCCTGGACTTTTGTCCAAAGTCTCCCCTTGTCACTTTGCGCCTTTACCGAGTTATTGTAATCTTATATTTTTAGCTACATTTTCATATTTTCATATTTATAATTTAGTTTGATAATGTAATTTTTGTGTAATGGCACCTCCTCCGGTGGACATCCTAAATTCATCTAAATTTATTATCAATAACTCTATTGAGTATTTAATTCATTATGAATTTCTTTACATAAAATGAAGAATTACGGAATATAATTACTTATGTAAAGTTCAAACTAACTAATGTTATCTACGAGGTCTATAAGTCTAAATTTTCTTTAAAATCAGTCCAATCATCTCTTGAATGTTTAGAAGCTCTCCACGCTATGTCCAAAGTCTCTCCGTGTCTGTTGCCGGTTTGAAGGCGACACCATCGTTATCAACACCTCCACACTGACAATTGTCTCTCGTCAATTTTTACCGACCGACGATAGTAAGGGAGGTATTGTTTTCACACAAAATTTCACATGTGGAGATTTTTACATATCTCCACGAATCATGCATTTTCTAAACAGAAAAAAGTATTTTTAGCATGATGTCTGTCCGTCCGTCTGTCCGTCTGTCCGTCTGTCCGTCCGTCTGTCCGTCTGTCCGTCCGTATAGATGTGTACAGCCTGAACGGCTGAACCGATTTTGATGAAATTTGGTATATTTACTTAATGCATCAGTGGGATGAATTGATCAACTTTTGGTGCAATTCCAGAAACCGGAAGTGGTAGTATTAGCGATCGACGATAGGAAGGAAAGGGTTATTTTCACACCAAAGGAGATTTTTTTATATATCACCACGAATCATGCACTTTGTATTGGTTTTATCCTCGAGAAAAATCATATTTATTAGTTTTTTCTTGATTTAAAATTATATGACGTCATCCAGCCATTCATGACGTCACAGCCTGGTCTTGCATATATATTATAAATAAAATAAAAATAAAAATGTTTATATTTATTATTTATGTATCCATATCTGTTTTTTATTACATTAATAGATATATTAAAATTATTTGAAATTGTTTCTGTAGCTGGAAATTAATTTATTTCAAACCGTCGGTCGGTTCGGACCTGGCCACAGGTCAACTTATTTTTTTTTTAATTAATATTTGTATTAATCATTTTTATATTTACATTACAAAAGGAACAAAGAGCTTACAAATGGAGGACGGTTGGTCACCTTAATATTATTATTAATTTTTTTTTTTTTTTTTTTTTTTTTTTGAATGAAAAGTGCAGTTTTATTACAAAATTATAAGAAAATATATTTATTGAAATTTTTGTATGTATAAATAGAAATAAAGAAGTGAGATTATAAGATAACGATGATATTCATTATAAAATAAGATAATAAGTACTTCAGCTAATAATGTAATAATACATAATTAGTTATGTAGTATATAGTATATCTACATATCTTGTAGTAGTAGATTTTTAAGTCATTTTATTTTTATTTTTAGATTAGACACAGTTAAAGTCGTGTTCAGTTTGCCTTCTGATTAGGACCACTAACGATACTTCGGTACTATCGGAGTATCGATACTTTGCTTCCGATACCATCGATTCTTGTACTCGATACTTTAAGTTCCGATACTAGTACAACTGTACAACATCGATACCCATACCTGTGGTATCGAAAAAAGTATCGAATGGGTACTCAGCGCACCTAGCAGCGTACTTTTTTAAAAAAAATTTCAATTTTGGTCTAAAAAAAGGTCAAACGTTTTCTGGACTAAGCTTTTTTCCGATACTTTTGAGTACGATACTATCGAAGAATCGATACTTAACTTAGCCTTTCGATACCTAACGATACTAAGATCGAAACTTAACTTTCGATATAGTGTCCCTTTTTCTAATTCAATATCATAAAAGAGGAGAATGAGAGAGAGAGAGAGAGAGAGGGAGGGGGAGGGAGAGGGTATAGTTTCCGCTTTGAGTACCAACTAAACCAGTGATTCTCAACCTGGACGATCGACATCTTAAGGGGGGCGATTATTTGACTATACGATTTTGTTCAGATGATTTTGCAATCAGGTTCTGAAACTCGATTTTTCAATATGGCTCTAAGTATCACCTAGTGTACCTACCTTATATTTGGGATTATCATGCAATTTTTATCTGTAAAAATTTATAGGGGGGCGAATTAAGAAGCGGGTACAAAAAGGTTGAGAAACACTGAACTAAACCATCCCCTTCTCTTAACTTAAAAATAAAATAAAATAAAAAAATTAGCCAATTATTTTTTCTTAAAAGTTTATCGGGAAAATATTCAAGAAAAAATTCTAAAATAAATAATTCTTAACTTTTTAAGGACAAAGTAAAACTTTAATAGAATAAATACTTGTACAGTTTACAGTATACTCTATAAAGTTTAGAAAAAAAATTATTTTCTTACTAATTTAGTTATTTATTAAATTCGATGTTAATTTATCTTTTTAAGAATAAATAAGTATATTATTTTTTATTTCACTCATTTGTTTTTGTTGAAATTTCTTTCTCTCTCTCTGATCCAAACCTCGTCTCGTCTACGTACACTGAACCTTGGCAGCCAACAGTAGAGTTGAAGAGGTGAGATTGAGGATCGAAAGGCCAGTCCAAAAATCTCTCTCTCTTTCCACACTTCAACCTTGAATAGCGCCCATTTTCCCTTCAGTTCTTTCAGACTGCTGTCTGTATCAGACCCTTGAGTGCACCACTCGCTCGCCATTCCCATTTTAAGCGAGGTTAGTAAATGGGAGAGAGAGAGAGAGAGGGGGGTGCATTTTATTTCGACGCTTTTGTGAAAATCAATCGGGTTATCCGATTTCGATAGAAAGAGAATCAACCACCATCCTTCCTCCCTATACTCTCTCTCTCTCTCTCTCTTTAGGTCGCATATATACTGAATAGTCGGTCCAGTCATTCGGGGTAGTAAAGGGAGGAGGGTAAAGTTTGAAACAGCCAGTCAGTTAGTCAGTCTGTCTGTCCAAAAGGGTTTATTGGCATGAATCCAAATGATTAGTAGAGGGAAACCTGATCTACCGAGAAAATTGAAAGTTTTACGAATTATACACATTAACAAACTCCACTAATAAATTAATAATCATTAAAATCTCTTGTTTTATATCAGTGATTCTCAACCTTTTTCGTACCGCGGCACACTTTTAACGGTTTAAAATATTTGGCGGCACACAAAGAAAAAAAATAAGTATAAATGTTATTTACTTACCTATAATAGACCGTGTAATATAGTTTATGATAATAATCAGGAGTCGGCAACCTTTTTCAATAGTCGGGTACATTTCTGAAATAATATAATATGGGTGGGCACATTGATTACTTAGAGCGATATTGAAAAATCGAAAATGTTTAAGAGCCTAATCGCAAAAACATTTTACCTTTTTTTTACATACATATAAAATAAATAAGTACTTTTTCTTAATTTGAACTTCACATTTGTAAAATTTGGCGGCACACAAAAGTGCCGCGGCACAGTGGTTGAGAATCACTCTTTTATATATTTCAACCCCAATGATTTCTTTCAAATAAAATTTCAATTCTTGCTGATTATCTTATCATTAAGATGATAATAATTTTAAAAAAATAAGAATATTAACCAAATTAATTAAAATAAATAATAATAAAATTGAAGTTAATAAGATACAAATTATAATATTAAAGAGAGAGAGAGAGAGAGTAAGTAATGACTTTTGTTGAGATAGATTATAAACTCAAATAAGATTAGAAACTATAAATTAATTCGCTGTCTTGATGTTAAGCTGTTGTATGTTGGTTTGTTTGAGTCACTTGTATGGGTGGGTCGTATCTGTGAGGGTTGCCTAGCTCCTAGGAGTTGCAGTAAATTTACCAGTCAACAGGGGCTTTGCGTCCAAAGCCTCCGTGACTTCTCTTACTTGATTACATTGATAAAATACATAATGACTTTTGATTAATCAATATTCTAACCATAAATACTATAATTAATATTATTTTATATAATTTCAATTAAATAATTAAAAAAAGATGGATAATAATAAAAAATAAAAACCTCTGACTTTGTTCGTCTTACGCAAGGACAACGCCTATTAAGCCAGTTCTATCAATGAGGTGTCCTATGATCAATCGAACGGGTCCTCTCAATCTTTACCTTGATTTTCTTGATCGGAGGCGCTATCAAGTAGCTTTTTCCCAATGTTGTTCCCGGAGGCTGGGTTGACTCCGTCTCATACCAGCTAGGGAATTTCCCTTGCCACTTTAAACTTATTTATTTCTTTGTGTGCCGCCAAATTTTTAAACCGTTAAAAGTGTGCCGCAGCAAAAAAAAAAAAGGTTGAGAATCACTGTACTTATAGGTATATATATAGACATATATGTATACATTTTTAAATTTTCAAATTTGTATTTATAAAATATTTAACTTGAATTTTGATTAAATTTATTAAAAATACAAAGAATACTATATTGATTTAATAAATAAGTTAATTTATAAATAAATATAGGTATATTAATTTGATAATTGAAGGAAAATGAAGAAGAAAAAGTGGAAAGAGAATATCAATTGATAATTAATTAAAATGGCTTCTTTTTTGAAATGTACAATGTTGTAATTTACAATATTAGTTATTTTCAAGAGCTGTCTATTATCTCTATCTTATATTTTCTATCCACCCCACTAACACCACTTCCACTCATCGTTAGTTTTTTATTTGCTATTTTAATTTTAATTTATTATTTTTTTTATAGTAAAGAAAAACTAGAAAATATCTTCTATTCAATTAATATAAATTTAAAAAAAAAAAAAAATGAAAGTTTCTAATAGGTAATCGTTAATGTAATACAAGATAAGGAAATAATATAAGCATACTTCGTTTCTCTTCCCCCCTCCCTCCCATCATCCAATATCAGTGTATAATACAATATTAGAAAACTTTATTATTATTATTATTATTAATATTATATTCTTCTTATCATTTTAATCCAATCCTTTTCCTTAATTATATTCTCTCTCCTTCCATGATTTTAAAATAAATTTTAATTAGAAAATCATTTATCTTAGTAATTTATCAAATATTTTATAATCATTTACAAACACAAGCTTCTTTTTATTAATAATAGTTACAAACCAATTATATACGAAATCTACCATATTATCGTAGTTTCTCTTGTTCTTTTTACTCTTTAAAATTCATTTATTTTTTATACACTTAAGTGCAACTAAATCAACTCAACCTTGGCAAAATTGTCAAAATGTGGCTCTCCAGTGTCAAATAATAATTATAATAATTATACTCAAAATATTATATTGGAAAAAATATACTGCAAACTGGATAAAAAATACTCAACAGAGTAAAACAGTTTAAAAATTTTTAAATAAATTTAATAAAATTTTCTATACCTACCTAGGGTGACCAAACCGGAACATTTTACCTTTCTTTTTTTTTAGAACGAAATTGAGAAAAATTTAGAAAAAAATTCGGAAATGTCCTAAATATTTTTATAAAAAAACGGGACAATAGGCTATCCCGAAGACTTTTTCGGGTCGTCGGGACAGAGGACGTTTGGTCACCCTATGTCTACCTAATATATAAGTAGTATATTTAATAAAATTATATAGGCTTAATATTTAATAACCTGCAAATCTGTAACATTTGGCTCTTAAAAGGTAATCGACCTCTGCATTAAGCGGATTTATTAAGTTTCATAATTTTTTAAAAAATAAGCTCGTATTTATAAAACGAATATATTTATTTTTAAAGCTCATTTAATTACTTTTTAAATTGATATCAATATCAATTCGATCGGAATGAGAGAACAGAAAAATAAAAATTGTAAAAATAAAAAAATAATGGAAAATTCACACCCGGCGACCAAATAAATACTTACTAACCTGGTCCTAGTCTGGGAGAGATGAAACTTTGAATGTGATGATTTTCTCGGAAATTGTTATTTCACTAGCATCAATGTCCAACAGCAGCTGAAATAAGATCGCGAGATGTGGCTGACTGTGGTCAGTGAACAGTGAGAAAAAGTCAACCTGACAGTTTTAACAATCCTGGCACTATCATGTTTCGATTAAATAAAAATTCATAAATTAAATCCGTTTTATTTTATTTAATCCCCTCTTAAATATAAATATTATTTAAATTTCTTAATTTATTTATTATTTTATATAAATTGAAATGTAATCAACATAAAAAAATATTTTTTTTTTTTGTTGATTTATAATTGAACTCCCCTCCCCAGCTTTTAAAGAGCTTTTCTGCTGAGAGTAAATTCACTTTTCAATTCTAAAACCGCTTCATATCCCAAACTTATTAACTTTTCCCTTCAGTAATAGCATTTAAATTCAATTTTATAGACGAAATCTCATATGTAGTTTCTTCCTTAAGTAGATATATTATATAGGAAAGCATCCGAGCCAATATTTCATCGTTTAAAAGAACTTGATTAAAGATTTATATTTAAGATAAAAATGCTTTGATTGAAAATTGATTCCTTTTTAAAAAATAAATCTTTATTTATACATATATATCCATATTGAGTGTATGTATAATAAAAGATTCCCCACTAGATAAACTGATCCAGAAGTAATTTAAAGTAAGCAATATATGTTATACATATATTACTTATAGGATATAATCGGTTTTTATAATAATAATAATAATAATAATAAATAAAAAAGGCCGACATTGGTTTAAAAATTTCCATTAAAAAACAAAAAACAAAAAACATTGATTAAATAAAAATAATTATAATAGAGTAAATATTTATTTTCTATATTTAATAATCAATTAAATGGAAATATTCTATTGGTGTATAAACACAAAAAAAAAACATTTAATATTATTTATATAAATTATTCAAAATTCTTCAATTATGTATTATTAATAATAAATTATTATTTATTTATTTATTATATTATAATTTTAATTAATTAAAATAGAGCATTCATCAAATAAATTTGGATAATCATATTCTAGATAAAATGTAAATTTAAATTTCACATACTGATATCAATGAATACAATGTATATATACAGAGATTGATAAATCCTAAGTAAAATGAACATGATGGTCTCTAAATATGTTTGTAGTAAAAGCCTTAGAATAGCAAATTAAATAAAACTTTATGTTTAAGTACGAGAGCAGGTCAATAAGTTTTTTTTGATTTTTCGTCTCTTAAATGAAATGACAATACTTCTGTCAACAGTCAACTGACCCCTGTCGAAATTTTAACCAGCTGGGTCTTGTAGTTTTTGTTTGACATTCATTAATAGCAGACTATCTCGTAAAGGGAGAAGAAAATAGAAAAAAGTGAATTTCGATGAAAATTCATGAATTGGGATACGAATTGCTCCCTCATCCGCCCTATTCTCTAGATTTAACCCCGTTTGACTATTTCTTGTTTCAAAATCTAAAGAAATAGCTCGGCGGAAAGAGATTGGACTCCAACGATGAAATATCTATTTTGATGTCCTCAACAAATCTTATTTTTTGAAAGGGATAAAAAAAATTGGAGAAACGTTGGTCAATGTGTATAGAGAGAGCTCAAAGGAGACTACGTTGACAAATAAAATAATATTTTATCAAAAAACCTGTATTTCATTCAAAAAGTCACGGACTTATTGACCTACCCTCGTATACAAGTCATGTGTCTTCAATCTTTCAATTTTCTTACATTTCATTAAACATCATACGTTAAATTATAAAATAAAATAATAAAATATAATAAAATAAATAACATATAGCTACAATTATTTAAGTATATAAATGACAAATAAAAAAGAAAAGAAAAAAATAATGAAAGTATTAATAAATTATTATAACGATTGAAATACCAAAAAAAAAAAATCTAACATAACTTTCAGATTTGGACAATATAATACTATAATTACCTCATTTAGGAGGTAGAAATGTAGAGAGCACGACTCTGGGAGAGGGAGAGGGGGGTGGGCAAAGTTTTTTATCTATGTGGTAAAAAGAAGTTGCAAAAGAAATTGATCATAACTTTTGAATACTATATTATTATTATACTATTGAAGTACAAATCAATAAAATAATATATTATTCGTATATAATTACTTATAAAAGTTGTAATGAATTGAAATGATTTGTAAATGATCTCATATTTATCATTTTTATAGTGGATATGATTCAAATAATATTTCTAGTAGTAAAATATTATTTTTTTCTAAGTATAATAATTAATTAATTAGGAATTTTAAAATATTTTTATAATACTATTCAAGTGACACATTTTCCAATTGAATCATATTTGACAGACGGTAAGTACTAATGAGCGTTCTATATTCAATTTAATTTGTAGTATCCATAGAAAACTACTACTATATATTTTAATGGATTTGCATGTTACTCGTAGGTTATAAAATAAAATGATATAGTTATTAAGGTGGAATGTGTTTTTGATAATAAAATATAAATTTAATATCCTGTCATATTTTATAATTAAATGTGCTTGGAAACAACGATTAAATCATCTTTTTTTAAAATAAAAATTAACAAAAAAAAAAAAAAAACTGATATATATTATAAAATGTATTATTTCATTTTACCAATTTTCTCATCATACTATAATAATAATAATAAATAGATTTAATTTAATTGAAATTAAATTATTAATAGTTATTATTATAGTAAAATAGTGACGCGATTGGGTGAAGGGCTAGCCTCGATGACTCACATTCACATGGTCCCGGGTTCAAGTCCCGGGCCTGGCAAAGGAATTTCCCTAGCTGGGGTCTATGGGACGGAGTCAACCCAGCCTCCGGGATCAACATTGGAGAATAGCTACTTGATAAAAAGTAGCGCCTCCGATCAAGAAAATCAAGGTAAAGGTTGATAGGACTCGTTCTACTGATCATAGGACACCTCATGGATATAACCGACTTGATAGGCGTTGTCCTTGCGTAGGACGTACAAAAGTCAGAGGTTTTTTTTTATTATAGTAAAATTAAAAGAGAGAATAGAATCGAATTGAATGAAGTTCAAACTCATATTTCAATTTAAAAAAATTTGCAATAGTTTTTTTTTTTTTTTGGTATAGGTGATTAGGTGAGACAAAATTCTTATGTTGATGAAGTAAGTATGCATTTCACCGTGCACAGGCAAATGCCAATATCAATCGTGTGCTCCGCATTCAAGTGGCTACAAACGCTACGTTGTTAAAAAAATGTAATTCAGGAGATTTCAATCTGTCTAATGAACCACATGGTCGACCCAAGATTCAGGAGGATAATCTTGTCCTGAATGAAGATCGTAAACGGTCATCGCAATGATTGAACAAAGATGAACCACCAAAATACTTTCTGAAACTATGTAGATATCCACCACAGCTTTATGGAACTTTCTCAAGTGATCACTGCAGATGTCTTCTGTTGTCAACTAGACGACATGTTGAGAAATTTTACAATTAAACAACCAAAATTAGTTAATCAACATAGTTAACATGTGTCAAAACTACCAGAGTTAAAATTGAAGACTCTCCGTCATCACCACCATACTCGCAAGATCTTGCTCCCACTGACTTACATTTCTTTCACAATTTAAACAATTATTTATCTGAAAAAAATCAATTCCACAAACAGATAATTAAGTTACCTCTAAGATGGCAAAAGTGTATCGATAATATGGGTAGATATTTTGATTAAAAATAAAATGTGTATTTTTTGTGTTCCATTTTATTATTCTTTTTCTGTGCTTATTATTATTATTAAACTCAGAATATATACATTAATGAAATGAAGGAAATGAAAATGAAAGAATATTATCACAAATTTATTATTTATATTTCTAATGAATATTGTGTTCAAAGACAAAAATCAGTGGTAAATGTTTACATACAAGCCAATGTGATGCTAGTAAAAAATATCAAAAAACATATAAGAAAATTTTCCGAAATTTTTTAATTGTGTCTCTCTCATTTTGATTATATTAATATAACCCGATTTTCCATGTTCCTTTACATCGACGAGACAAGTTTTTCTTGGACAAATCGGAGAGGCGGTCTCTCTTGCGATTTAGGGTTCGTCTGACACGCACGTACAAGCGGGAGTAGCAACCAACCATCCAACCAACCAACCAACCTACCAACCCCGGATCAACCCCTCACGTCTCTTCCAAAGCCTATTCCCTGGGAAAAAAAAGAAAGCGGAGAAAAACGACCAGCTTCAACCCTTTATATATACGATCTTGTCTTGGTGCAAGTGTATGCGTGGGTGTTCGTGTCTAGAAATCAAAGTTAGAACTACCTGCAAAACACCTCCTCCCTCCTCTTCCAGCACAACTCACCCACCCATCCAAATGGTAGAGTCTATAAAATAAAAAAAAAAAAAAAAAAAAGAAAAAAGAAAAAAGACTGATGAAAAAGCACTGAGATTCAACTTGCATTTCGTTTTTACGTCAATAGTCATTTACAGGCTATTAACGTTACAGAAAAGAGTGGGTTGCTTGATTTGGTTAATGATAGATTATTTGCAATTGATTCTATCCATTAATCCTAATTCATTAATTGAAAAATTAAATAATCTATAAAAGTAAAATATTTATATGTAGTTATAAATAATACATTTCCAAAAATATGTATAACAATAAATAGTCAGTTACTTAAACTGAATTTACTTGAATAGAAATAAATATAATTTGTATGTGTGTGTGTGTGTGTGTGTGATTACATTTCATTTATTGTAAAAATTTAATTGGAGAAGGGTTTTGTGAATTACATTTATATTCAACGGAATTTATAATGCAAATAAAATTCAATGAGATGCAACAAAATTAATTTCTAGAAATGAGTATTTAATCGAAATTCATTGTAACCAATGAATTTTCATTTTATAACTAAAATTCTAAAATGATTTAATAATTTTTTTTTAAATTTGATGATAATGTTTCTTGGGAATGTTATTGCGGTGCTTTCCCGTTGCCTTCCGCATGTATAGAATAAGGAATTGACAGTTAGTTCCTGGAGCCGGAGGCAGCTGATGTAAAATTGAATTTTCTTAGAAAAATTTGTTCTTAGTTGGAATCGAACGCCGACTTGTGTAGAAAATTGCTACGCTACACTCTCGGCTAGCTGCCTCCTATTGTATTTCTCATAATGTCAAATATCTAAATTTATAATCAATTTTTTATTTATTATATATTATTATTATTAAAATAATTTATTTATGTTTAATTATTTATGTAATAATAATAATAATAATAATAAAGATTTCTATGTAAATTTATGATTTATAAAAATATTTTCAATGTGAATACAGTCCATTTTATACAATTTTATATAAGAGTTTAAGTATATTACGTATTGATTTAATTAATAATAATTAAAAATTTTTTTTTACTAAATTAAGTAATATAATAATTTTTTATTAGTAAGTACCTATTCTTCTTCTTATGATAATTACCGACCGACGATAGTAAGGGAGGTATTGTTATCACACCAAATTTTGTTTTTGTTTTTGTTTTTGCGCCTGGCCACAGGTCAACTTATTTTGGTATCTATATTTTTATGTGATTGTAGTTGCTTTATTTTATTTTATTTTATTTTAGTTGAGTCTCGTGCAATTCTAGATTTTTTTCATAAAGCAGTCTCACCGTGGTTATTTGTCATGGTGATAAATCAATTGCACCCGGGGATGTCTAGTTTAATGAAAGAATGTTTGTCAGATGGAGACACTCTTGCAATTTTCCTTTTGACTTGCCTGTTGGCTATTTCAACAATAAATTCATTCAATAACAAACACAAAAAACTTATTTACTTTTATTTTGTTAAAAATAATATAAAATATATTTTTAATTTTTATTTTTTTTAATACGGATTTATATAACAATGTAATTTAAATCTTTTGAAATATTACATTACTTTCCCTTAAATTAAAACTGGATTACATTGCAATTGTGAAATGTGTAAACTTCAATTATTTTTTTTATGTGATTCGTATTTATCAATATATATATATATTGTCGAATATTGAAAGCTTAGTATGGGTTGGATTAATTAAAAAAATAGGATTAAAATTAATAAAATTGATCTTTAATTTGATTGGTAGCACTCAATTTATTATTAATAGAAAATAGTAAGGGGAATCTATATATATATATATATATATATAGCGAAAGTTGATAAAGGAAGAGGTAAAGTTGAATTCAATTATAAGTATCATAGGGAATTATAACTTATAAATGATTAGCTATAAAATAAAGTTCATTCAATTAAAATTATTGTTATATCAAATTTTATATTAATTAGCAATTACAAATTTTAGAGTCGACCACTTCTTCTTCTTAGGTGTTAATTTTAATAGTGTCGAGTTCAGGGCAAGGAGGAAGGGATTAGTGTTGATTCTCCCTTACAATGCCGTCTCTCAATTCCTTCCAGGCATTCATTGATACATCCTCCTTGGGCAGTAACTTCTAAGTTTTGACCTGGATGTGAGATCCTGGCACTCTTACCACTCTGTCCTCTTCATCCAGAAGAAGGATCTTACACTTTTCCATTCCATCCAGCAGAATGCCTCTCTGACCTTCCTAGCAGCCCTTGGCTACTCTTCCAATAACTCACCCCCTGCATTGTATTCAAGTGATCAATAGTCAGTTTTCTCTGAAACTCAGTTTGGCTGAGAAACTTGGTTACAGTAACATAAAAGAAGCGTTAAAAGAAATTTGCAATTCAAAAGAAAGAAAAAAAAGTCCCTGTGTTAGAAACGAAGTTCTTTCAGAATAAAATGGACAAGTACAAAATTGTTCTAATGACTAGTAAAATGAAATACAATTTTGCAAAGGATAAATGTTACAAACAAATCACTTCAATCAAAGGAATGTGATTTAAAGAAAGGATCCAAATTACTAAACTTTTTGGAAGCCTTTATCGTTAATTTCAGGCAAGACTTTGAGAAATTTGAAAAAGAAGCAACTGAATTATCAAGATCTTTCATTCAATATGGAAGAGGACTTATCATCCAGGCCACAAAAGAGGATAATGTATTAATAAAGTCGGCCTTGAATTTACAGCAAGAGACAATTTTATAGTAAATTCATTTTATGTTATGTGTGTGTGCTAAATTAAAATCAGAGCTATCTCTTTAAGAGCTCAAACATATCAAGTTTTTTTTTCCAAATTAATTTTTACATCTGCCCATTCTTTGGGCAATAATAAAATATCTACAATATATACAATAAAAATAAATAATATTTACATTGTGCGCTGAGTTAGGAAATAATAGGAATATAACAGGGGAAGGAGAAGCAGTTAGTGGTAATAAGGAAGGTAACAGGAAGAACCAGGGGAGGAATAGGTAGAGAATTTAGGTAAGATGAAGGGAAAGGACAGCGAGATAGCGACGATAACATATCAAGTGATTGTGATTGTAGAGATTTTCAGTATTGTTTTGTTTTGTTCAGGAATATCAAAAGAACCAAAAAAAAGAAATCAATAAAAACCTTAATGGATATTTACAGAGGTAACTATGACGTAACTATAAGCAAAGATGAATTTGAACAGTTTTCGTAGTTTGTGGGAGATAGTAAAAAATTGTTATTTTATTTATTTCTAAGTTTCTTTAATTGAACTCTCCCCCAATGTTACGTTTCTACTGAAAATCATACGGAATTTAATTAAATTGGTTTAACAAATATTTGTATTAATGTTAATAAAGATTTAAATAAATGTACATTGATGAGATAATTTTTAATTCACGTACATATTTCATTAAAAAAATATTGGAATAATATATACTCGTATATTGTTTTGTGAAAAAGTACCAAAAGTTGAATAATCACGTTTTACTTGTTTTTGAATGAACTGGCACTAAAAAATAACCAGTATAGAGTATATTAGTTTATGTGTGTGTGTGTGTGTATTTTATTAAGAGAAATAAAAAGTTATTCAATTTAAAGCAAAAGATAAATAAATACATCTGCGTGTTTTAATTGGTTAATTTTAACCAAAATAAATAATTAAAAAAAACAAACAAAAAACTTCTGACTTAGTACGTCCTACGCAAGGACAACGCCTATGAAGCCGGTTCTATTAATGAGGTGTCCTATGATCAGTAGAACGGATCCTCTCAACCTTTACCTTGATTTTCATGATCAAGTAGCTTTTCCCCAAGGTTGTTCCCGGAGGCTGGGTTGACTCCGTCCCATAGACCCCAGCTAGGGAAATTCCCTTGCCAGGCCCGGGACTTGAACTCGGGACCATGTGAATGTGAGGCAGGCTCGCTACCCACACCCCCAATGGCGCCTTCGAGAGAATATATATACATATATATATATTCTTTTTAATTAAAAAAAATGTCTATTAAATCAAATACATCATGTTTATTTAAAATTAATAAAAATAAAAAAAAAAAAATAAAAAATTAAATGGAACACTTTTTCATTATCTAATAAAAATATACATAAATAATGTTAAATAATCTAAAATCATAATTTTTACATCAATATTTACTTGTATTATTAATATTGTATGAAATTGAATCAAAATTATAAAATAACTTTGTTATTGTTGTTGTTGTCATATAATAGGTATTACCCACACATCCAATGGCGCCCTTTAAATAATTAAATAATTATATAATTGTTTTAATAACTTTTTTATTCTAATTTTATTTTATTTATTAATTTGTATATAAAATATTATTAAAGAAACAAAAAAAAAAATCTAACATTATTCTGATAATTAATTTTAATATTTAATTTTTTCATTCTTCACTCTTCGACAAATAAATTAGATAGGTAAATTGTTTTTTTTTATCCACTTTTTATAGGTGCTGAGAAAAACATTTCATTTTTTTTTTTATTTTCATTAGAACCTTCCGTTGTTATTATCCCCCCCCCCCTTCAAACCTATTGCGAGACGCTTTATTGACATCACTTAAATTCAATACAATGGACGAATAGCCTTTTTTCCAGCGCTACGCCCTTATCACTTTACTTCATCTTCAGATGAAAAGCATTTGAAATGAGAGTATCTTCCGTCAAGCCACTTAATCTAAGCTTTTTGTGAAAATGCTCTCTTTCTAGATATATATATATATATATATATATATATATATATATATAAACTTTCTCTCTTTCATCTTATGTTCATTTAATAGGTAAATGAATCGTCTAACTAACACATTTTATATAAAGCTTATTTTATAAAAAAAAAATCCTTTTATTAATTTTAAATCCCTTTTGAGAATTAAAGAATTAAGAATTATTAATATTGGTTTATATTCAAAAAGACATGATGTTTTTTGCCATAAGATAATAATACTCATTCGATTGCCTCGAAAGGTCTCATTTCACCTTACTTTTTTTTTTGTGAAGATAGTTTTCAAATTATTGTATTGCTCATATATAAATTTAAATTTATAGGTAATTATTTACAACGGAAATCTCCAGCGATTTGGATGAAACATTACCTGTGGATTCCTTGTTTAATTCCAAAGAAACTTTTCTTATAAAATTTTTCCCGGTCTCTTCTAGTTTATGAAATAAACATTATTAAAATTTGCATATAATTCGTCCATTAATATTCAGTTTGACATCCATATTAATTATTGTTTTATGCATTTGGTCTCAAGAATTATTAATTTAGTTCTGTTTGGAATATAGAAAAATTATTTAATTAATTTTGATTTGAACTTATAAAAAAAAATCCCAAAATTTAATAGAGCCCTCTGGTGGTCAAATAATAAAATATGGCAGCTAAATAGAATAGTACAGAGGTTCTTAAACCTTTGTACTCCGCGGACCCCCACTTGAAAAAAAAATTTTTGACGGACCCCACCCCAACTTTAGGTACTTTACGTCATTTTATTAGTTAATTTCTGGCTTACGATCTCATAAGAACAAGGATATATGATGGATATTTCTAACAGTGATTGGTGAATAACGATTTTTTTGCATATTGTAGAACACATTTTATTAGAAATTATAATATTGAAGAAAGAAAATTCTGCTAAATATGAAGATGGAAACGGTAGCAAAAGTTTTCTTGCACATTTCGTTGAATTTGGGTATTTGATCTCTGTTTCCTCACAAAGCCATGCCATCGCTTCTTTTATATTAATTAAAGTTTTAACTGACTCATCATTTTCTCGAGCACCTGTACGATGGCTTTGCGGACCCCCTCTAAAGGCTTCGCGGACCCCCAGGGGTCCGCGGACCACAGTTTAAGAACCTCTGGAATAGTAAATAAATTTATTTGCAAATTTTAATAATGTTTATCTCGTAAACTAGAACAGAGCGGAAAAAATTTTATAAGAAAAATTTCTTTGGAATTAAACAAGAAATCCACAGGTAAAGTTTCATCCAAATCGCTGGAGATTTCCGTTATGTAAATAATTAACAAGTTATATAATATATTGTTTTGAAAATAGGTGAAATATCTATAGAACTACTTTGAATGAATAAACCTTGAAGGGATCCGGGAATTAATGTTTTGTTTGATTTCATTTCAACATGAATAGTTCACTTTATGCTTTCTTTTACTTTATTTATTTATTATATCCGGTTGTACAAAATGACAATTTGTCTAGTAATCGATCAACCTACAATATATGTACGTATATACCATTCATCATTGTCTGCGAACACGATGTCGTGATTTTGATGTTTTTATACGTTTTAAAGGTTCCTGAATCATTTTCACTAAGGTTGAGAAAAATGTATCTCTCTCTCTCTCTGTGTGTATGTGCGTATGTATGTATGTATATGTGTGTGTATGTAGACAAGATTACGCAAAAACAGTTTGAACTAGAATAATGAAATTTGGTATACCGGCATTATTCAAATTTCGTAGTTTTCTATCAACTTTTGAGAAATGTAGCTCAACCGGAAGAGGGTCATTACCTACGATGTTTTGATTTTTGTTCCTCTAAAGTGACCATAAAAATAAAAATATATGTTTGATAATTTTTCACATGATTAAAAATTGTATAAAACTGCTATATCTAGAATTTCAGCTTGATTGAATCGCTGAAAATACCGGAATTAATTTTTTAACACTGCAAATCTCACGCGCCAACACGTGACGTGGTGCCATCACCAAAGAGCCGAACATGCGTTGGTTTAATAAATATTATTTATTAATTTATAATTTATAATTAATTAAATTTAAATATAATATATGTTATTTAATCCAATTCAAATTGCGAGATAGTCGAGTGGAGACACTCCAGCTTATTTGTTTCTATTTTGCAAAGTTAATAATCGTATGAGTTATATATACTCTTATTCTTAAATATTTTGTTAAGAAAATAACCAAAACACAAAAGAACCACCCCATTATCCGGAATTCCAATTAACAGGCCTCTCGACGGGATAATTTTTTGTATAAATATGTATATAAATACATAAATATGTATATATATATATAATTGTGTGTTTGTAGTTGTGTATTTTACCGATAATGGAAATTGAAACAACTTTTAGGTAAGATGGAAAATGGGGAAAAGAGGGAAAAGAGGGAAGGAAAGTTTCTTCTCACCCTCTCTTCAACCATCTATTCTCTTTCTACCTCACTCACCCCCCCCTTCCCCTTCCTTCATTTTCCAACAGATCTTCACTCCTCATGGAATAAGAAATTTATCGTTTCTTTTGAAAACTCAGGAACGAATAATAAAAAAAAACAAAATAAATAAATAAATAAAAGAAAGAAGAAATACATAAATCTCAGATACAAATATACATACGATACATTCAAAGATTTATTATTTGTCCAAGTTTTACGAATTTACAATTTAAAATAATAGAATACAAACAAATACTGTATAGGTACATAAGCTCTCAATCTATAGTCATACAAAAAGATTAGGGAATTTGAAAAGTTTTCACCGTTCACACACACATATTATCAAATAAACTGTGAAAAAAAGTATTATTTTATTGTGAAATGTTAAAAAATAGAAAAAAAAAAAATAAATATCCATTATATTTATGAATGAAGAATGATAAAAATAGAAATATTCTAATAATAATATATACCTACATACAAACATATATATAATACATATAAAAATTGACATTTATTTATTTATTTATTTTGTATCTCATCAATTAATCATCATATATCACCCTATACTTATTTAAATGGTTTAAATTTGAAATTAAAAGTATATTTTTAAAAGATATTTTAAATTATTTAATATTTACTATTATCTATTGTCATACTTTTATTATATACGAGAGTGAGGTAAAAAGTTTCCGGCCTGACCAAGAAAAAGGATGTTTTTAAATTTTTTTTTGCTATATTTTTTAACTAAATCTCCATCAACACTGATACATTTCTCATAACGGTGTTCTAATTAATTTAATTAATTAATTGATTAATTTAATTTAAGTCCTCAACAGTTATGAATCGACGCAAAAATTCGTTTGGATTACGCTTACAGCGCCAAATTGTCGGTAGAAATGTTTTTTCGAAGCAGTTTTTGGTGTAACGTAAGCAAACGCGGCACCCACGTTGCACACAGCTTTCCATATTCAAATGGTTTTGCAAAATATTTCGCACACGTTCAGCTGACATTGTGCAGGGTCTCAGCTATCTTGAATGTTGAAAAATAAAACAAACAAAAAATTGAAAAAAATCGTTTTTCTTGGTCAGGCCGGAAACTTTTCATTCCACCCTCGTATATTATATTATTATATAGATGTTATGAATCGACGCAAAAATTCGTTTGGATTACGCTTACAGCGCCAAATTGTCGGTAGAAATGTTTTTTCGAAGCAGTTTTTGGTGTAACGTAAGCAAACGCGGCACCCACGTTGCACACAGTTTTCCATATTCAAATAGTTGTGCAAAATATTTCGCACACGTTCAGCTGACAACGTACAGATCTCAGCTATCTTGGATGTTGAAAAATAGAGCAAAAAAAAAAAAAAAAATTTAAAAACATCGTTTTTCTTGGTCAGGCCGGAAACTTCTCGTATATTTGACGTCAATGTTCTCGAGTATTTATTCTCTTAGCTTTTATGATAGCCCCACTATAGAAAGTGAGTCCTATATTCGTATAAATTCTAGTCTACATGTAAATATATTTTTACCGACCGACGATAGTAAGGGAGGTATTGTTTTCACACCAAATTTCACATGTGGAGATTTTTACATATCTCCACGAATCATGCATTTTCTTAACAGAATAAGTTGACCTGTGGCCAGGTCCGAACCGACCGACGGTTTGAAATAAATTAATTTCCAGCTACAGAAACAATTTCAAATAATTTTCATATATCTATTAATGTAATAAAAAACAGATAGGCATACATAAATAATAAATATAAACATTTTTAATTTTATTTTATTTATAATATATATGCAAGACCAGGCTGTGACGTCATGAATGGCTGGATGACGTCATATAATTTTAAATTGACAAAAAACTAATAAAAATGATTTTTCTCGAGGATAAAACCAATACAAAGTGCATGATTCGTGGTGATATATAAAAAAATCTCCTTTGGTGTGAAAATAACCCTTTCCTTCCTATCGTCGATCGCTAATACTACCACTTCCGGTTTCCGGAATTGCACCAAAAGTTGATCAATTCATCCCACTGATGCATTAAGTAAATATACCAAATTTCATCAAAATCGGTTGAGCCGTTCAGGCTGTACACATCTATACGGACGGACAGACGGACGGACAGACGGACAGACAGACGGACAGACGGACGGACAGACATCATGCTAAAAATACTTTTTTCTGGTTAGAAAATGCATGATTCGTGGATATATGTAAAAATCTCCACATGTGAAATTTGGTGTGAAAACAATACCTCCCTTACTATCGTCGGTCGGTAAAAAAGTATTTTTAGCATGATGTCTGTCCGTCCGTCCGTATAGATGTGTACAGCCTGAACGGCTCAACCGATTTTGATGAAATTTGGTATATTTACTTAATGCATTAGTGGGATGAATTGATCAACTTTTGGTGCAAATCCGGAAACCGGAAGTGGTAGTATTAGCGATCGACTATAGGAAGGGAAGGGTTATTTTCACATCAAATTTCATATGAGGAGATTTTTTATATATCACTACGAATCATGCACTTTGTATTGGTTTTATCCTCGGGAAAATCATATTTATTAGTTTTTTTTTGATTTAAAATTATATGACGTCATCCAGCCATTCATGACGTCACAGCCTGGTCTTGCATATATATTATAAATAAAATAAAATTATATCTGTTTTTTATTACATTAATAGATATATTAAAATTATTTGAAATTGTTTCTGTAGCTGGAAATTAATTTACTTCAAACCGTCGGTCGGTTCGGACCTGGCCACAGGTCAACTTATTTTTGTAAGCGAGTTGTCCCCTGGTTAAATCACAAATTAAATATAAAATAATTTAGATTTATTTGAACCCAAATTTTAATTACATTTATAAACTCTAAAATAAATGACAACTTAAAAGTAATTATTAAAAAAAAATAAATGTCTCAATTGAGATAGTCACAAGCCTTCTTTCTTCTCTCGGGCCACACTCTCTTCGTTCCCTTCCTCTCACCTCAGTGTCCGAGCTCGGTCTGTCTAGCCAGCAGCAGGCAAACGCCAGCCACCCTCACCAGATCAAGGGTCATTTTTCCCACTCTTACATTTTTATTAAAAATTAAATTTTTTTTTATTAATTCATTCACATTATTATGTAGAACAATTTTTTTCAATTGCTTTGAAAGATTCTGTAATATTTGATCACAAGGAATTATTAACAAAAAAGAATAAAGAAAATAAATAAATAATAAGTAGTTGTGTATTTTTATAGCCATGTTATTCTAAAAGTAAAAAAAATATATTCAATTAAATTTTATAACAATACTCCACTACTTGCAAATAATAAATCTAATATTACTACAATAACTTAATAATAACAATAATAATAATCATATTCACTTAAACTTTATTTTTTACTAACTCGTCAAATATAGTATCGCGATCACGAAAATTTTCGATGTTGAGATTTTGATGTTTTTATACGTTTTGAAGCTTCCTGAATCATTTTCACTAAGGTTGAGAAAAATGTCTGTCGTGTGTGTGTGTGTGTGTGTGTGTGTGTGTGTGTGTGTGAGTATGTATGTAGACAAGATTACTCAAAAAAGGTTTGAGCTAGAATAATGAAATTTGATATACGGGGGGATTATTCAAAATTCGTAGTTTTCTATCAACTTTTGAGAAATGTAGCTCAACCGGAAGAGAGTCATTACCTACAAGGTTTTGATTTTTTTTTTTCCTCTTAAGTGACCGTAAAAATAAAGATATATGTTTGATAATTTTTCACATGATTATAAATTGTATAAAACTGCTATATATAGAATTTCAGCTTGATTGAATCGCTGAAAGTACCAGAATTAATTTTTTAACACTGCTAATCTCACGCGCCAACACGTGACGTGGTGCCATCAACAAAGAGTCAAACATGCGCTGGTTTAATAAATATTATTTATTAATTTATAATTTATAATTAATTAAATTTAATTTAAATATATAATATATTATGTTATTCAATCCAATTCAAATTGCGAGATAGTCGAGTGGAGACACTCCAGATAATTTAAAATTCTTTTTTTAAAAAAAAAAAATTTAAACATACAAATGAATGTATTTAATATATTATAGGTCCATTATAGAGTGAAGTTTGTAATAAACATCTCAAATTTATCAAGTCACTAGAAAATGAGATGAGATCTGAAGGAATAATGTGTGTGGGTGAGTAGTAGATGATGGAAGGATGGGAAAAGTAGAAGGTAAGAGTTAGAAAAGAAGATGTTTATGGTCCAATTATAGGATTTGAAAAGAGAGAGAGAAATGGGAAACGCGTATTCCACCTACTTTGAAGAAGTTTACGGGATCATTTTTACAGAGCTGCCTAATTTGAGTTGGCGTAAATGATTGCCTAGAATGTCGAAAAGAGTTGTTTTCTCTCTCTCCTTTACAGTCATTGACACTCCAAAACAACATCATTTGTTTTTATCTTTGGACGTATTTTATTGTATACTTATAGTAATCATGTAAAATTGCAATTTTTATTTTCATTTATTTTTGTAGGAGGTTGTTGATGATCAATTTGTTGCTAAATTTGCTGATTCCCCTTTCCAAAAAGACAATGATTAAGATTAAGATTTGCCGGCAAACAGGATACAGAATTTTTATAGGCAATTCAGCAAAAACAACACCATTTATAAATTTTATTAAATAACATTTATTGGAATAATAAAATAAAAATATTCTATAAATGTGCTGAATCCACTAAATCTCTTCCTCCTCCTCTTATAAGTCGTATTTTATTTAAATATTCAAACATTAAAATGAATGATGAAAAGCAAAGTTATTCTACAACATATTACTTTTAATCTAGTATGATACACCTATGTTTCAAGTTTCATATAAATACAATATAATAAAAATAATATTTATAATTTGAAATGCAACAATTTTTATAAGTACTTGATAATTGTTCAGTCTAACCGATGTATCATGGATTTGGATAAAACTTTACCAGTAGATTCCTTTCTTTGATTCCAAACAAACTTTCCTTAAGCAGTATGTGGCGGTCGCTTCTAACTTACGAGACAAAAATTATTAAAGTTTGAAAAATAAACTAGTTATGAATGTACAGCCATTTAATAAAGTTTTATTGACTAATTCACTAATTATTAACTTATTCACTAATTTTCGGCTTTTATAAGTTCAGTTTAGATAGAGGAAAATTATTTAATTAATTAATTTTGAAATGAACTTATAACAAAATAAGTTGATCTGTGGCCAGGCGCAAAACCGACCGACGGTTTGAAATAAATTAATTTCCTGCTACAGAAACAATTTCAAATAATTTAAATGTATCTATTAATGTAATAAAAAATCAGATATGGATATAACATAAATATTTTTAATTTTATTTTATTTATAATATATAAGTTCAGCTGGCTGTGACGTCATATAATTTTAAATTAAGAAAAAACTAATGAAGATGATTTTTCTCGAGGATAAAACCAAAACAATATGCACGATTCGTGGAGATATATAAAATTTATTAAACATCATTTAAATTAATAAGCATAAATAAATTTACAATTAATTCTTGATTGAGGGATGATTTCGATGATGAGGCCAGTCAAAGTCTTGCACTGGAAAGGGAATGGGAACTGAACGCGCTCGAAGCACACAGCAGGCAGGCCAGGAGGGAGGGTGGGTGGGGGGAGAGGTGAGGTGAGGTGAGATGGCGGAGGGGGTTCAACATGGCAAAAATGTTTTCATTCTGTCAAAATTCAATAATTAATCTTTAATCAACGAAGCTCCGTAAAATTATAAAATAGTAGTGAAAAAGAATCTACGTTTCATAATGAATCGATTCGTATAGGTTTTACCTGTTGTTATGAGGCAATATTTTTGTTCAACTGTAGAAAATAAACCGATATTAAAATTAATTAAAAATTTCCATTTAATGATACAAAAAATCAATTTTATTTAGAATCTGGCTAAAATTATGGTCAATGGATTTGTCTTGGTCACAATTTACAAGATTTAATCAAAAATTTTAATAAAATGAAAAACATTGATTAGATTGGTTTTTCTAATTCTCCAAAGCGTGCTATAAATATGAGTTCCAAATTTTATACTAATGTGAAGCGTTGGAGAGGTGGGTCTTCTCAGAGGCACTCATATAACATGTCTCACTCGTGAATTTACTGGGTTTTGCTAGTCGAAAAAGTGACGTAATCTGGATATATTTGAATTAACCCCCCGAAGGGGGGTTAATTCAAATATATATAGGAGACTCTTAAAGAGTCTCCTATAAGAGACAAGATTTCAATTTTTTTTCTTTTTAATGAATCTATGCTTGGTATTCTGCTTCATCCAAATAAATTTGATTTTTTTGAATGATCAGGTGGTAGGGGGGGGGGAGTAAGGGAATGGATGGAAAGGAGTCAATGGGTAAAGGACATGATTCCTCCAGGTAGAAGAGGTATGTAGAAGAAATCAAGAGCTCACGTGAGGGCAGGGACGCTACTCCCTGAAGTAGAAATCTTTTCTATTGGGATGATAGAGAAGTGACTACCCGTTACCCGTCAAAATATTTCTAATAAGTCTTACTATATATTTTTACTATTTTTTCTATTATTCTTGATATTTTTAAGAAATGATTTTATTTATATTTATAATATTTTGTATTTGAGAAAACGCTTTCTGGCGTTGCCCGGCGCCATTTTTTTATTAATCAAATTCCTATTTTAAATTAAGAAAAAACTAACAAAGATGATTTTTCTAGAGGCTGAAACCAATACAGATCAATTTTTCTTTATAAAATACAAATTTCAAAAAAATCCTTAGAGCGGTTTAATATTTCTGACCAGATAGTAAAAAGAGATTAAAATAATGTCGTTGATATATATAGCCGTAAACTAGAAGCGACCGCCACATAATGCTTAAGGAAAGTTTGTTTGGAATCAAAAAAAAAGGAATCTACTGGTAAAGCTTTATCCAAATCCATGATACATCGGTTAGACTGAACCAAGTACTTATAAAAATTGTTTCATTTTTTAAAAATATTTCTAATTAATTAAATATTAATTCAATATTATTAATAAGTCTATTATTATTAAATAAAAATATTTATTAAATGTGATTTGTGAGAATTAAAACGCTAATTTGTAAATTGAATGCACATTTGATTTTTAACCTTTAATCAATATAAATAGATTTAATTCTGTACTGATAAGTGTACTCTTTAAGCAAAGAGCTTGCCTCAGGAATAATAATTATAATCGCATAACGTAACTGTCCAACAGACTGAATAAATACGTAACTATGTGTATCATTTGTTTATTTGGCTAAACTGGAACCTGAGAAATGGGATGGTAGATTTGTACAGAAACTTGAATGGTCGTTAAATTTTAAAATTGTTGACGGGGTTCAGCAGAAAAAATGCAGTAAAGTTGTAAAAATAATTATTTAAAATTTTAATGTAAATATAAACGGCATTATTATATCAATCTTTTGATCTTATAATATGATATGTACAGGTATAGCCTCAAAAATAGAATTAAAAAGAAAAAAGAACATGAAAATTTCTGAAGACACCCTTCAGGCATCCACTAACCAGTAAACTATTCGACTCGAACGAGCAGTAGTTATTCAAACTTTGAATTGTAAATTCTTATTAGACAGACTGCCTTCTTTATTTACTATACGAGGTCTGTTCAAAAGAAAAGGTGAATAGTGAATTTTCGTAGATTCGATTATCGAATTTCTTTAGGTTATATTGGTACAAATATGTTTCTCATATGTTGACATTATCAGCCATTTTGGATTAGTAGTTTGTTTTGTGGCTATACCAAAAAGCGCATTTCAGAAGTGCTTCGACGATTGAAAGAAGAGCTGGTATAAGTGCATTATATATGAGGACAATTACTTTGAAAGGGTCTAAATGGATATGGATAAATAAATAAATGATTTTCGAAATGATTCAAAATTCACCTTTTCTTTTGAACAAACCTCGTATTTCAAGGCATCCGTCATTTTCACGAGGGTGAATATCATCATTTATTTTATCAGCCAGTCACCTATTTATTAAAATATTTAATTATCAAGCTTAGCACTTCGCAAGCTGTACAATCTAAAGTGTTTTATATAAATTTTCCTATTTTTTTATACGACGGTGGGGTGAAAAGTTTCCGGCCTGAACAATAAAAACGATGTTTTTAAAATTTTTTTTGCTATATTTTTCAACACTGATTCATTTTTCATATCGGTGTTCTAATTTAGTTATTTATTTATTTAAATAATTAATTAAATTTGATTTAATTTAATTTTATTTATTAAAATATATATTGTGTATTGAATATTAATTATAGAGATTTTTTTTTAAATTAAATCTCACAAATTTATAAATAACATTAACAAAATATAGATGTTAATTTATTTGAATTTCTTCATATATAATTAAATTCCTACACATTGTTTATTTATTTATTTATTCATATTTGTATTATAATAATATATTAAATGTTCTAATCTAAATATAAATATACACAATTAAAGAGTAATCAGATTAGATTAAAAGTATAAATTAAACAAATTTAATAAAAAATTTAGTTATCAATGAAAATGTTCAAATCGATTTTGATTTTGATTCAGGCATTTGCTGATGATATTAAGCAATTGAATCGCTTAGTATTGTTATTTATTTTTTTTTAAATATACAAGTTTTTATTAAAGAAATCATTTCAATAAAATAATCATTTTCTTAATGACTTGACATCATTAAATATTTTAAAAATTAATAGGTATTTTTTTTAAGAAATAGTCTGAAGGGACAAACAAAACAAAAAAACAGCGATTCAATCAAGCTGAAATTCTATACATAGCAGTTTTATACAATTTTTAATCATATGAAAAATTATAAAACATATATCTTTATTTTTACGGTCACTTTAGAGGAAAAAAATCAAAACGTTGTAAGTAATAACCCTCTTCCGGTTGAGCTACATTTCTCAAAAGTTGATAGAAAACTACGAATCTTGAATAATGCCCATGTGCCAAATTTCATGATTCTAGCTCAAACCGTTTTTGGGTTATCTTGTATACATACATACACACACACAGAGAGAGACATTTTTCTCAATCTTAGTGAAAATGATTCAGGAACCTTCAAAACGTATAAAAACATCAAAATCTCAACATCGAAAATTTTCGTGATCGCAATACTATCTCTGGCGAGAGTAAAAACTAAAAATAAAGCAAAATGAACTGAAAGTGCAGTGAAATCAAGAGAATAGTTTATTTTTAAAGAAAAAGTAAATAAATTCACTATAATTTTTAACAAATTTTGATAAATAAAAGGTTAAAATCAGATCTCATGAAGAGTTAACTGAAATGTGATCCGATATTTAATAACTATTATTAGAGATCTCTTCGTCATTCCGACAGCCTTCTCATAAAAATAAATCCTACGCCTACTACTCTTTCTCATTACTGCTCCCGTTAGGTTTATTCGCAACAGACAACGGCAGGTCGTAATAAGAATCTCGTTTATAGCATTTTCATTTGTGACTCTTGCAACAAGAGAAATAATTAAGCAATGCAATTCCAAAACATTTAAACACAAGGAAAAATAACAGAATAATCTTTAGAAAAATTAATGTTTTTTTTTTATTTTTTATTCAAAATATTCAAAATTTAATATATTTACATATGTATTATATAAAAAAAAGTTTACTATTAAAAAATTAATAAATAAAATTAATCAAAAATTAAATTTATATTTCAATTGATCTGTGCTTAGAAAGAATATTTAATATCAATGGAAATTAAATATCTTGTAAGATTCTGTAGATTACCATCTTTTTTCTGTGATCTGCTAGATTAGTGATTCTTAACCTGGGCGACCGTCATCTTAAAGGGGGCGATCATACGCTTATGGGGGGCGAAATCATTTTCAACTCTAAAAAATAGGTAAAATGATTTTGCGATCAGGTTCTGAAACACGATTTTTCAATATGGCTGGCTCTAAGTATCACCAAGTGTACTTACCTTATATAAGGGATTATCATGCAATTTTTAAAATTTCTGTAAAAATCTGTTAAAATTTATAGGGGGGCGAATTATGAAGCCGGCCTTACGATGTGGGCGTTTGGTCCAAAAAGGTTGAGAATTCCTATGCTAGATCATTTGATTTATGAATTTGTGACTTTTTTTGAATTTGAAAAAGCAAAAATGTTGGTTGGTCAAAATTGTTCTTTTAGGTTTTATATTTATTATTATGGATTTTTTATTATTTGCTTATTTTAAAAATCAATAAAATTGATTAATTCATTCATTTATTTATTATATTGTTATAGAATAAAGAAGATTTTGATTTCGTTCATTTCATATTTTATTCTATATTTTAGTATATATTTATATATATAATAAGTATAAATGAAAATAATAAAGGATTTATTTTCTCAACTTGTCCTTTCTTTTGTTCACAAAACAAAAGCGTTAAGCTTGTCTTGTTTAATTTATGACTTAACGCCACATTGAAAGCCAACTTTTAATGAAAACAACGCGCGATACCATCCATACCTTTTCTTAACCTTTTTGTTTTTTTATTTTAATTTTATTTCTTTTTTTTGTTTTATTCGAACGTATGTTATTTGATAAGTACGAGTAGATGAAAAGGGATTATCATCGATTTGGCTTCATAATCATGTTAATGAAAAGCAAATAATGTGAATGATGAAGAAAATAAGAGGATGAGAAGAGAAGAGAGTTGATAGATGAAAGACCATCCTTTGGGTATCATCGAGTCATAATTCCCCCAAAGGACTGGAAACTGATGATAATATTATTAAACACATTAGCTTTAGAACTGTATTTATGTAGATTCTATTGATTACATTTCTCTTGGGATACATCACCCATCTCAAAGATAGCTATCGCTCTAACTATTTAAATACGTAAACTTATTAAATAAATATAAATTCAAGTTAATTTATAGTCAGAGGCATATTTTTGCTATCTCGCCAGAGATAGTATTGCGATCACGAAAATTTTCGATGTTGAGATTTTGATGTTTTTATACGTTTTGAAGGTTCCTGAATCATTTTCACTAAGGTTGAGAAAAATGTCTCTCTCTGTGTGTGTGTATGTATGTAGACAAGATAACGCAAAAACGGTTTGAGCTAGAATCATGGAATTTGGCACATGGGCATTATTCAAAATTCGTAGTTTTCTATCAACTTTTGAGAAATGTAGCTCAACCGAAAGAGGGTTATTACTTACAACGTTTTGATTTTTTTTCCTCTAAAGTGACCGTAAAAATAAAGATATATGTTTGATAATTTTTCATATGATTAAAAATTGTATAAAACTGCTATATATAGAATTTCAGCTTGATTGAATCGCTGAAAGTACCGGAATTAATTTATAAACAATGCAGATCATGCGCCAGCACGTGACATCGTGCCATCAACAAAGAGCCAAACAAACGCTGGTTTAATAAATATTATTTATTAATTTTAATTTATTATTTATAATTAATTATATTTAATTTAAATATAATATATTATGTTATTTAATCCAATTCAAATTTGCGAGAGTGGAGACACTCCAGCTTATTTTATTTATATTTATCTTTTCTACTTTCATAGAGACATTTTGATTCTTTTTTTTAAATGTAGATCGATCCCAATTTTTTGAATCATAGAGTATTTCAAATTCTCACTATTTATTGAAAAAGATCTTTTATTGAATTACCAAAAAATTAAATTATTTCCCATTTCTAACAAAATTTAATCATCTGTGTGTGATCAATGTTTCCCCTCCTTCCACTTATTGACTAACATTGATTACGAATAGAAATATTTCAGATGAATTTTGAATATTTATTATCATATGTATGCTTGAAAATAGATGAAGAAGAAGGGGTGGAGAGTGGTGATAGTAGTAAAAAATTTTTATTAAAAACTTGAAGAGAGAGAGAAATGATATTCGTAAAACTTTGTGAAGCAGATCGGCTATGCAAACAAAGATTATAAAGTGCTTTATTAAAAGGAGAGTGAGGATGGATTGAAGGTGAAACGATGAAGGTGGGTGGGGTTCCTGATACGTGCTACACTTCTCAATGCGTTTAATAATAATCTTTCCAATGGATGGCCAAATCATTCGAGCTTGAATTTAAATGTACCAAAAGTGAAAAAAAAAAATCAATTTAATATATAATTTAATATGAAAGATATAAATCACTATCGAACGATTATTCATACAAATCAATTGATTTTTTTCCTTTAATTAACATAAAACTAAAATTATTTTTATCAGTTATATACGTGAAAAATCAAAAAAAGCAAAACATAACCAATATTATTAAGAATAAAAAATAATCTTGCAAAAATTAATAAAAAATACGAGGTTTGTTAAAAAGAAATGGTGATTTTTTAATAATTTCAAATAGTATTTATATATTCTTCTATATCCATTTTGTCCCCTTCAAAATAATTTTCTTCAGATATAATTCCGACTTTATCTCATATGTGGCAATTCCTCTCATTGGTCTCTTCAGTTTTGGGAATAGGAAAAAGTTGCAGGGAGCCAAATCTGGTGAATACGGTGGGTGAGGCATGATTACGGAATTGTTTTTGACCAAAAAATCATGAACAAGCAATGATGTGTGAGCTGCTACATTATCGTGATGCAGAATCCATGATTCAATTTTCCACAATTCTGATTGTTTAATCCGTATTGCTTTACGCAAACGTTGCATATCTTCCTTGTAGTATTCCTTATTTTTTTTTAAGTAAAAATCAATTAACTTGTTCATTATATTTATATTTATATTTTACTTGGAACAAAAAAAATCACTAATAACGTATTCATTGATATTTTTTTTAACTTTTAAATTAATAATTAGCTGGAGTGTCTCCACTCGACTATCTCGCAATTTGAATTGGTTTAAATAACATAATATATTATATTTAAATTAAATTTAATTAATTATAAATTATAAATTAAAATTAATAATTAATATTTATTAAACCAGCGCCTGTTTGGCTCTTTTTTGAAGGCACTACGTCACGTGTTGGCGCGTGAGATTTGTAGAATTAAAAAATTAATTCTGGTACTTTCAGCGATTCAACCAAGCTGAAATTCTATATATAGCAGTTTTATATGATTTTTAATCATGTGAAAAACTATCAAATATATATCTTTATTTTTACGGAAACTTTAGAGGAAATAAAATCAAAACGTTGTAGGTAATGACCCACTTCCGGATAAGCTACATTTCTCAAAAGTTACGAATTTTGAATAATGCCCATGTACCATATTTCATGATTCTAGCTCAAACCGTTTTTGCGTAATCTTGTCTACATACACACACAGACATTTTTCTCAACCTTAGTGAAAATAATTCAGGGACCTTCAAAACGTATAAAAACATCAAAATCTCGACATCGAAAATTTTCGTGATCTCAATACTACGAGATAGTAAAAATGTGTACATCTTTTTATTTTATATTAAACTCTGATCTTTTTCAGGGACTCTCCAAATTATTTTAATTTTCAAAGGACACCCTGAAGCTATTGAACCTTTGGAGCCTGTGTGGACCACTTTGGGAACTGATATAAATGATAGTTTTTAATATTCTCTCTCTCTCTCTCTCTCTCTCATTCTCTCTTTTTCTCTTTATGAATTCCACATTAAGAATTTATTTCTTTTTTTTCCTATTCAATGTCATTAAAGGGAAATGTTTTTGTTCCATTTCTTCTCCCCCCCTCTCTCTCTCTTTTTCTCTTACTCGAAACGTATATATCTATATCTATATATATTATACAATACCCAAGCAAATTAATCTTCTTTTCTTTTTCATATTTAATGAATGCAACAACATAATTGGAAAATCTAATGGGAGAAATGTATTTCATTAACAAATTGAAAAAAAAAATACCAGAAAAAGGGATTCAAGTTGAAAATAACGAAAATGAGCAGTGAGCAATTAATTTTACAACAAGAAGATATAGAGATAGTGTGTATGTGTATGTGTATGTATAAGTGAGAGAGAAAGAAAAAGATAAAGAGAGAGAGAGAATGAAGGGTGGTGGTAAAGATAAATTTAATAATTATTTCTCTATATTGTATACACAATCATCAAATTTAAATGTATCATTTCATTCAAAAAAATAAATAAATAAACAGTTTTTTTTTTAATTTTATTCGCTTTTTATAATAAATATTTTTTAAATATAATTAATTAAAATTTAAATTCAATTAAAATTATAATTAAAATTAAATTAAAATTAATAAAAAAATATATAAAAAAACTTTTTAAACACACGATTTTATTTAAATGCACTATATATATATGATATATAATAATAATTTTTCAATATTATGCAATATGTAATTACTAATTGATAAATATAATACCTCCTAGGTCCCCTATGACCTAGGTTGAACGAGAATATTGCATTGTCATCGGAGTTACATATGTATGCGAAATTTCAGCTTATTCAAACTTTGGGAAGTGGGTCAAATTAACGTTGCAAGATTTGACGACACGAACACGGGGTGTAAGTTAAATAAAAGCGTGTAAAAATAAAAATAAATTTCTACCAATTACTTAAATTTTATTTATAATATACAATTTAAAAAAAATCTTCATTAGTGAGATATAAAAAGCATATTATAATTACTTTTAATCAAAAGAGAGAAATATAATTAGATTTTAATTAATATTATAAAATAAGGATGAAATAAAAAATAGTAAGTAAAAATATTTTGATTTTTTTATAATACTTAAAATAATTATTATTGTTATTATTATTAAAATTAGAATTATTTAAGTATCGCTAGTTTTGAATAATTATAATTTATATATAATGAATATAGTAATATAGACTCTAGTTTGAATTAATTTATGTTAGTTGTTTTCTGAATACTATAATTTAAAATACATTAATTTAAAAATATATTTAATTGTCATTTTAAAGAATTTAAATATTTAAAAGTTTTTCTAATTGCAATAAAATTTTAATTTTAATATCTTTTCATTATTTTTTATTTGTATTTATACATAAAAGATCGGTGAATGATATGATAAAAACATCAAAAGAGAATATGTTAATTGTAAATACCTTTATTAACCATTAAAACACTCTCCACTTGTCACAACCCACTTCTGACAACGTTCGTATAACGCTTGAAAACGGTTGGAGAAGTCTTGATGTGGAATCGTTCTCAGAATAGTCGTCACAACGTTCAGGCTGGCAATCCACAAGCAGGACACCAGAAAACACTGAACGTGTAGGAGAGATGCTAACAAAAGATTGGCGATTGACTGCGACTAATATCCGAAGAATTGGCTATTAGCAAAGACACAGTAAGTAGTGTTTTCTGGTGTGTCCTGCTTTTATCATACCATTCACCGAACTTTTTAAACACACCTCGTATATATATATAAATTAAATTAAAATCAATATAAATTAAATCTCCATTTTACTTTTGTTTTTCTTTTTATTAACATGAGAGTCCAAATCTCATTGGATATCCATTTGATTTATCTTTTCTATTGTTCTAATGAAAAATGTTATCTCTTCTTAATTCATTTTAGCAATATATAACTGAAAGCACAGCAAATATATATATATATATATATATATATATATATATATATATATATGCTTTCAACTAATTTCCTTCGACCATAAATTTTGTGGAATGATCCTCGCAATATTATAAACCCGAGAAAAAACGATTCATTCCATGCTGGCAAGTATATACTATATTTTATGATTCATCTAGTTTAAGAGTAACCTCTCCTAAAACCTCCACCCCCCCCCGCCTCAGATCCATTGGTGAGGGGTGTTTTTGTTTTTTTATTATTTTTTATTAACTTGAAAGGGGTATTAAGTGATTTTCAAAAAAATAATATATCATGAATGAAATTGCAAGCTTCGTTCCTTCCATCTTTTATTGTTCTGTTTTCTTTTCAATAAGCTCCGTGTATCATGGTCCTTAATCCAACGGAGTAGCCCCTTCAACAACACTAAACTCTCCCCTTTAATGTTATTCGTTACCATTTTCCATTCCCCTCTGGCCAGATTTCAGAGTATTTGCTCTATCTCTTCGAAACCCTCAAGTGCATACTTACTTTTTCTTTTCTTTTTTTTTTTTCTAAGATTTTTACCCGTTTCTTTGCTTGTTGAGTTTTTTTTTTATCTGGGAGTGGTTGGTTGATTTCAAATAGAATTCTCAATCAAATGGCATAGTCTCAAGTGACATATTCTAGAACCAAAGATTATTTCCCAACTCAATTGACTTATAAAAATACATTAATATATATTTTTACTTAATTTCATTTTAAAGAAATTTTTTTTTTTTAATTTTAATTTTAATTAATCTCATAAATATTGGCGTATTTATTTATTTCTCAAATTTAATATAATTAATAAATATAATTAATTATACCTACTCTCGCGAACATTTATTAATAAATTCGTTTGGGACATTTATAAGGAATATCCTTCATATTCCACTAAATCACTGTCGACATTTGTACAGAGAAAATATCAATAAATACGATTTGAAATGAATTAATTTCTAAACAACATTATTGGTATATATATATAATATACAAAAAAATATTTTAAAAACTTGAATTAAAATGACTAAATTATATTATCTTGGTTTTTATTTTTAGTTTAATTACTCAATTATTGATTAATTACTACTATATTTTAAGTGAAATATTTTCCGACAATGAATATAAAATTAATACTTTGTAAACTACCACTTCCGGTTTCCGAATATACACCAAAAGTTGATGAATTCATGTTACTGATGCATTAAGTAAATATACCAAATTTTATCAAAATCCGTTGAGCTGTTCAAGCATTTATACTAGCGTTTCTCAATCTTTTTGGACCAAACGCCCACTTTGTAAGGCCGGCTTCATAATTCGCTCCCCTATAAATTTGAACAGATACAAATTGCATGATAATCTTTTAATTCCTAATATAAGGTAGGTACACCTGGTGATACTTAGAGCCATATTGAAAAATCGAGTTTCAGAACCTGATCGCAAAATCATCTTACCTTTTGTTTTTTTTCGAACCATAATGAAAAAAATTGAAAAAAAGCGGAAATGTTTAAAAGCCTAGTCGCAAAATCAACTTACCTTTTTTTTTTAGAGTTGAAAATAATTCCCCCCCCCAAAAAAAAAAATAACTATCGCCCCCCAAAAGCGTAGTCAAATAATCGTCCCCTCTAAGATATCGCCCAGGTTGTGAATCACTAGTCTATACATGGACAGGCGGACATGTATCATGCTAAAAATACAATTTTCTGTTAAAAAAATGCACGATTCGTGGAGATATGTAAAAAAATCCATATGTGAAATTTGTTGTGAAAACAATACCTTCCCTTCCTATCGTTAGTCGGTAAAAATGAATTAGTAATTATAATTTTTTATTTTTGTTATTTTTTCAATTTAATGAATCGGTCTGAATGATGAATCTCAACTCATCATCTTCATTTGAATTCAATTTATATTAAATTATTTTATAGTCTCATATGTTTTTTGACCAAAACATGGATCTTACAAGAGAGAAAGCGAGAGAGAGAGAGAGAAGGAGGAAAACTTTCACCACAAATCTAAATTTTAATATTATATACATAAATCATGAGCGGGAATTGTTTTGTTTAATCCCAATTCGGATGACTCTTCCTAGAAAGATGAGGGACTCCTCTCCGGGGAGGTCTAACTCATCTTTACATCCCGGGCCTTTGATTACATTAGCCTCTCCCGTTCAATATTTACATCCAATCTCAGTTTGCAATCGCTAAAGTTCAAGTAAAATTATTATACTCAAATACAAAATCTCCACCTCATCTACTCATCCGGACTTGAATCCATTTTATGTTTCACTTAACATGAAAATTTATCTATCACACGAGCGTCGGTGTCAAGCCAGTGAAAAAAAAAAAAATAAATCTCTTCCATCATCATTTGAAATCAAAATCAACATTCAAATTAAAATGATTTTCCATTTTCATCAAATTGGAAAATTGAAATTTATTCATGTTTTTTTTTTCTTTGGATATAAATCAAATCAAGTTGAAGCTGAAAACTTTATGTCGATATTTTCTCATTGCTCTTTACCCCCCCCCCCCCCTCTCCCCCTTTCTCTCTCTCACTCGAATTCTGTTCTGTGTGTATTGCATTCATACAAACAGAAAAGGGAGGAAGTTGATGTTTATTAGCAATGTTTCAATTTTCCACCACTACTAACCATCAACCCACTCCTTCTCCCTCTTTTAATGCCCCCCACCCCCACCCCCACCCCATCTCTCTTCGTTTGATTTATATTTATCACTGAAAACGAGATCGTTGCGTTCAATAAATTAATACCCCAACAAATTTAATTGGATTATATTTGTTAGAATAAAAAATAATAATAATACATAAATAAATAAATAAATAAAAAGAATGAAATAATAATGAAAAAAAAAATGAAAAATTTTTATATGATTATAAACGAAAATCAATTAGAATGAAATTTATAAAGCTGTTCTTTTTTTATCAGATCAAAGGATATGCATTCCTTTTTAGAAATATTGTCCAGTTCAATTAAATAACAAAAAAAAAAAAATTAATAATCGCGGTTTGTTTGACTGTTTGAAATAAATAGATTAAATTTTTAACTTAAACTCTTTATTTGTGTGTTCTTATTCTGATAGATAAAATATAAAAATATTTTTTTTTTTGCTAAAATAAAGTTAAATAAAAGACATTTCACAGTGCACTATTCCAAATGTGATCAAAACGTTTTTTTAAATATAAAATCACATAGAAATTAGTATTGGGAAAGAAGAGAATAGCTTAAATGGGTAAGAACAGTTGTTAGAGGAATATGGTTGTTGTAGAGGAGTTATTTTCGAGATCAATAGAGACATAAAAATTTTTGTAATTAATTTAATTCAGTCTCCAAGATTGATTTTAACTTAAAATTGAGATAACAATAGATTGTAAAGAACTACTGTAATAACAAGCGTGGGAGGAAACAAAGGCGAGAAAATACACCTTATTTATGAATTAGTGCTATCCATAAATGTGTAATTGTAATTAAATATAAGGTGCTTGAATAAGTTCTCGCTGTTTTCTAACAGATGGCGTTTCCAGTAATATAAGTGGATGATATTTCTGAAACGAACGCATTTCCAGGAAATACTGTTCGTATTCTTGAACGCCAGTGTGTTTCTGTTTGCCACAGTGTCAACCACATTTTGTTCTGAGTGCTTAAAGATGTCGAGTTTTGTGCCAGGAAAAGAGTATTTGCGGGGAATTCTATTGCATTATTTTATACAGAAGAAATCAGCAGTTGAAGCACACCGAATTCTTGTTGAGACGTATGGGGAACATGCTCTGTCGGAAACGACATGCAGAGACTGGTTTCGACGGTTCAAAAATGACGATTTTGATCTTCAAGATAAAGAACGTTCTGGCGCACCGAAAAAGTTTAAAGACGAAGAATTGGAGGGATGGGAAAAAGTAGTTTCTTGTGATGGGCTGTACTTTGAGTGACGTGTTGTGCACCACATTGTGTAAATAAAGCATTGATTTTCACAAAAAAAAAACAGCGAGAACTTATTCAAGCACCTTATAAATATTTGTGAATATGGTTTATGTAAGGAGAAATAGCTACTATATATTTACAAGTAGGAGATACTAATTACCAAGAATGTGTTAATCTTTTCAATTTTTCTTTCATGAAATAACATCGGCAATTGGATTTTGATTAATTAATCTAGAATTTAATAGAATTTAATCACAAATATTTTTTTTCCGTTGTGTGTGTTTTTTTATTTTTATGAGAGAGCTTTTTTCACTTTAAAAATAGATTCTAAAAAGGTGGAATGAAAAAAAGAGCAAAGTGTGTGTTTTCTGTCATCATTTCGAGAGCCTATCTTATCATTCCATTAACCCTGATGAAAAATTATAGGATAGTATCTTTTGACAAATAATAATTTTTTTTTAAAAGATTTTTCAAGATCCAGAGTAGATGGTTTTTGTGTTTGGATAGTTAAAAGGGGGGTGAGGGGGTAGGTAATTCCAGGATCGGATCATATGGGGGAATAAAATCGTTTCCTGTTACATATAATTAATTTTTTATTTTTTTTATCTGCAATTGATGGAATAGAAAGAGGAGGGGAAGATTAAGTATGAAAACCCAAAAGGGAATAATAATAATAATAATAATAATAATAATGTTTTATTTTCTCTCTTACTTTTATTATAGCTAAAATATGGAATTCAATACGAAATAAATTGAATAATAATATTTTTTTAAATATTTGAATTACAGTTTATAGAAATATATAAGTATACGAGGGTGGGATGAAAAGTTTCCGGCCTGACCAAGAAATACGATGTTTTTAAATTTTTTTTTGCTATATTTTTCAACATAATCTCCATTAACACTGATACATTTCTCATAACGGTGTTCTAATTAAATTTGATTTAATTTAAGTCTCATCAATAGTTATGAATCGACGCAAAAATTCGTTTGGATTACGCCTACAGCGTCAAATTGTCGTTAGAAATGGTTTTTCGAAGCAATTTTTGGTCTAACGTTAGCAAATGCGGCACCCACGTTGCACACAGCTTTCCATATTCAAATGGTTTTGCAAAATATTTCGCACACGTTCAGCTGACATTGTGCAGGGTCTCAGCTATCTTGAATGTTGAAAAATAAAACAAAAAATTGAAAAAAATCGTTTTTCTTGGTCAGGCCGGAAACTTTTCATTCCACCCTCGTATATTATATTATTATATAGGTGTGTGTAGTTTTTATTAATTTTAATTTAAAATTGTATTTTTTAAAATAATTTATTGAAATTATTGAAAAAATAAATAAAAATATAATACAATATAGTTATTATTTAAATTGTAATCAAGATATTTATTTATTTTTCAAGATAAAAAAACATGAATAGGATTATGATATAAGAAATATAACAAAGACAGTAGACAGGGTGGATTAAGTCCAAGGAAACCTTTTTGGGGGCCCGAAAATTACGTATCTAGGGCCCGTACGGTGGCCAAACCGTGGGTCGATAAAAAAAAGGTAAAATTTTTTCCAGATAGGCCTGGAATTACAATGTTGCATAGGGCCCACTTTAGCCACTGACCGTAGAAGGCGTAGAGTATAATAATTCTAGATTGGTTTAGAAAAATACAAAAAATAAGCTGGAGTGTCTCCACTCGACTATGTCGCAAATTTGAATTGGATTAATTAAAATATATTATATTTAAATTAAATTAAATTAATTTAATTAGAGGTACAAAGTCAGAGATTTTTTTTTTACAAAAAGTAATAATGACCCAATTTTCTCATAAACAAGTATTTTTAACACATTTCGTATAAATGGTAACCACACATTCAAATAAGTAGACCTGTGGCCAGGTCCGAACCGACCGACGGTGTGAAATAAATTAATTTCCAGCTACAGAAACATTTTCAAATAATTTTAATATATCTATTAATGTAGTAAAAAACAGATATGGATACATAAATAATAAATATAAACATTTTTAATTTTATTTTATTTATAATATATATGCAAGACCAGGCTGTGACGTCATGAGTGACTGGATGACGTCATATAATTTTAATTAAGAAAAAACTAATAAAGATGATAACAAAGTGCATGATTCGTGGTGATATATAAAAAAATCTCCTTTTGTGTGAAAATAACCCTTTCCTTCCTATCGTCGATCGCTAATACTACCACTTCCGGTTTCCGGATTTGCACCAAAAGTTAATCAATTCATCCTACTGATGCATTAAGTAAATATACCAAATTTCATCAAAATCGGTTGAGCCGTTCAGGCTGTACACATCTATACGGACGGACGGACAGACGGACGGACAGACATCATGCTAAAAATACTTTTTTCTGTTAAGAAAATGCATGATTCGTGGAGATATGTAAAAATCTCCACATGTGAAATTTGGTGTGAAAACAATACCTCCCTTACTATCGTCTCTCGGTCGGTAAAAATAAATAAAATCTCTTTAATGTTTGTTTTGTTTGCGACATAATTATTTTGTATGAAATGCCTGTTGTCTTGACTTAAATGGTGATGATGGTGATGATGGTGGTGGTGGATGGTTTGATGGCAAACAAAAGATGCTTATAATTGTGAGTTGTCTACAAAGTTTAGTGAGAAAGAGAGATTTTGTGAAACCCACTCATTAACGAAATTAATAATAAAACAAAAATTATTATATTAAATGAAAATTTTCTAAATTACAAACTGAATAGAAAATATAAATTCCTATATATGAATACAAGTCATTCATTCAAGTTTTCTAATTTAAATAAATAAATAAATATTTATAAATTTAAATATTTTTTTTTTTGTAAAATGAATACAAAATGGCTGACTTGTTCTTCTGTCCAACGATCATTTTCATCATCAAATAAATTATGTCGCAAACAAAACAAACATTAAAGAAATTTTATCAATTTTTCTCTCGCCAGAGATATTATTAAGATCACGAAAATTTTCGATGTTGAGATTTTGATGTTTTTATACGTTTTGAAGGTCCCTGAATCATTCTGTCTGTCTGTGTTTGTAAGTATGTAGACAAGATTACGCAAAAACGGTTTGGGCTAGAATCATGAAATTTGGCAGATGGGCATTATTCAAAATTCGTAGTTTTCTATCAACTTTTGAGAAATGTTTTGATTTTTGATTTTTTGGATTTTTTTTCCTCTAAACTGACCGTAAAAATAAAGATATATTTTTGATAATTTTTCACATGATTAAAAGTTGTATAAAACTGCTATATATCGAATTTCAACTTGATTGAGCCGCTGGAAGTACCAGAATTAATTTTTCAACACTGCAAATCTCACGCGCCAACACGTGACGTGATGCCATCATCAAAGAGCCAAATATGGGCTGGTTTAATAAATATTATTTATTAATTTTAATTTATTATTTATAATTAATTAAATTTAATTTAAATATAATATATTATGTTATTTAATCCAATTCAAATTGCGAGATAGTCGAGTGGAGACACCAGATTTATTTTATTTAATATGCAATAAAAATTAGTATGTCTAAAAATTGAAAAAGTTAAATAGCAAAAATCAGTCTCGACTAGTAGTTAATGTAAATGAGTTTATTTATTTATTTAATTATTTATTTATTTAGGGACAATTACATGGTTGGTCATTAAATCGATTAGGGTCAATTTTACCCGGAGGTAATCATTTTAGTCGCCTTGCCACTCCCTCTTCCCTTTCCCTAGGCACCCTCACATCCCTTAAATGGCCAATCTAATTACAAGGCTATTTTGTTGAAAATTTGTTGGTTATCAGCCAGTCGGCTTTTGGCTGCCACCAATTAGCGGTGCTTATCTATATAGTTTATGAAGGAGGGCTCTACTTTACTAGCAAACCTTCCTCTCTCTCCCACCATACACATCTCCATGAAGTTAATGTCCCACTACTTTCAATTTATTTCCATTAAATTCTAATTTCATAGCAACATCTGGAGAAATAAAAATTAAAAATATTTATGATTAAAATTATTATATTTATAAATAAATATTATGTATTATGCGTATTGTTATATTATTACTATATATAATATAATTATATTAATATACTTACTACACATGTACACAAACTATATTAAATAAAAAAAAAACTTTTTAATCGTAATCTTAAACAAGTATTTATTGAAGTTTGAGTTATATTTATTATTTATATGTAATTACAATCTCGAAAGAGATAGTATTGCAATCACGAAAATTTTCAATGTCAAGATTTTGATGTTTTTATACGTTTTGAAGCTCCCTGAGTCATTTTTACTACGGTTGAGAAAATTGTCTGTCTGTATGTGTGTGCGTATGTGTGTATGTAGACAAGATTACGCAAAAAGAGCTAGAATAATAAAATTTGATATACGGGAATTATTCAAAATTTGTAGTTTTCTATCAACTTTTGAGAAATGTAGCTCAACCGGAAGAGGGTCATTACCTACCACGTTTTGATTTTCTTTCCACACTGATAGTTTTTCACATGATTAAAAATTGTATAAAACTGCTATATATAGAATTTCAGCTTAATACAGCAAATCACGCGCCAGCACGTGACGTGGTGCCATCAACAACCACGCGCTGGTTTACTAAATATTATTTATTAATTTTAATTTATAATTTAATTAATTTAATTTAATTTAAATATAATATATGTGTTAATTAATGCAATCCAAATTTACGAGATAGTTGAGTGGAGACAATCCAGATTTTTTTTATTTAGTATGTAATATCTTAAATATAATAAGTTGACCTGTGGCCAGGCGCAGAACCGATCGCCGGTTTGAAATAAATCAATTTCAAGCTACAGAAACAATTTCAAATAATTTAAATGTATTTATTAATGCAATAAAAACAGATATAACGGATATAACATAAATATTGTTAATTTTATTGTATTTGTAATATATATTAGTTGAGCTGGCTGACGTCATGAAGGGCTGGGTGACGTCATATAATTTTAAATTAAGAAAAAACTAATGCAGGTTTTCCCGAGGATAAAACCAATACAAAGTGGATGATTTGTGGAGATATGTAAAAATTTCTCCTCGTGTGAAATTTGGTGTGAAAATAACCCTTCCCTTCCTTCGTCGATCGGTAATACTACCACTTCCGGTTTCCGGATTTGCACCAAAAGTTGATCCATTCATCATACTGATGCATTGAGTAAATATACCAAATTTTATCAAAATCCGTTGAGCCGTTCAAGCTGTACACATCTATACGGACGTCTAGATGGACGGACAGACATCATGCTAAAAATACTTTTTTCTGTTAAGAAAATGCATGATTCGTGGAGGAATGTAAAAATATCCACATGTGAAATTTGGTGTGAAAACAATACCTTCCTTTCCTATCGGTAAAAATAATATAAAATTTTCTTATAATCAATTTTTAAATGTAAATATAACAAAAGTTTTATTTTTTTAATTAAATTAATTTTAATAAAAAATAATGTTTAAAAGAAATTTAATAATAATAATTAAAAAATGGAATCATTTGATTTATTTTTGAAATGTATTTCAATTTTGTAAAATCCATTAAAATATTGCTTTCACTACATGAAGGTTTCGAAGATGGATCTCATAAAAAATCCATTGCAAACGATTTATTCGTACAATATTGATATTTTAATGTGAGGGAGTAATAAACAATACTAATAAGTAAATAATCACTTAATGCAAATAATAGATTTGAATTCGAATCATTCCGTTTACAAACATGGCGGCGAATATCATCTTTTAAATGTCACTATTCATTAATTAATATTTAATTAACGACGCTTTGTAAAATCGTAGAATGCTAGTAAAAAGGATATAAGGATAAAGAATATAATATCTACCTATTTCATCAGGCAATGTTAATTTCAAATGTAAATATAATTGTAAGTTTTAATTAATTTTAATTTTGATTTTCAATAAAATAAAAATAAATATTTTATTTAGATACTGGCGAAAATTTTATTGATTCCTATGATTTAGATTATAATTTATATATTATTTTGCATACAGTTGTTTAAACTGAATGCAATCGAATGCCTAGGGTAAAGTATACAGTCGTTGGCCCCCTTAAGCATAAATAAATTTACAATTAATTCTTGATTGAGGGATGATTTCGATGATGAGACCAGTCAACGTCTTGCACTGGAAAGGGAATGGGAAATGAATGCGCTCGAAGCACACAGCAGGCAGGCCAGGAGGGAGGGTGGGTGGGGGAGAGGTGAGGTGAGGTGAGATGGCGGAGGGGGTTCAACATGGCGGCAAATGTTTTCATTCTGTCAAAATTCAATAATTAATATTTAATCAACGAAGCTCCGTAAAATTATAAAATAGTAGTGAAAAATAATCTACGTTTCATAATGAATCGATTCGTATAGGTTTTACCTGTTGTTATGAGGCAATATTTTTGTTCAACTGTAGAAAATAAACCGATATTAAAATTAATTAAAAATTTCCATTTAATGATACAAAAAATCAATTTTATTTAGAATCCGGCTAAAATTATGGTCAATGGATTTGTCTTGGTCACAATTTACAAGATTTAATCAAAAATTTTAATAAAATGAAAAACATTGATTAGATTGGTTTTTCTAATTCTCCAAAGCGTGCTATAAATATGAGTTCCAAATTTTATACTAATGTGAAGCGTTGGAGAGGTGGGTCCTCTCAGAGGCATATAGCATGTCTCACTCGTGAACTTATGGGGTTTTGCTAGTCGAAAAAGTGACGTAATCTGGATATATTTGAATTAACCCCCCGAAGAGTCTCCTATAAGAGACAAGATTTCAATTTTTTTTTCTTTTTAATGAATCTATGCTCGGTATTCTCCTTCATCCAAATAAATTTGATTTTTTGAATGGTCAGGGGAGGGGGGGGGGAATGGATGGACAGGAGTCAACGGGTAAAGGACATGATTCCTCCAGGTAGAAGAGGGCTGTAGAAGAAATCATGAGCTCACGTGAGGGCAGGGACGCCAATCCCTGAAATAGAATTCTTTTCTACTGTGCTTATAGAATAGAATCTACTCGCTATCCGGGATATTATTTTTAAATTTATTAAAATTTAATTTTACATTTCATGAAACTTATTTAATTTTTTCATATTTCTTCATAAATAAAAGCACTAAATTATTTCCTTCCTTTTCAAGTAATAATTATGTTATTTTAAGTTATTTATTTTTGAATATAAAATTTGAAAATAGAATAGAATAGCAGGAGAAATGTTTCCATGTTATAATACAATAAGTTGACCTGTGGCCAGGCAAGAACCGTCCGACGGTTTGAAATAAACACTTTCAAATAATTTAAATGTATAAGATATAACGGATTTAACATAAATATTTTTAATTTTATTTTATTTGTAATATATAAGTTGAGCTGGCTGTGACGTCATGAAGGGCTGGGTGACGTCATATAATTTTAAATTAAGAAAAAACTAATGCAGGTGATTTTCCCGAGGATAAAACCAATACAAAGTGGATGATTTGTGGAGATATGTAAAAAATCTCCACATGTGAAATTTGGTGTGAAAACAATACCTCCCTTACTATCGTCGGTCGGTAAAAATACTAAGGAGCAGATCGAAACGGGTTGATTTTTGCAAAATAAGATACGAAATCGTTTTTGTGTTGAATCAGCCAACTAGAAATAAACAAGAATAAGCAAAAAAGGAAAGAGAGCGAGCGAGAGAGAAAAAAGGATCAGACTTTATAGAGATTGAATAAGCAATATATATATATATATATATATAATGTTGGAATTCCATTCAATAAATAGGTCTTTAAAAGAGAGATAGAAGAGAGGAAGGATAGATAGGCAGTTGCTGTTGAATTCCAAAACTTTAATCCTTAATATTTTATTCGATTTATTTCATCAACTGGAAATTCAACTCACCTTGAAAATTATCAATTCATAAAAATCATCAATTTAGTAGAATTTGCAAAATAATTTGTATTTAATAGAATTCAAAATAAAATAAAAATAAAAATAAATAAATAAATGAAATAAATAATAATTAAATATCATGTAATCAGTAGAACGGGTACTTTTTCAACCTTTACCTTGATTTTCTTGAACGGAGGCGCTACTTTTTGTCAATTTTATTCCCGGAGGCTGGGTAAACTCTTTCCCATACAACCAGCATAAAGAAAATCCTGGCGGGACTTGAACCCAGGACCAGGAGAATGTAAACTAACACAGTTAGCCAACATTCTATAAGTAATAAATAAATAAATAAATAAAAAGCAATTTTTTTGTTGAGTATAACAAATTAAATCAACAAGGATTCTTTCACACAAACTTTATATCACAATTTATTGTTGATAAGTAAATCAACCTAATAGATAATCAATCATATTCAAGTATTGAGTAATAATAATAATAATAATAATAAAGTAGTAGTAGATGTACTATATGTACCACATGTGATATGTAGTATAGAAAATATTGAATTGAAGTTGTAATCTATGTAACTTTTTTGTTTCAGTTATCTCTCCCCTTCTAATCTTGACATGTTTTTCTATACTAGTAAATAAATAAATAAATAAATATATATATATATATATATATATATATATATTTGTAGATGTGTTTTAAAATATGTCTGTAAAGACCCACTGTATATCTATCTATCTTTCTCCCTTTCAGCCTCTCTTGTGGGTTACTTCAAGGGTTGTCCCAGAATGCAAATGGGGCACTTTATGACCGCAACCAACGAGGTACCAACGTACCATCGTAAATCCAGAGTGTGATTCTAAAAACAGCTTAACGTTCATGTTGGTGTTATAGTATGTTGGGTGTGTGTTTGTGTGTGTGTGTGTGTGGGTGTGTGGAGATTGAAGAAGGTGGGAGGGGAAGAGAAGGAGGGGTGTAAAGAGGGAGAAGAGTTGTTCTATGTTTATTTTTGTATAGTATAGGTGGTATTTTGAGAGAGAAAGGGAGGGGGAGATGAAAAAGGACAAGGATAAGGGGGGTTAATTTCATAGGATTGAAGTGTTAGTTAACTGGTCGGTGAGAATAAAATTTATATTAGATCAAGTGACTTGACTTGACCAAAATAATTTTGAGACGACAAACCTTTATTTAATTTATTGAATAAAGAAGAATCAACATTGTATAATAACTGTGTGTGTATGTATGTAGACAAGATTACGCAAAAACGGTTTGAGCTAGAATCATGAAATTTGGTGAATGGGCATTATTCAAAATTTGTAGTTTTCTATCAACTTTTGAGAAATGTAGCTCAACCGGAAGAGGGTCATTACCTACCACGTTTTGATTTTTTTTTCCTCTAATCTAAACTTTTTTAATTAAATAGTTTTAATTTATTGTACAAATTACAAAGTAGAATAACACATTTAAATTTTTTATAATTAATTGTCAAATTTAATAAAATTATGACAATAGGACAAATTTATGAAATATAAAAATACAAAAAAAAAAACAAAAATTATTTAATTAAGAAAATAATGTGTGGATTAATAAAAAATATTTATTTCATTAATTCATCATACTGATGCATTAAGTAAATATATCAAATTTTATCAAAATTCGTTGAGCCGTTCAAGCTGTCACGGACACACATTCGGACGTACAGACGGACAGATATCATGCTAAAAATACTTTTTTCGGTTAAGAAAATGCATGATTCGTGAAGATATGTAAAAATCTCCACATGTGAAATTTGGTGTGAATATCTCCCATATTATCGTCGGTCGGTAAAAATTGTAAAAAAACTGCTATATATAGAATTTCAGCTTAATTGAATCGCTGAAAGTACCGGAATTAATTTTTTAACACTGCAAATCACGCGCTAGCACGTGGCGTGGTCGCATTAACAAAGAAGCAAAAACGAGCAGGTTTAATATATATTAAATATTTATTAATTTTAATTTATAATTTATAATTAATTAAATTAAATTTAAATATAATATATGCTAATTAATCCAATTCAAATTGCGAGATAGTCGAATGGAGACACTCCAGACTTTTTTTTATTCAGATCATCTAATTTTTTTTTCAAATTCAATAAAATTTATTGAATGATAAAGCAACGAGGTCAAGGTATCCTAAATCCTAAATAACCTAAATAAATTCTCCTTACGGCTCTTGTTATATATTTTCTTCAACATTTGTTTTATTTTTCCTTTTTTGTTCTTTTATTATTGATTGTATTAGAAAAAATAAATAAATCAAGAACTGATAAAAAGAAATAAGGAAAAGAAAAAAAAAGAAAAGAAAATTATATACTTTCTTTTTATCTTTATTTGTTATCGTTGTTGTTGTTGTTCTTTATGTTTATCTTTTAATTTTTTCAATCGTTTTACTATTATTACGATACATATCATCATATTTGTCTAAAGTTCAAATAAGAAGAATATGTTCTAATATATTCTAATCATTTTTCCACTTTATAAAGGCATTTATTCATAACAATTGATACAATATATATTAATCAGAATATTTTCTACAACTGGCAATAGCGTATCGAAAGAACAATGTTCGTTTGGAAGCGATCCTATCATCCAATCACTATTTTCCAACTTCTTCAACCAGTAAGCTAGTCATGCCATGATGCATCGATCTGACTACGTGGTAATCAGAAGGCACTATTTCTGGTGAGTAGGCTGGGTGCGGCAGAACTTCCCATTCAACAGTGTATCCTTCATAACTCTTGCAACGGGTGCCCGAGCGTTGTCATACAAGAGGATGATTTTGCGTCTGTTACTCGCTATTTCTCATCTTTATTGCAAAAATACGTCGTTCACTTAGATCAGTTGATGTCGGTAGACATCTGCAGTTACAGATTCATAAGTTTTTATTAACTGATAATACACTTCACCTTGCTAATCCTACAATATGTACAGTAAGATTTTATGGTCGTGAATATTCCGCTTCGGTGTCGATATCGATGGCTATCCTCGACTAACCCATAATTTTTTTTGCTTGGGATTGTCGTCGTATATCCTCTTTTCATCGCCAGTCACAATACACTACAGAAAACTTTTCTTTTTATGCCTGACAAGAAAATGAATCCGCGATGTTGAAATGATTGCAAATGGCATTTTCACTCAATTTGTGTATGGTAACAGCCATTTTCCCTCCATTGCATGTAAACATCTCGATTCATCATCTGCTAAGTTGGCTGAAAGTTCGTTGAGAGTTTGAGCTGGGTTCTCCTCCAATAAGTCATGCAATTGATTGTAATTGATTGTCCTCGAACTTATTTGGTCCTCCAGGCCAGTGCTCCGCAACCGGTGTGACGCGGCACACTGGTTTGCCTTAAAGGAGATACAGGTGTGCCGCCGCGATCAAATGAAACTTAGAAATCCGCATATAATATAATTATAAATCAAAATAAGTTGACCTGTGGCCAGGTCCGAACCGACCGACGGTTTGAAGTAAATTAATTTCCAGCTACAGAAACAATTTCAAATAATTTTAATATATCTATTAATGTAATAAAAAACAGATAGGCATATAACATAAATATTTTTAATTTTATTTTATTTATAATATATATGTAAGACCAGGCTATGACGTCATATAATTTTAAATCAAGAAAAAACTAATAAATATGATTTTCCCGAGGATAAAACCAATACAAAGTGCATGATTCGTGGTGATATATAAAAAAATCTCCTCATGTGAAATTAGGTGTGAAAATAACCCTTCCCTTCCTATCGTCGATCGCTAATACTACCACTTCCGGTTTCCGGATTTGCACCAAAAGTTGATCAATTCATCCCACTGATGCATTAAGTAAATATACCAAATTTCATCAAAATCCGTTAAGCCGTTCAGGCTGTACACATCTATACGGACGGACAGACGGACGGACAGACGGACGGACAGACGGACGGACAGACGGACAGACGGACGGACAGACATCATGCTAAAAATACTTTTTTCTGTTAAGAAAATGCATGATTCGTGGAGATATGTAAAAATCTCCACATCTGAAATTTGGTGTGAAAACAATACCTCCCTTACTATCGTCGGTCGGTAAAAATATAAATTTCTTATATTCATGTATCTCCTTTAAGGCAAACCAGTGTGCCGCGTCACACCGGTTGCGGAGCACTGCTCCAGGCCATTCTTTGTCATTGACATCAAAATAGTTGAAACCAAAACCTACAATCGGGATATGACGAAGCAGCATCATCATAAGTTTCTATAAATTTTTTATGAGCATTGGCAGCAGATTTTATCAAATCAAACAACAAAAGTAATGAAAGTAGAAAATGCAATTTTGAAAATGTTATGATTAGCGTCTATAGCTTACACAGAATAACTCAATGATATTAACTACCTAATTAATAATTTTATTAAAAAATAAAAATAAAATAAAATAAAATAAACCGAGATAAAGAATGTAGTTTTTATAAAAGAATATATTATAACATAAATTTATTAAAATGTGAGTAGAAAATTAGGATATCTTTGATCAATTTCATTGTTGTAAACTAACATTACATTTTTGAGAGTTTTTAGTAAGTAGAAAAATTACACATATCGCGTATTGAAACTTTACATTTAGGTTAACTACAATACTAAACATTTGATTAGTGGCACACTCTATGTTTCATTATGTAAAACATAAAAGACAATTCTCGAACACATATTCACTTTTATGTTTATATGTTATGATGTATTGGTTATCAAATCAATTAGGAATGATAATTTTAGATATTTTTATAACAGGTTAAGATTCATTTATATTTTGATCAGTTAAAATAGAATTAAATTTTTACCAACGTCAACCTCAGAATAAAATGTGAAAATGAATTAACGCAATAAGTAAGATAACCAAGTTATTTGAAATCAAATCAAAAAGAGCATCATGAAGGAGAGAGAATAAATTAAGAATTTTCTCTCTCTCACTCACTCTATTAGATTTATATAATGGAGTACTTTATCTAATGAGTTTAATTTAAATCAATGAGGTCTTTAATGTCTTAAATTATCATCACGAACGCATTTTAGGTATGAAAATGATTAATTTTTCAATTTAATACTATTATATAATTTGTTTTTTTTTAGTTGTGATTTATATATGTATCCTATTTATTTAATTAATATATATTTATATATAATGGCGCCATTGGGTGTGTGGGCAGCGAATCTGCCTCACATTCCCATGGTCCCGGGTTCAAGTCCCGGGCCTGGCAAGAGGATTTCCCTAGCTGGGATCTATGGGATGGAGTCAACCCAGCCTCCGGGAACAACATTGGGGAAAAGCTACTTGATAGCGCCTTCGATCAAGAAAATCAAGGTAAAGGTTGAGAGGACCCGTTTTACTGATCATAGGACACCTCATTGATATAACCGGCTTGATAGGCGTTGTCTTTGCGTAGGACGTACAAAGTCAGAGGTTTATATATATATATTGTAATAATTTTTTTGTATATGGGTGGATATTGCAGGAGAAAATCTAAGAAAAAGAAGGGTTGGTCTCATATGTGTAATAGAAAAGGGTGGACTTTGACCTGGAGATCTGGACTACAAAAAAAGAAAAAAAATATTAAATTTATCATTAAACATAAAATTTATAATAAGATTTATTATATTTAATGTTTAAATATAAATTTTTAAAACCTTTAAAGATTTTAAATTATAAAATTATGTACAGTAATTTTTACCGACCGACGATAGTAAGGGAGGTATTGTTTTCACACCAAATTTCACATGTGGAGATTTTTACATATCTCCACGAATCATGCATTTTCTAAACAGAAAAAAGTATTTTTAGCATGATGTCTGTCCGTCTGTCCGTCCGTATAGATGTGTACAGCCTGAACGGCTCAACCGATTTTGATGAAATTTGGTATATTTACTTAATGCATCAGTGGGATGAATTGATCAACTTTTGGTGCAATTCCGGAAACCGGAAGTGGTAGTATTAGCGATCGACGATAGGAAGGGAAGGGTTATTTTCACACCCAATTTCACATGAGGAGATTTTTTTATATATTACCACGAATCATACACTTTGTATTGGTTTTATCCTCGGGAAAATCATATTTATTAGTTTTTTCTTGATTTAAAATTATATGACGTCATCCAGCCATTCATGACGTCACAGCCTGGTCTTACATATATATTATAAATAAAATAAAATTAAAAATGTTTATATTTATTATTTATGTATTCATATCTGTTTTTTATTACATTAATAGATATATTAAAATTATTTGAAATTGTTTCTGTAGCTAGAAATTAATTTACTTCAAACCGTCGGTCGGTTCGGACCTGGCAACAGGTCAACTTATTTTTTTTATATTTTTTTAACATAAAAAAAATATATAAAGACGTTTTATAAAAATTATAAGTAAACCAATAAGTATTTGTGGGTAAACAATTTTGTTAATTCTTGTGAATTATAAAATAAAAAAAATAATCCTTCTTGGAAAACAATATTTTTTGTTAATAATGTAGTCGGTCCTTTTGTAAGAGAGAGTCCGTGGACGACCGAGTGTAATAGTGGTCCTTTTTTACCGACCGACGATAGTAAGGGAGGTATTGTTTTCACACCAAATTTCACATGTGGAGATTTTTACATATCTCCACAAATCATGCATTTTCTTAACAGAAAAAAGTATTTTTAGCATGTCTGTCCGTCCGTCTGTCCGTATAGATGTGTACAGCCTGAACGGCTCAACCGATTTTGATGAAATTTGGTATATTTACTTAATGCATCAGTGGGATGAATTAATCAACTTTTGGTGCAATTCCGGAAACCGGAAGTGGTAGTATTAGCGATCGACGTTAGGAAGGAAAGGGTTATTTTCACACCAAAGGAGATTGTTTTATATATCACCACGAATCATGCACTTTGTATTGGTTTTATCCTCGAGAAAAATCATCTTTATTAGTTTTTTCTTGATTTAAAATTATATGACGTCATCCAGCCATTCATGACGTCACAGCCTGGTCTTGCATATATATTATAAATAAAATAAAATTAAAAATGTTTAAGTATATTTATTATTTATGTATCCATATCTGTTTTTTATTACATTAATAGATATATGAAAATTATTTGAAATTGTTTCTGTAGCTGGAAATTAATTTATTTCAAACCGTCGGTCGGTTCGGACCTGGCCACAGGTCAACTTATTTCTTCTAATACAGTCCGTCTGCTCTCGACGGGAGCCCACGAACGACTACCATTGTCTCTTTTCAACAACTATTCTCTTCTGGGGAAACGTATTACAATAATAAATAATCCTTTCCAAAAATAAATTTATTTTTAAATAAATAATTTTTTTTTTTTTTAATGATTAATGATATATTTAAAATATATATATATGATTTGCCTCTCTCTATCTCTCTCAATCAATTATCAAATTTTTATATATTGTTATTCTTTCGGTTTATATTTGATTTTTTTTTCTTTTAAACTTTTCGTCTGTATATAATTATTTTTATAGTTATGTTTATTTTATGCGTTAATTAATAATATACTAATTTATTTGATTAATAAAAAAAAAAATAAACATAAGAAATCAACCATTAATTACTTTCAGTAATAAAAATAATGAAATATATAATACTTATATATTATTATTTAATATATTAAAAATAAAAATACATATTCATCATATGTAAAATATTAATTATCATATATATTTATTACTCTTCCTTAATTAATATTTAAATATATAGAATGTTTATTATAAATTGTAGTTGGAGTTTGATATATCAAAGTGGCAAAGTGATTGAAGAAATGTTATCAAAATTAAGTTTGTTTCAGGATTTACCAATTGAGAAACATAAAATTAAAATGGAAAACCACCGAAATCGAAGGGTGTTTAAGTCAAATCACTAAATTAAATAATGGTCCTAAATATTACTTCCTTTCTCTGACTATAGAAAGGAGTCCGGTAAGAGCAAAGTAGTTTGTGCTCTCTTCATTAACACTTCATAGGTCCCCCCTATTCTAAAAACAACCATTGCTCAGTCTAGCGCGACCCAGTAAAACCAATATTAAAATTTGCATATAAATCCATTGATATTCTATTTAGCTAATGAATAAATTAAATGATGGTCCTAAATATTAATTTGGCCAGCAGAGGGCTCCACTAATTTTCTGTTTTTATTTTCAATTCAATTTGGATACATGAAAATTAAACTATTAATTAATTAAATAGTTCTCCTATATTCAAATCGAACCGAAAAAAACCGAAAATTAGTGAATAAGTGAATAATTAGTGAATTAGTCAATAAAACATTACTTAATGGCTGCACACATTTCGACGTTCATAACCAGCTAATCTGTCAAACTTAAAAAATTTTATCTTGAAAATTAGAAGAGACCGAGAAATATTTCATAAGGAAAGTTGTTTTGGAATTAAAAAAGGAATTTACTGGCAAAGTTTCATCCAAATCCCTGAAGCTTCCCCTTTTGTAAACAATCACCAATAAAATAATAAATGTATATATAATATATATTTATTTGGGTGAAAAGAAGTAAAAACTCTGTAGCTACTTTACTTATTGTTTCTGATTTATTCAATATTAAGGTTAATAGTTTTATTTTAATTAGCCTACCTGAAAAATACCTTTATGGTGATTTCGAAAAATTATATAGGGATCGATGATCAAAAAAGTTTAGCTGACTTAGACAAGTAGGATAATAATAATTTTTATGATAGTAACTGAATGGAAACATTTTATGAGAATTCTAATTGTATAGCAATAGAAAAAGTATTTTTTCTATTAGTGAGTGATTCATATTCCCAATGGTTTTCATATTTATATAATATATTAGGTTTAAAAGTAGATTTATTATTTGATTTGCCCCTACGTTATCACCCTCTCTAAATTCTATGTATTTTACCTTAATAAATATGATATACTATGATTTAAATCTAAATGTTTATCTCTTGATCTTTATACAACCCTTATTTATATTTATTCCACTATCCAAAGGTATAAATTATCTACTTATGGTAGATATTACATTGTATAATAACTAAAATAATATCAACTGAGAAAATGTAATAATAATAATAATTAAGTCTATTTCATTTGCTAAAAAAGTTATATAATGATGTAAATAATAAATGATTAAATTATTATTACTATTTTTATTTTTATTGCCAAGGGAATTTCCCTAGCTGGGATCTAAGGGACGGAGTCAACCCAGCCTCCGGGAACAACATTGGGGAAAAGCTACTTGATAGCGCCTCCGATCAAGAAATTCTACTGATCATAGGACACCTCATTGATTTAACCGGTTTGATAGGCGTTGTCCTTGCGTAGGACGCACAAAGTCAGAGGTTTTTTTTTATTTTTAGTTTTATTTATTTGTAATACAATTTGAGAAATTTTGATTGATAATGAATCCATAATTTTAATTATTATAATTAATATTATTATTATTATTTATTGCACTTTTGTTCACACCTCCTTCTCTCGTTATGGTTGGTTAGTAGTGGTTGTTTGATCCGGGTGCAAATTACCAAATAGATGTAAATGTAATGTGTGGTAATATGTTTTGATCTCTGACACACACCTGACTTTCGATGTAATCAGTTTGAATGCATATTGACATTGCAATAGTTCTGATGTCACTTATTGCATTATGGATGCAGGCACTGGCCAGGGAATAGTGGGGTAGAGTCGTTGCTTGGCATACGGGCAAAGGATAGAAGAGGGAAGATTAGACCTCCTTTACATATCACAAACAAACATACTATATGAAAATTGATATATCGAGAGTGCAATTGAGTGGAATGTGATTTAACAATCACACACACACACACACACATACACAACCACATTCTATTTTTGTTTTTCTAAATAAATATAATAAGCTGGAGTGTCTCCACTCGACTATCTCGCAAATTTGAATTGGATTAATTAACATATATTATATTTAAATTAAATTTAATTAATTATAAATTAAAATTAATAAATAATATTTATTAAATCACCGCATGTTTGGCTCTTTGTTGATGGCACGTGTTGGCGCGTGATTTGCAGTGTTAAAAAATTAATTGCGGTACTTTCAGCGATTCAATCAAGTTAATATTCGATATATAGCAGTTTTATATAATTTTTAATCATGTGAAAAACTATCAAACATATATCTTTATTTTTATGGTCACTTTAGAGTTTAGAGGAAAAAAAATCAAAACGTTTTAGGTAATTCTCAAAAGTTAATAGAAAACTACGAATTTTGAATAATGTCCGTATACTAAATTCCATGATTCTAGCTCAAACCGTTTTTACGTAATCTTGTCTCCATACATACACACATACAGACAGACAGACATTTTTCTCAACCTTAGTGAAAATGATTCAGGAACCTTCAAAACTTATAAAAACATCAAAATCTTGACATCGAAAATTTTCGTGATCGCAATACTAATCTCTGGCGAGATATTAAAAATTGCTTAAAGCTTTTGTCATATAAATATTATATATACGATATATACGTATATAAAAATTTGTATTCTTTATATTTCATAAATATTTTATAAAAACGTTTATCATATCCTATTTTTGGAATCTGTAGAATAGTATCATGCTACCAGATTAATTATGTCATTCAAAAATAGAAAAAAAGAGAAAGATTTCAATTTATTTTGAAAATCTGGTCCTTAAGTTTGAATTATAGTTGTATGGAAACAACCTGATAGGGGAACAATGAGACAAACAAACAAATAAACAAACGAAAAGAAAAAAATGGCTTAAAATGGCAAATCATAGATCAAGACGTTTCACATTTGGCTCTGATTCAAAAAGTAACTTTATACTTTTTATAGCCCCTCCCCCTCCCCCAATGCTCTTTTTCCCTCCCTCCACCCACTCCTTTATCAAAATGCATTTGGATAAACATATAATTTAAAATGTTCAATTTCTAAAGATACTATCAATGAGTTAAAGTTTTATGGGATGTCCATTTGCCAAAAAAAAACAAACAAAAAAAAAAAAAATTGATTAAAATAATATATTTTTCCAATTTGTAAAAAAAATGAATCGAATAAATAATATAAAGTAAAAAAAAAGGATTAAAAAAATTCTTAATCTTTCTAAATATTTTATTAATTTTTTTTTACAATTTATCTAATATTAGAGGATATATTTTATTTTTGATTAAAAATAAAATTACGAAAAAAAAAAATTTTTTTCATTAAGTCAGTTAATAAGCAAAGATAGAAATAAATAATTAGAAAATTTAATATGGAATCTCTTATTAATTATTAATTTATAAATAAATGACCTGATTGGATTATAATGGGGTTGATTATGATGCGTTCAAAAAATGATGGTTGACGGTTGAAGGGACTGAACGGCCAAAAGCGAGTGCCAACTGTGCTCCCCTACACTTAAATTAAAATATCGTTAGCTCCACTTCAGTTTTGATTTCTTTATGTCAACAAATTTATATATTTGCATGGATTCTCTTATGATTCATGATTTGTTATGATGCTGTGGAGAAATGACAACGGTGGTGCCATAATGCCGGTGGCCTATCCATCCAGGAGCAAGAATTTTATTTAAATTTTGAATTTGTTTCTATTTTAAAACATTTTTTTTTCCTTTTTTTCTGTAGGTATACCACCTTCCTATGTCACTTGTAAGAAAGGTTCGTATTCAAAATTGCATTAACAAAAGTAGAATTATAGAGACATGTATTATTTTTTTCATTTAAAATATAATAAATTGATAATTTTAATATTATATAAAAAAAAATTATAATTAATTAAAATTATTTATAATAATATTGATTAAATTGATATTCTTGATTCGAATAATCTATGGATATATTTTTTTTTTTATATATTTTATAAATTGTTTGTTTTTTTTTAAATAAATTTCCGAATCTTCTTTAAAATAGCTTCCGGGCTAATCACATCGTCCATATTGATTTGATATCTTTTAATGGGTTTTCTCTACATTAAGTTTTCACAATTCCCAAACCGACGAAAGAAAATAAAATAAAATGAGAATGGAGAGAAAGAAATCTCTAGAAATCACTTAACGACACCCCCACCTATTCACCACCCTTCATTCACCACCATCCCCCTTTCCCTCTTCTCCATACTCCTTACCTCCCACCCTCCTCTCTCTCTCTTTCTTTCCACATCCATCCACTGAACAAAAAACTTAATCGAGCGAAATTCCAATAAATTCACCTCACTATGATTCTATCATAAGAGACGTTATTCAATTATTATTATTATTATTATCATTACATATATATATATATATATATATATAATAAATGAGAATTATAAAACAGAATGCTTGGCATTCATTCATTCATTCATTCATTAAAAAGAAAAAAAAACAAACTAAACATATAAAATTCTATACTCCAAAGAGAAAATGGTAGGGCCTTTTAATTTTCTCTCAATTAAATTTATATTCAATTAATTCTTCTTCTTCTTTTATTTTGAAGAATAGAGAATATATTAAATAGAATAAATTACACAAAGAAAAAGAAAAAAAAAGATAAAATATAATGGATAATAATACTAATAATATTAATAATAATAATATTTCAAAATTTTAAAAAAGTTCTATTGTGTTGTTATATTCTCTTATTTAAGATTTTTTTTCTACCATGATTATTCATGAATTTTTAACGAATCAATTATTTTTATATATATATATTTTTTTTGGATATTTAATATTATATTTTTAATTTAATATTATACTCTTGCTGTTGATTGCGTACTTATTATAGATATTAAAGAAGATTAAAAGATATATCTAAAGGGCTTAAACAGCACATTCTTAAATTATTAACTGTTATAATAAATAAATAATATGATTGATTGCAGATGATCAAAAAAAAGATGATATATGCAATGTCTAATTTTAATTTACGTAGGAAAAATTTCGAGAGCAGTTCAATAAATCCGTGACATTTTGAATTTCCCGTCTCTTAAATGAAATGCCAACACTGATCCTGTCTGCAGGCACTGTCAGCTGACTCTTGTCGAAATTTGGGTATTTTAGTTTTTGTTTGACATCCATTAATTACAGACTGATTTGACTGACTCGTGATTTGAGAAGAAAATGGAAAAAAGTCAATTTCCATGATAATTTATGAATTGGAATAGGAATTGCTCCCTCATCCACCCTATTCTCCGGATTTAGACTCGAGTAACTATTTCTTGTTTCCAAACTTGAAGAAATGGCTCGGCAGAAAGAGACTCCAACGATGAAATCATCTCACAAACAAATAACTATTTTGATATCCTCGACAAATCTTTTTTTTTTGGAAGGGATAAGAAAATTGGAAAAACGTTGGACAAAGTGTTTAGAATTAAAAGAAGACTACGTTGAAAAATAAAATAATTTTTTATCCAAAAACTTGTGTTTCATTCAAAAAGTCACGGACTTATTGACCTGCCCTCGTATATATTGTAGATAAATGAATGGAAAGTAATATAAAAAGGAATAATATAAAATAAACTTGGTTTTGTTAAATAATACAAATAAGCCACTCTGGCTTGAATTAGGATTATTTACTGAACAAAATGGAGGATCGGAGTAAACAAACCAGCAAGTATAAGTATTGGTTTTCGACTCTCTCTTGTTTGTTGGTAAGAGAGCAAGCCGTTATATAGCATTTAGGGAATCCCTCAATGGTTTGTGATTTTTCCGTCGAGGCACCACTTTACTTTATAGGAGTCAAAACCGGAGGGCAGATTTTCCAAATTCAATAATAAGAATTTTTAATAAAATTAACCAATTGCTCCTGTTACACTATAATATAAATGTTACTAATACTGATTCCCTGATTTTATTAAAATTTAATAATACATTCTGGCAATTACATATTAAAGATTTCTAATGAAAATTTAATTTTCATTTATTTTTTTAAATTTAATATAATTAATTTTTGTATTTTTCAAGGACCCCCTCTGTATATGTAACTTTCTAATATGTTTTATACTTGTCTCAATATCAAGATAAAAAATTATAAAAAGAGATAATAAGAATCTACAAATAAATATGTGTATATTGGAAATTTTACAAAAATAAAAAACAACTTTCTTAATAGAAAATAATATAATAATAATGATAATATAGAATTGATAGTCGAGTTATTTGTTATCGTCATTGATTTAAATGGATATTAACTGAAAATGAAAAATATGTTTTTTGAATTTGTATATACTTATATATGTACAAACCAGTATATGTAATGAAAATAAAATTTTCCCCCCTTTGACTAAAAATAATTAAGAATATTTTTGTAATTGTATAAATACGAGTAAAATATAAATTTACCTAATTAATAGTAGATGACAAGAGAAGCAGAAGAATAAATTCTCTTCTTTTGTTATCAATACAATCAATTTAATGTACAATATAAGTGCACTTATCACTTTTGTAAAATTGAATATATAAATTAAAATTAAATCTTCCCTCTTGTATTTTTTATGAATATGTTATATGTAAAATATGAAATTCTATTTAGAATTTAACGTTTATTATTTCATTATCATATTTTGCTTCATTGGCATCTAAAATTAATTTTGATAACAAGCAGTCCACTTTGTCATTTGATAGGAGAATAAAAAAAAGGAGTTTTCTCATAAAACAAATACAGATAACGAATTTTAGCCTTTCGATCAAATTATAATAATAAATACCAAGAAATCAATTATTTTCCATTAATTTCTTAAAAATCATTTTCTACTTTTCAATTCAAGAATCTTCTTCTTCAAGTGCCTTGTCCGGTCTCCCTGACGTCGGCGATCACTCTGGCGAAAACGTCTCTATTTTCCGCCGTGCGGAACAGCTCTCCCACGCTCCTTATGCCGGTCCATTCCCTGATATTCCCTAACCAGGATTGGCGTCTTCTCCCGGGTCCACGTCGACCCTCAATTTTCCCTTTGAGGATTAATTGAAGGAGTTGATATTTATTACCTCTCAAGATGTGGCCGAGGTAAGAGATTTTCCGGCATTTGACAGTGTTGAGGAGTTCTCGCTGTGTGTTTGCTCTCCTCAAGACATCCCTGTTGGTAACTCTCTCGACCCAGGGAATTCGCAGCATTCGCCTGAGGATCCACATCTCAAAAGCCTCCAGGCGATTCATCGTACTGACCTTGAGTGTCCATGCTTCCACACCATATAAGAGAATGGACCAAACATAGCATTTGGCCATTCTCTGTCGTAATTTAAGATTTAGGTTGTCATCACAGAAGAAGGATCTCATTTTATTGAAGGTGGACCTCGCAGCCTCAATTCTGGACTTAATTTCGATATCCGGGTCTAGCTGGTCATTCATGATACAACCAAGATATTTAAAAGATCTTACTCGTTCAACTTGTTTGTTATCGAGGTGGAGGGAGGCGTTTCCATGTGGCTGGCGGCTAAAGACCATAAATTTTGTTTTGGCTATATTGATGTTTAAGCCCGCTTTAATTCCAATTTGAGAAATTTTATTTAGAAGTAGTTGAAGGTCTTCAATGTTTTCAGACAGGATCACAGTGTCGTCGGCATATTTAATTGTACTAATTGGTACGCCATTTACTTTCACCCCCATATCCAGTTCTTCCAAGGCCTCCTTAAAAATTCTGTCAGCATAGAGATTAAATAAAAGGGGAGAGAGAATGCATCCTTGACGGACTCCTCTCTGGATCTCAATTCCCGGTGTTGTGGATTTTCCTACTCTGATTACGGCATATTGCCTCCAGTACAGATTTTTTATAATCCTGATATCTTTTTCGTCCACTCCAGCATCGCACAGAAGTTCAATCAGTCTAGTGTGTTTTATTCTGTCAAAGGCTTTTTCGTAGTCAACAAAACATGCAAATACATCTTTGTGTTGGTCACGACATTTTTGAAGCAAAACATTGAAGCCAAATAATGCTTCTCTTGTACCGAAGGCGTTTCTGAATCCAAACTGCGAGTCATCTAAGTCTAACTCACATTTTAATCGGATGCGGGCGTGTATTATTCGAAGAAAGGTCTTTAACATGTGGCTCATAAGACTGATGAGGCGATAGTCACTGCAATTCTTAGGGTATTGTTTCTTTGGGATAGTAACAAATGTTGATTTCAGCCATTCCTCTGGAAGCATACCGCAGTTATAGATATTGTTAAATATTTTCAATACCAGGTCTATATTGTCTTCATTGATGAATTTGATTAATTCCATTGGGATTCCATCTGGTCCCGGCGCTTTCTTGTTCTTAGCAATTGAAATAGCGTGAATTAGCTCTGATTTTATTATTTTTGGTCCTTCAGGATCGCAATCATCAATTTCAACTTCCTCTCTGGAATCTTCAAAAAGTTTTGCTGCGTACAATTGCCAGGCTTTCATGAGTTCAGCTTCGTCCGTTACTAGTTTTTTGGCTTCATTTAGTATTGACATTGGTGGTCGACTCCTGAATTGTCCAGTTATTTCCTTTACCTTTACATGTATATTAAACATGTCATGTTTTGAGACTAATTCTTCTATTTCTTCACACCTTTCTGTCATCCAAATTTGTTTTGCTAATTTAATCCCTTTCCTTATTTTGAATTGCATCTTTTTATATTCCACGACGTTATTTTTGAGAAGTCTCCTTTCTTCCATCAAATCCAAAATCTCGTCCGTCATCCACGACCTCCTCTTCATTGTACGTGTTCTCCTCAAGTGAAGCGAACCAGTCTCCACCAAGCATTTTTCAGCAGTGCCCACTGAGTATTTATATCGTCAAGATCGTCAATAGATATCCTCATTAATTTGCCATTGAGATCATCAATAACAGCATTCCTAACATCCTCAAATTGTAATCTTGATGTATCAATAATATTAACGTTGCAGTTTTTTCTTTTTACAGACTTCAACGCTAGGCCCATGTCCGCAACCAAAGGGTTGTGATCTGAGCCTATGTCTGCACCAGGGTATGTTGTGACTCTTTTAACACAATTTCGGAAACGTCTGTTTATCAGAATGTAATCAATTTGGTTCCTACTTGGTTCTTGGTTGTCAATAGAGTCTCTGGGTGATTTCCATGTGTAAAGACGTCGCTTTGGAAGTTTAAATAGCGTATTAGTTACTACCATCTCTGTAGTTTGGCAGAAATCATAGAGCCGGTCTCCTCTCTCATTACACTCACCTAAGCCGAAATCGCCGACCAAATCCCCCCGTCTACCCTGACCGATTTTAGCATTAAAGTCTCCAAGTATCAAGTTTATGGTATTCTTCTTGAGAGAGTTTAGAGTGTTTTCTAAAGTGTTGTAGAATTTTTCCACTTCCTCATCGTATTTACTATCAGATGTAGGTGCGTAGACTTGTAAGATATTTATGTCAAATGGCTGTCCATGAATCTGTAGCAGCATCACTCTATCCGATATGGGCACAAAGTTCTTAACGTACCTCGTGAACTCCGAGTCAACTAGAATTCCGACACCGTTTCGATGAAACCTATCTCCACTCTCACTTCCTGAGTAATAGAGTGTTCCTCCTTCCTGAGAACAAACACCGACACCAGGCCATCTGAGTTCGCTGATTCCCATGAACTTAACTTTAAGTCTTCTCATTTCTTTGATAGCGTTGTTTAATTTTCCGGCCATGAAGAGACTTCTGACATTCCATGTACACACTCGCAATCTGGTTTTCACTATTCTGAGCCGGGAGATTCTTCGCACCCCTTGCCCATTTAAGGGCTGCCCGGGACTGGGGGCCATTTGTATTTTGTTTCTCGTCATAGTGAATTTCCTGGGGATGGTATACCGAAGTGGTTTCCCGTTGCCTTCTTCGGTTTGATTCTCAGCCGCCCCTAACCTGGAGTACAGACGCTGTTCGTAGCCGCCCCTAACCTGGAGAACAGACGCTACTGGGTTTCGCCATAACTGGCTTAAGAGAAGAGAAGGTAAATAGTAAGAAATGAAAGACCCCTAGCCCTCGGACACCTAATAGCGTCGGGGTCGGAAGAAACAAGAGTTGGCCAAGAGAGGCCAGATAGGAAAGATAAAAGTAAGATATCTAGTACAAGTAAGTGGAAGCAATACTAGATATGGCTTGGGACCTCATGGATGCCAATCCATATGCTCATAAGCTATGAGCCCCTCAAGGGAATATGTAAGATCACCCAGCGCGCATACAAACCGCCCGCCACAAGCCACTGATAGGAAAAAGGAAATTGTTATTTATTTATTTTATAATATTAGTAAATGTTAATCGGGATAAGTTATTAATAGGAATAAATAAATAAAGGATTTAAAACAGGAGTGGTAGAGGGGGGAGAAGGAGTGGAGTACTTGCTTGGTAGAACGTTGAACCCTGAACTGAACTCGGAATTAGATGACAAAAATAAAATTAGAACAATGATCATTATCATTATCACCAATTATACTTATTAATGGGTTCATATACCCATCAGTCTCAGTACCGAGAATTACCAATTAAGGATCCACCGCGCCCACCTTGGTAGCAATTGATCCCAGATGTGCCCCATTGTAAAGAGCACTTCAAGATCAGTAAAATGATGTAAAACTTACCACCAGTTTTAACAAATACCCCAAGGAAAAACGGATGGGAATCAGGAGCGATGCGACACACGTCCGACCAGCGCCGAGTTCACTCACACATTCAATTCAAGAATAGATTTTATAATTAAATTAATTATGTAGCACCACTAAGAATTAATTGAGGGCAAATCGCTAATTTTTTTTATTTTTTTAATTTTTTTGTTTTCGTGGTTCTATTAATATTATATAATTAATTAATATTTAAATAATTAATTTGTATTTAAAATTGTAAATATGTATCATTACCTAATTAATTGTTTTTATTTATTTATTTTTATAAATACATTTTAAAAGTTTTCAAGTTTTTTTTTTAAAGTTTTATCACTTGATTAATTTATCTATTCATGCTCTATTACACTGTGCATTTATTTGTACAATTTAAATGGAAATTACCAAAATCAGAGTGAATTTCGTTATTTGTTGTTGTTCTTATTGACTATTGTATTATTAATAGGAAAGTAGGTATGTATAACATAGTATGAAGATCCTAATAATTTCTAAATGAGAACGGAAATACTTTCTATATTTTTTCAAAGAGGTTGGGGTCTCAAATAACTATAGATAATCATATTATATGAGTACGTATATTTCCGTGGTCAGCCTACTCATATATAAATTTAATGAATAGATACTGTCAAGTTTTCCAAGTTTCGAAACTCAGTAAGTCCATACTCTTCCACACATTCAATCTAAAATTCCCACATCAACTGTTGTTCATACAGAATCCAAAAAAAAAAATTCCCTCCTAAATAAATTGTTTTAAAAATGGCGCCGAAATGGGCGCCGAAACGTGGAGACACCAATTTTTTACTATCTCGCCATGTTGATCTTTGGATGTTTTTATACGTTTTGAAGGTTCCTGAATCATTTTCACTAAGGTTTAGAAAAATGTCTGTCTCGTGTGTGTGTGTGTGTGTGTGTGTGTGTGTGTGTGTGTATGTAGACAAGATTACGCAAAAAAGGTTTGAGTTAGAATCATGAAATTAGGTACATGGGCATTATTCAAAATTCGTAGTTTTCTATCAACTTTTGAGAAATAGAGCTCAACCGGAAGAGGGTCATTACTTACAACGTTTTTATTTTTTTTCCTCTAAAGTGACCGTAAAAATAAAGATATATATTTGAAAGTTTTTCTCATGATTAAAAATTGTATAAAACTGCTATATATAGAATTTCAGCTTGATTGAATTGCTAAAAGTACCAGAATTAATTTTTTAACCCGAATGTAAATCACGCGCTAGCACGTGACATGATGTCATCAACAACGAGCCAAACATGAGCTGGTTTAATAAATATTATTTATTAATTTTAATTCATAATTTATAATTAATTAAATTTAATTTAATTATAATATATTATGTTATTTATTCCAATTCAAATTGCGAGATAGTCGATTGGAAACACTCCAGCTAATTTTTTTTATGTTTTCCATAATATTTTCAATTTACATTTTCTTTTAATGATATGATACATATATAATATCAACATTAAAGAATAATAAATAAAATAAGTCTGTTTTTTTATCACTACCTAGGAATAATATCTATAAGATAATATAAGTTGTTAAAATGAAACATTTCATTTTCATTTATACATTTTGGTATGTTAATTTGAGATTTCATTAAGTGATTAAGCTAATTTTCCACTGGGCGACATTTCAAATTAATTGAATAAGATCTAGAATGCCACTCAAAATTTATTCCCTTGACAGCAAGAGAAATGCTCCATTAATAGTTGGATTTAATCGTCTCATGGAATTCCAATTGGCTTAACTGTTTGCCAATTGAATGAATACCTTAAACTTTAAAGAATAAATTTAAAGGATAACTAACACGTACGTATACTGTATACTCAATTCTTTTTAGATATACTCTTTATATTCCATATCAGCGAGGTCGGGGAACCGGAGTAAATTTCCCCAAATGGGGTAAAAATGAAACTTTTGTGAGTGAAAAGTATATATTTTTAATTTGCTATTTTATAATCCTGTTAGTATTTTTACAAATTAAATTTTTACCGACCGACGATAGTAAGGGAGGTATTGTTTTCACACCAAATTTCACATGTGGAGATTTTTACATATCTCCACGAATCATGCATTTTCTTAACAGAAAAAAGTATTTTTAGCATGATGTCTGTCCGTCCGTCTGTCCGTCTGTCCGTCTGTCCGTCCGTCTGTCCGTCTGTCCGTCCGTATAGATGTGTACAGCCTGAACGGCTTAACGGATTTTGATGAAATTTGGTATATTTACTTAATGCATCAGTGGGATGAATTGATCAACTTTTGGTGCAAATCCGGAAACCGGAAGTGGTAGTATTAGCGATCGACGATTGGAAGGGAAGGGTTATTTTCACACCAAATTTCACATGAGGAGATTTTTTTATATATCACCACGAATCATACACTTTGTATTGGTTTTATCCTCGGGAAAATCATATTTATTAGTTTTTTCTTGATTTAAAATTATATGACGCCATCCAGCCATTCATGACGTCACAGCCTGGTCTTACATATATATTATAAATAAAATAAAATTAAAAATGTTTATATTTATTATTTATGTATTCATATCTGTTTTTTATTACATTAATAGATATATTAAAATTATTTGAAATTGTTTCTGTAGCTAGAAATTAATTTACTTCAAACCGTCGGTCGGTTCGGACCTGGCCACAGGTCAACTTATTAGTTATTGTCTTCTTTTCAAAATTATCATGGGGGAGGGGGCTATAATAGGAAAGATGCTAAAAAGACGGGATTTTTCGTTTTTTTTTTTGTTTTTTTTTGCTCTTCGCCACGGGGTAATATCAGCTTACACAAAAATATTTTGGGGTAATGATTAAAAAAGTTCCCCGACCGCTGTTTTATATATATAGTACCGGGACCCCGAGCCTCGGCTCGGTACTTAAGTTAAAAAAAATGATTCATTATTATTGGGTTTGGCTGGTAATATTAATTCCTGGGATACCGAGCTGTCGCTCGACCCTTTAAAAAATATTAATATACAATTCTTTAATTATTTATTACAATTATTAAATGTTGCATCAATCTGATTAAAATGAATTGAACTGGGGTCCTCAATAATACAAACAAACAATTTTAGCTAGCATAATAAGATTAATCCAAGTAATATCGTCTATTTCTATTCGACACTATTTTCAGTTATGAAATGAACAGTCAGTAGAGAGTAAAAAAATTGTAATTGAACACCGCCGTTTTTTTAAATAATTAAATTAATTTATAGATTATAAAATAAAAATTATTGTATTAACATTAAAAATATTGAAATAAAAAATAATAGTTTGATTTAATAAACTAAAATAATATAAACATTTTTAGTGGGAATTTCTCAGGGAGGTAGGGAGCCCAATTCATTTAACCATCCATAAGGCAAAATAATGTCTTAACACTCCGTTTTTTCAAATTTAAAATAGAGGGAGAGAAAGAGTTTCAATTATATTCGAATAGTCTATATATTCTATATATGAGTATTTTTTTTCTGAATTTAATACCAAGTTGATTTTCAAAATTTTCTATTCTTTATGCATATGATTGATTACATGTGTTAAAATTTAAACAAATTCAAATATTCTAATTTTTAAATTTATATATAATTTAATATTATTTTTTCGAGACTAATGGCACAAATACCGGTGGCCCTAATCAGAGCAAGAGAAGACTCCTTAAGGTAGCGGCCCAGTCGATGATGTTATATGGATCGGAGATTTGGGCTTTACAACAATATTTTAAGTGAAAAAATGATTGCTTGGTTATATAAAAATTAAAATATTATTCTTTATAACTTTATTATACAGAAAAGTAGGCGTGTTAATATTAAATATATATACCTGGGACACCGAACTATTACTCGACCCTTTAACCAATTTATACAATTTATTTTTATATACTTTAAAAATTTTACAATTTTTTAATTATTTATTATAATTGTTAAATGGGATTTCTAAAAATGACCCATTAAAAATTTGTTTCCTAAAATATTTCAAATTAATTAAAATAAATTGTATAAATGTTCATTTATAAAATCTATATATCTGTGTGTCTGTTTGTCGATTTTTTAAATTTTGATTTTGGATTCGATTAGAGCTTAAAATGTGTAAATGTAAAGTGGTCTTGGTTTTTTTAAAATTCGTTTGGGAACATGGTCAAATCGGCAGTCAAAGTTGAAAATTCCCCATATATTATAACTACTGTAATTAGTATTATTATAATGTAAAATTATAAAGAAAAAATGTTTAGACATTATTATAGACATTTTCATTCTGTAAATTAAATAATTTTATTTCATTTAAATAAATATCTATTTTTAAATATTTTTTTCTCTCTACATTATTTATCTAATTCTCACAATATATTAAGATCATACCGGGACCCCGAGCCTCGGCAAGGTAATTAAGTTAAAAAAAAATAATTCATTATTATTGGGTTTGGCTGGTAATATTAATACTTGAGACACCGAGCTGATATACAATTCTTTAATTATTTATTACAATTATTAAATGTTGAATCATTGCATCAATCTGATTAAAATGAATGGAACTTGGGGTCCTCAATAATACATAAATATGTATTATTAGGTATGTTTCTAAGTGCATGAATATTTTTTTTATTGGAAGAATGATAAATATATATCGTAATTTATAATTATAAAATATTATTAAAATATATATTTTTAATTTTATTTCGAAATTAAATAAAATATTTAAAATATAAAAAAAATATTAATACAATATCTTTTAAAAAAAGGCGGGAGTCAAATTTCAATATGAATGTCATTTGTCCATATATAAATTAATAATAAATAATATTAATAAATATTAAATTTAATAAAAGAACAATGAATAAATAAATATAAAATAGTAATTTATTAAAAAATAAATATGAAAATAGATAAAAAAAAAAATAACAAATTTATTATTTTTAAATATCGATGCTCGAGTCAAGCTTCGACCCTTCGAACTCCACTCGTCAAAAAGTCATTCTAACCACTGGACCAATATATTAAGATAATAAAAATGAGATTTTTTTACAATCTATTCAAGCCAATTACTAAACCGTATTTGTTGTTTTTGTTTATTTTTTTTTTGAGAGAGATTAACAAATATATATATATATTTTATTAAAAATAAATATTTTTAATTTTATTTCGAAATTAAATAATAAATTTTAAAATATTTTAAATAAAAAAAAATATTAATACAATTTCAGTTAAAAAATAAAAATGGATGTCATGTGACGTCACCCATATATAATTTTAAATTAAGAAATAAATAATGAAAATGTACTTTTCCTGAGATGTGATCAATAAAACTCAATTTTTCTTTATAAATACTATATCTAGTGTGAATTTGAAAAAAATCGTTAGAGCGGTTTTTGAGAACCCATGGCTAAACAAACAAACAGAAACAAACAATTTTAGCTAGCATAATAAGATAAGATATTGTAATAAAAATATATATATATATATAATGCAAACAAGATAAAAACACTCAACAGAGAACAGTTTATTATTTGAAATCAAAAATCAAATATATATATATATATATATATATATATAATCCTAATCAAATATATATATTAATAATGAAACAAAAATGTTAGTGACTATAAAAATTTGGAAATTTTTTAAATTGTAACTTTTGGCTCTTCCGTCTTGCTCTTGCCGACCCCTGCCTTTGGGTAAAGTCTGGATATGGAAGTTAAACACTCCCGAAATTGTAAGGAGGAGTGGCGCAACCAGGGGGGGGGGGGTTTTGGGGGTTAAAACCCCCCCCAGGAGAGAAAAAAAATAATAATTGCTGTATATTCAGTGGCGCAACCAGGGGGGGTTTTGGGGGTTAAAACCCCCAGGAGAGAAAAAAAAAAATAATTGCTGTATATTATGTTTTCAAATAGAAAAGAAAAAAAATTCTTAAAATATAACTTAGTGTATAATAAAAAAGTTTTTTTTTATTAATACATGTGGAAATTGATACCGAGGTCAAGGGATGTTTCGAGCTCCTCACTCCACTTCCTTATCCCTGGTTGTAAAATTTAACAGAGGGATAGCGGAAACGCAGGCCCTCACCCCCACAGGGCCTTTGGTGACGTCCAGGAGAAAGTCACCCCCCTTCTCCACCACAACGGGTAGGGCATTTGTAAATAAACTATTTTATAGAAATTCGCAAACAAGAAGTTGCTCTATCGAGAACATTTACCCTAGACACCAATTCAACCCCTTCCACATTGCTACATACATTAATTGCTAATTTCATAAAAATTATGAAGCGAAGACTAATTTCAGATTTTTTTCAAAATAAGAAAAACAAGAAAGGTAAGATTTAAAATTTTTTTTTAAATTAGTGAATTAATTCTTAAATACTTTTCCATTTAAGAATTAGATAGTGAAGCTGGACCTTCAGAAACAACAGATTGTGTTAATAGCAATAGCGAAGAAGACAATAAAGAAATAGTTGATTTCACAACTGAAAAGGTTAATTTTTTTTATTTGTTTATATATATTAACCCATTTGTAGAGCCAGCGTTCCCAAATGGGAACATTTATTTTTATACACCAAAAACCCTTTCAAAAATATTTTTTTCTATATTTATCTACATGATATCTGGTCACCAATGGGTTAAAATCAAATTTCATTTTTTCACGTAGCCAGAGAAGAGGCAGGGGGGGGGGGATTCGGGAGCTTCAGTTCCCACACATAAAATCTTTTTTTTTCTAAATTTTCTTAAGTTTAATTTTTTCAAATTATCCTACCACTACGGGCGGACGAAAAGCTTTCGACATCTTAAAGTAATTTATTATAAATAACTCCTTTATTATTAAGTTTAGGTAAAAATGAATATAATGAAACTTTTAGTAAATGCGATTTCCTATAAATTTAATATGATAGGTATGATAATTCTCATAAAAATCGGAATTTATAAAGAAATTCAATAAAATGTGTTTTGACACCTCTTTAAACTAGCATTACTTATGGTCCCATCTTGTCCAAAAACAATCCAATCCCCGCCCATCATTCCAAAAAAAAACATCTAAATATCAAATCCCAAGATAATATCTCATTTCGTTTAGACTTAATTTTGGTAACGAACGGCCGGCCGGATCAAAATTTTTTTTTGCAAGTTTGGATTCAGAACCGTCTGAAAAGTGGAAATCTCGAAGAATCTCGGAGCAAAAATTTTCCGATCATCGTAAAAGCTATCCTTATTTCATGAGGAAAGCTAAAATGGTTTACTTATAGCTGGAAAAAAATATTTTCTTTCTAAAACTGTGAATACGAGTAAATAAAATACAAAATTTGCCAGATTTTGTAAAATCAGTGTTTCATTTACAAAACTTTTTTAAATATTTAATATAAAAAAAAAAATCTTAATGAAAATTTGTTTTTGAGTGAGCCCGGGGGGGGGGGGATAGGAAGGTGGAGCGGCTAGTCAAAACCCCCCCCAGGAGCAAATTCTGGTTGCGCCACTGGTAAGGAGAGATATATTCACAATATATTAAATATAAAATTTGAGAATTCATGTTAAGTTTAAATGGATATAGATAATTAATACATACATATCCGATACTATTGATCTTCTATGACTAACTTGAGGAATGGTATCGGTACATCGAGGAACACACTCTTGACAAATAATCCCTTCATCTGGGTTGGTATTGTAACGTGGGTTATCTACATCCAATAAGTGACTCGACATTTTCATGCATAGAATACCAGTTGCATTACAGTAATAACCTCTACCATTAACTGAAAAAGTAATTAATATCATTGAAATAATATTCTGTTCAATTATTTATTATAGAAAACGTTGAAATATATTATAATGTCAGAGATATTCATTATAGTTATATTCTACTTGACAATGATATTTGATTCTATTTCAATGTGTATTCTATTTGTAGACTAATGGAGTTAAGGTTGTATAGTGCAGTCCAGAAAACAAATGTGTTATCCACGAATTTGAGCCAGTATGTAGTTTTTACTTAGACTAAGACCCAGAAGCCCAAAAAATCCCTTCTCAGGATCCACTTGAAAATGGCGCCTAAATGGGCGCCGAAACGAAACTCAAATCTCACAAAAACACGTGAATATAATCAGCAAATATCTTCTTCTATATATTTATAAATTTGTGAATTAAAATCTATATAACTTTTCTATATCTTATTTATATTCCCACACTCACTTATTTTTCTATCAATTCATCTAAACAAATTGAATATTATTTAAAATTAAAATACTCCCAGTATTTTAATTAAAAATGTTCTCAAAATAATTTAATAGACTTAATCATATTTTTATAATTGAATTCAAAGTATCAATAAATGAAACTTACCAATATGTTCTTCTACAGTAGGTAAAAAACAATTACAGCTTTTAAAAATGAATTCAATTTTACAGGACACAATGCATGAATTAGGTGCATAATTGGTAAATGCACTTTTCGAAAGAATCTCATGACCAAATCGACAATTTCTTTTTGAAATTGGCGCAGAAATAATATCAGGATCGGAATAAGTCTCAATTAGAAAGAAATCTATTTTACTAAATACATTTAGATTTATATCAAAAGGATCTTTAGAAGCTGGCATGTCGTCTCTTGAATGAATATGCAGCTAAAATAATATATACCAGCTGGTCAGAGCGCCTTCGGCGCTCTTCACAGCTGGACGGGGGCTCCGCCCCCTGTACCCCCGAGTGGTACATCGTATTTGGTTAAAAGTAGTAAAAGGTTTTCATCCATTTTGTTTCAATCATTATATTACATAAAACATTCATTTCTTTTTGTGTTCTTATTTAAAATATATTTTAATTTAATCAGTAAATTAATTATATATATTATTATTGTATATGTTATATCTATCTATTTATATAACTCAAAGATACTCGAAAGTTCTTGGCCACATTTCTCCAAATGTCCCTATCCTGATCCCTTGTCCCATCTCTCTTACGTCCCTTCCTATGCGTCCATGGTCTTGATTCCCTTTGATAATAATTTTGATGAGATAAGCCTCTTTACTGCATGATAACAGACGTTTCCCGATTGATACCTCGATTTAAATTCTTCTCAAATATTATTATCCTTCGTGATTACATTCAATTTTTCTACATATTCAAATTTTACATTTTTTGTATATTAAGATTTTGTATGTTAATACTGTTCCTCTTTGTCACTAAATATTTTTTCTTATCACTATTAATTTCAAACCTCCATTAATTTTTCCTCGCTATCTGTAATTGCACAATTGCCGAATCTCTTATAATATTTAAGACGTCTGCTTAGCCTAACTTTTCAATTTTTTTGTTTAATTGCATTTCGAGTGATTTTTTCCCAATTTGTGTAATCACATACTCACAACATGCAACATATAATTGGCCGTGGGAAAAACATGGGGGATTGCAAATGAACTCCGCAGCACTTGAGTGTCTGGCCCTGAGCTTTGTTGGTAGTATGTTTGTTTCCTTAGAACCTTTACCTCCACAAAACATACCCACATTGCACTTTTATAATATATACCGGGACCCTGAGCCTTGGCTCGGTACTTAAGTTAAAAAAATGATTCATTATTATTGGATTTGGCTGATAATATTAATACCTGGGACACCGAGCTCTCGCTCTACCCTTTGAAAAATATTGATATACAATTCTTTAATTATTTATTACAATTATTAAATGTTACACATTTGCATCAATCTGATTAAAATGAATGAACTTGTGCTCCTCAATAATACATAAATATATAATAAATATATATATTTTTTTTTCTATAGTGTTTTTTTGAAAAACTGTTTAGCGCCCCAAGTGGTTATAAAACAAACAATTTTTAATTAATAACAACAAAGATAATTTATTTATTCTTACACTTTTTATTTAAGCCAAAGCTTTGTACATGTTAGTTTATAATAATGTTTACTAATACATCTCATTAATCAACAATTAACAATCTAATTAATTATATCAAAAAATATAAACAACTTAATATTTATGATAAAAATAAAATTGCCTTAAAATCTAAAATTTACAATTATTATAATTCATAATTATTTATTTTCTAATGAATTATTATTAATGTTATTATTTTATTAATTTAAAAATTAAATTATTTTTAATGCAATGTCGCCAAATTCAAAATCAGTGTTTGACACTACAGTTGTAATTGCATATATATATAATTGGCCTTTTTATAAAAATATATTAAGATCATATAAATTGGAATTTGTCATCCAAAGAATATCTATATATTTGTTTTTATTTATAATACACGAAAACATTCAAAATTATATGAATAAATAATTTTAATTTTGATCTCATAATTGGATTTTCATTTTCAAGATGGCTGGAATAGAGATAGATAGATATAACATTTACAATAATAATGTAACGGATTCGTTCTATAATAAATTGATGTCATTTAATTCTCCTACTATATATCGAATCGAATATAAAGATAAATCTTCAAAACGTTGTGTGAAACAATTTCAAATAATTTAAATGTATATCTATTAATGAAATTAAAAAATCAAATATATGAATATAATATAAATATAATATAATATAATATATTTTAAATAAGAACCCAAAAACAAATAAATGTTTTATCTAATATATTCTAATTGAATATTTAGTATATAATATTTTATAATAATTACGGGAGTATAATAAATTGATAACGTCATTTAATTCTCCTATATATCGAATCGAATATAAAGATAAATCTTATACTAAACATTGTGTAAAAAAAATCAAATATGAATATAATATAAATATTTTTAATTTTATTTTAAGAATAGATATATATATCTCACAGGCGGTGGTTGTGACGTCATCCATATATTATAAATTTAAATTAAGAAGAACTAATAAAGATGTAGTTTTCCAGAGATGTGATCAATAAAACTCAATTTTTCTTTATAAATACTATCTCTGGTGTGAATTTCAAAAAAATCGTTAGAGCGGTTTTTGAGAACGATGAAACAAACAAACAATTTTTACTCGTATAAGAAGATAAGATATTGTAATATATAAGCAGAAAAATGCCTTTTAATAGATAAAGATGGGAAATATTCTAAGGTTAATTATAACAAACATCACCACATGTGGATGATATAAAGAATTTTACTAAATTGGAGAATGAAAGACCTTTGATCATAAAAAACATGTGATCTCCAGATTTACAGAGACCCATCCGTGTATCCAAAGTGGGGGGAAGGGATTAAGAGTTTTCTTTATTGGTGTAACAATAATTTTTGAATCAGTCTTGATTAGAATTGGAGAAGGGGGCACCAAATCCCTTGGAGGAGTGACATCCCGGCCAACCCCCTGAGGAGCACCGCCGCGAGAAGAGATGTTCCACAGAAATCCGCAAGATGACACTCAAGACTCACGTCACTAAGAATTCTCCATTTTATTTTCTATCAATCATACAGCTAAGTGGTCGACCCTTGCTTATTAATATAATTTCAATTGCTTAATGAAATGAAATTTCATTTAATTTATAATATTCCTATTTACAACGGTACCTTAACAACTTAATCTGTATCAATTCTTATAATATTAATTCTTTTATTTTATTAAATATTAGTTTAATTTTAGTTTAATTTTATATCTGCATTATTAATTTGAACGAATTTAATTTTATCATTTCCCTTATCAACCTTCGCGGATTCAATAACCCATTTATTCTTCAAAATTAACCCAGAGTGCTACCAATTTAATAATTATTAATTTTCAACCCATTTCTTTTCATTAAACCACCATACCTACCTAAGCCATCCAGTATACGACAATATATATATATATATATATATATATATGTTTATATAAACACAATATTATAAAAAATATAATAATTAAATGTTATGGTATTTGTAGTTTGTCATTTGATTAAATTTTCAATCTTTTATTGTGATAACTCGTAATATGAATCGATATTTATTTGGTAAAACATAATTATGTCTAAAACAATGAGGTGCTATATTGAATAGAATGTTTGTTTGAATGGTAAATAATGTAGGTATATTAAACGCACGCACACACACACACACACACACACACACATAGAAAAGAGTGGATATAGGTGCCCTTTAAGTCTGGTCTTTCTTTCAAAAGTTAGATGTGTGATGGTGGAAGTAAGGTAAAATAGGAAGGGGGTGGGTGGGTGGGTGGATGAATGGTAGGGGAAATAGTAGTCATGTTAGGAAGAGCAATATCCAAAGGAGCGTTTTATCACTCCTCCGATCTCAATTTTCTTCCCACTTCATTCTATGATGGTACATATTTATACATTTTTTTCATCTACTTTTTTTTTACTTCTTCTTCTTCTTCTTCTGTAAAATTCATATTCATTTAGGAGAGTGAAGAGCCTCTCCAACTCGTCTTGACCTTTTTTTTATTTTACTCAACGAGTACTTACTTGTTTAATTTGATTAAAAAATACTCATATAAATGAAAAAAAAACTCTCACTAATCGAAACTTATTTTTCGTTTAAAACTATAAATTATTTTTTCATTTTTTACTTACTTAAATGAATTCTTAGTTTAGAGTTTAGAGTGATGTAGAGAATGTAGAATAGTTTATTTTTACCTGAAAACAAAGAGAAAAATAAAATGGATATTATTACAGTCAAGACAAAGTGATTATGATTAGTATATCAAAATTAATTTAAATATTAAGTATATTTTATTAATTTATTAGAAGAAAAATTAGAAGAAGAAGAATGAATGAAATCAAGCTGAATATTGAAGTTAATTGAATTGAATTTAATTGTTCTTTATTTATTTATTTATTTATTCTTCCCATTGTAATTGTAAAATTTAAGAAGGTAGGTAAGATGTTACTGTTTATTGATAAAAAAAGAAAAAAAATATCTATTATGATCTACATAATTAACTAATTTTGACGTATAATAATGTATAGTAATTGCCAATTCAAATAAGAGATATTATAAAATTTAAAAAACCAAATTTATTTTATTATTTTATTTGATAGATAAAATTTTTCTTCTTTTTTGTTCTATTATATTATTTATATTTATATAATGATATAAAAATAAAATTATCTATCTATCTATTTATCTATTATATCACTATAGTTCTACAGAACACGAAATTTCTTGACCGCAGCAAACACACTTCTGCAACTATCCCTATCCTGAGCCACAACCATCCAATCCCTATCCTCTCCCATCTCTCTCACGTCCCTTCCTACATTATCCACCCATCGCGTCCTTGGTCTTCCAAGCGGACGTTTTCCAATCGGTATCCTCACCAATATATTTGTCGCCAATCTTTCCTCTCCCATTCTAGCCACGTGCCCTGCCCAATTTATTTTTATACAGGCAAATAAAACAAATAAATATAGTAAATAATTTTACATAATAATTTGAATTTCTTTTTTTCTTATCTATATTAGAATATTATTATATCATATGAATTAAAACTTATCAATAGTCAGTAATTATAAGTAAAAGTAAGTAAAAAAAAAATATATATACCAATATTTAAGCAAGCAATAAGTAAGTACATAAGTTTAAAACTTAGATCGAAATCTACTGAATTCATTATATACAGTTTTACACACAAGAGAGTAATTTTATTTTACAAACAATTAATTGGAGTGATTATTATTATATCAAAAGTCTTTATATTAAAGAAAGAGATAGATAGAGAGAGAGAGAGAAAGTGAGACAGAAAACTACCCCTTTTGAGAGAAACATTCAATCCTCTTAAATATACAATCCTACATCGTACACAACGCCATCAAATAAAACAAATTCAACTGTCCTTAAAGGTAAATTAAACACAGTGCTCTGACAAAATTGTAAATATTGACTTATATTTATTATTTGTACCCCTCACCCCACGATTTTTTTTTTGAATCAGTCGAGTGATTCCTAATGACATTCATTAAATATCTTGCCATAGATGGAATGTTTACTGTTCTTTCTACCCTACTATATCCATGTTATATTATATTGCTTCTTTACGTTTCATTCAATATGTAATACAAACATAATTATTTTTTTATTATTATAAAATAAAAATCCTCTGACTTTGTACGTCCTACGCAAGGACAACGCTTATCAAGTCGGTCATATCAATGAGGTGTCCCATGATCCGTAGAACGGGTCCTCTCAACCTTTTACCTTGATTTTCTTGATCGGAGGCGCTATCAGGTAGCTTTTCCCCAATGTTGTTCCCGGAGGCTGGGTTGACTCCGTCCCATAGACCCCAGCTAGGGAAATCCCCTTGCCAGGCCCGGGACTTGAACCCGGGACCATGTGAATGTGAGGCAGGTTCGCTTCCCACACATCCAATGGCGCCTTTTTATTATTATACATATGAAAATTTATATAAAAATTATATAGTCTTTTATTCTTTTAATTGAAAATTAATTATTTATTAAATGTTTATTAAAATTTGAAATGAAAATAGCTAAATAGATCAATAAATAAATAAAGAGTAATAAATAAAATATAACTTATATATAGGTATATGTAGAGTAAATTTTTAAAAGTTTTTCAAATTTTAAATTTCTCTTCTAATTAATATAATTCTTTATTTCATATAAAATTTTATAATATATGTTTTAACTTGTCATTTCATTATTATTAATTCAATTTATTTATCTATTATTAAACAGTTAATTTATATATAGGTTATGAAGGCGCCACAGGGTGGGAGCTAGCGTAGCTGGGTTGAATTCCCGGACCAGACAAGGGAATTTCTCTAGCTGGGGTCTATGCGACGGAGTCAACCCAGCCTCCGGGATCAATATTCTGTAGCTACTTGATAAAAAGTAGCGCCTCCGTTCAAGAAAATCAAGGTAAAGGTTGATAGGACCCGTTCTACTGATCATAGGACATCTAATTGAAATAACCAACTTGCGTAGAACTTACAAAAGTCAGAGAATTTTTCTTTTATATATAATAGGATATATATAATATGATTTATAATACGATATAGGAATGAAGATAATAAAGAAATGTTGGAAAATAATTTTATTATTAAAAACATTAAATTTCTTCTCATGCAAACAATTCTTGAAATAAATTTAATAAAAATAATAGATTTAGAAAATATTTTTTTATTCAAAAAATAAACTGTTTTACTGTGTTTAAATTAAGGAAATATGTTTATTATATAATAATAACTGCTTTACCTCTCAATTGGATTTTAAACATAATTCAAAATAAAAAAAATAATAATAATCAAAAGATAGATTAAATATATTAATTTAAATAAATAAGAATGATTTATAAAATTATTTTCTTTATTTTTATTTTTTAGAATTATTCATTGCGTTATTGTTCTTAAATATTTTCTTTTTTGTTATTTTTTTTTCTTTTGTTTTGTCATTGAAACATTTTTAGATAAATATTTTTAATGAATACATTTTGTGTTTTATATTAAATTATATTAAAAAGATAAGCAAATAAAAATTTAATAAATAATAGGATAAAGGATAAGAAGTAGAAACAAGGCGATAAAACAGAAATCTACCATTCTTACAAGATAAAAATCATGAAATTAAAATTTCTTTTAACATTATATTATATTAACAAATGAAATAATAAATAAATGGTAAATACACACACAATAAATGTATTATTAAAATACACTTCTACTACTACTAAATGGCTACCATTTTAATTTAGTTAAAAGTTGATTAAATTTTTTCTTTCTTGTTACTTTCTCTCTCTCTTATTATTCATTATTCATTTATCTATATCAAAACATTAATTATAATAAACAAAAATTTACTAAATCTTGATAATTTTGATGAACATTTATTTAAGTAGTACAGAAAAAAAAATATTTTTTTTTCAACTTTATCAAAATATTTTAATTTTTAATAAAATATCACAATATAAATATTAAGTAGAAAAATCACAATGACAAAAAAAAAACATTGATAAATAATTATACTTAAAAAAACAACACTTTTTATTCTATTTGTCTTAGAAATTCATTTATACCTCTAAATACTCAAATATGTATACATCTAAAAATGTTAAAATGTAGGGGTAATACGAGGGTCATTCAACAAGTACTTATCCTCACCGTCCGTTGGCGCTGCTATGACAAAAGTTTTACCATCATGTAGTACATTCTTTTACTAGCCTACTATCAAAATTTCAGTCAATTCCCTTCACTAGTTTTGTTTTGACAGCCTTTGGAAGCGAACGTGTCGATCAGTTGTACAATTGTACCACATGTTGTTGTCATATTCTCAATATAAATTTACTAGCTTTAAACTGAGTCATTGTATCTGCGCGACTTTTCACAACTACCGAGTTTCGTAACAAACAAATTAAAAAAACAAGAGTAATTAATTCCAAATTTAATTAACTAATTAATAAAATAATAAAAATAATAAATTGTAACGACAAGATTCATATTTGCTTCTTGGAGTAGGGGGAAGAGGGAAACTGCCCGACCCAATTTAGAAAACCAGTAGCCTTATTTGGGCTAAAGACAAGTATTTTTATTTTTAATTTTATTTTTTATTATTTATTTTTTTAATATTTATTTATTTATTTATATTATAATTAGAAATAAATTTAAACATAAAAAAAATCTTCAAGTGATAAATTATCGATATTATTTTCATTGTCTCAATCATTTTTTAAAAAAATATTAATTTTATTAATTTATTATATTTTTAAATATCATCACTTTTAATTCTACCTCAATTAAGTATTTTATTTTATTTTAATCCATCTTTATGGTAATGAAATTGGTAATTATAAGTTATTGAAAAAATTATTTTTTTTTTAGGATAATTTTATAAATAAAATGTTAATTAACCATGTATCTCTGAATAGAAAATAGAAGGTTTAACTGTCATTTTAAAATTGAAAATTGTTTAAAGGGGTTGCAAAATTTGAAATGTGTATTTTTAAACTACTAAAAATATAATAGATATTCTCATCACTTTGATAAAAATAGAAATTTGTTAAAATGTTCGTATAATATACCTAAATATATCGTATAAGAATAAATTACTATACTAATCTGAAGATAAACAAATAATATTATAAAGATGTATAATTAGGGTTAAAAATACATTATATATAGTCATTTAGGGGCATCTCCACATTTTTAAATAAATTTCTTCAAAAAGAGATATGCATACTTCATGCGCATTTGAAATAACTTTATTGGAATAATCAGAGAAAGTAGTGTTATGTTGCTAAACGAAAGTCATAAAAATTCAAAGATTGAACAAGAAAATAAATATAAATAGTCTATCATCTAAATTCTTTATAATTTACAATGTTTGATGTATAAGATTGACATTGATTGGTTTGCTTTCAAATCGTATTCATAGCCAGTCATTCAGAAATTCTGCCACAATTCTCAGTTAGCGAAAGAAATGCTGCCATCTATTTTAGAAATGTGTAATTCGGGGAGATTTCTACAGTCAAATTCTCCTTTATTAGCTTGCTCCGAGTTCTCCATGATTTTTTAAGAAATTTCTGATCAAAATACTTTATTTATTTATTTATTTAGGAGCACAATGCCTCTCCTGTTTGAATATTTAATTAAATAATTACTTAATTAATTAGGAAGGAATTCAACTCGGTACCTTGAATGATCTCAAAAACGGTGAAAATTGTTGTGGCAATCAACACAAGTTGGTTATTTGCAACAAATGTTGATAGTTTATAGTTCTATGTAGGGAATAATGTATTGTTAGTATGTTTCTACAGGTTTCTACTTATTGTTAGAAAATCTATTGTTTTGAATTGGTGTTGTCCTCCTGTTGTGGGTAACTGTCGAGATTTACCGCAGTGAAGGGAGAAATCCGAGAAATGATAAAATAATAAATGAAAAGATAAAATTCATGATGAAATACTAATTGAAATTAATTTCGTCTAATAAAACATAAATAAAAAATAGGTATAATATGTCTATATTATTTACTATATAGGTAAGAGGTATACGAGGGTGTGGGGTGAAAAGTTTCCGGCCTGATCAAGAAAAACGATGTTTCATACGACACAAACAAGTATGTTCACTTATGCTTTAATTGAACACGAATTAATTGAAATGTTGAATCTTGACACAATTCATTTCAAAAGAAAATGGAAAATTTGAAAATTATTGATATTGCAAACGTTGAAATATTAAAATATTAAAAATTTAAAAACATCGTTTTTCTTGGTCAGACCAGAAATTTTTTTTCATCCCACCCTCGTATTAGGTAGGTAGGTAGGTATTTGGTGGTACTTGTAGGTATATAGATAATATAAAAATCATATTATCTTCTTCTGTATTCTATATTACGATATGTTTATATTATTATATTTTCTGATAAGATTAGCAACATATTTTTCTAATCACTCATTTCTATACACCAATTAAATCTTTATAATGATAAATGATGACTGGGGATGATAATAACATGCAAAACATAAATAACTGGTCTCAAGCTGTGCATTCAACATGTTTTCTACGCTTCACTTAATTAAAAGACCGCACACCATTATTTTATATATATATATATGTGTGTGTGTTTGTATGTATGTGTGTGTGTGTGTGTGTGTGTGTGTGTGTGTGTGTGTGTGTATAGACTCATTATCCATTATCTGAATGAATGGCAATACAAATGGAATATTAATTTGACAAGTACGAATAGGTGAAAAGCATACTACATTTTCTCATTCTCCTATATTATTCACGTTTTCCATACCACAAATCTCTCTATTAAATTTCCTATTTGATAAAAACAAAACAAATAAAATTATATTATTATACTTATTATACTTATACGAGGGTGGGGTGAATAGTTTCCGACCTGAACAAAAAAAACGATTTTTTTAAATTTTTTTTTTGTTTTTTTTTTTTGCTATATTTTTCATCATTCAAAATAGCTGAGACCTGTACCTCGTACAATGCCAATTAGAAATTATTTGATGCTTATTTGAAGATGTGATTTTTTTTTTAAAGTAAAACTATTATTGTTTAGTACAGAGGTGGCCAACCCAAATGATCTTGCGGGCCACTTTGGAAATGTATCATAACTTCGCGGGCCGCATATAAAATTATACATACCCATATTAGATTTAGACCCATTATAGATATTGTTTGGTGTGACAAATTGAAAAATAATTAATTTTTATTATGTTTACTATTATTTTTACATATAAACATATATAACAGGGGTGGCCAACACGTCGACCGCAAAGGCTTTAAAAGTAGCCCGCGAAGCCAAAGTTGGACAATTTGTTATAACTTAAATAAATCTTTGAAATTCTTTATTCTATAATTTAATCGTACAATAATAAATTATTTGTGAAACATAGACATACTGTTTATATTTATCCTGATAAGATAAACAATGTAGTAATACTGAACGCGCTCTGTCGCGCTAGTTGGTAGCTGTGTGGCCGTGTGTCTCAAATTGCTTTTTCTCTGTAGCGAACATAGTCAGGGCGCATATCAGTATCAGTGTGTGTTAGAGAGATTGTAAAGTGACAGCCAGTGAAGTGACAGTCAGTGATAGAGAAAAGAAGTTATTGTTTTAAATATTCCGTAATAATATCTTTAGTAGGTAAATTCTAAAATAATATTTAACCCTGTTATTTTAGAATGAATAATCCAAGTACAAGCCGGAAAAAAACGTATCATTATCACAGTGAATGGGAAGAAGATTATTTCTTTACTATGATGAATGATATGTAAATGTATCTGTTTTATTTGCAATGCAACACTAGCTTTGTCTAAGAAAGAAAACGTTAAAAGACATTATCTAACAAATTATAAAAATTAGCAAAAAAGCAAAAGTGTAACAACTGAAGGCACAAATAACTGCACAACCAAGTAGTTTTTCAAAATACAATACAAATTCGAAGACAGCTACGATTGCTCATTCAAAGTTGCTGAAACAACAAACCGTTTCAAGATGGGGAAATATGGAAAGAAGCATTCATTAAAGCTGAAGAAGAATTGTTTCAGAATTTTAAAAATAAATCTGAAATAATAACATCAATCAAAAATATGTCGTTATCGCGAAATACAGTTATGCGTAGAACAGAAGGAATGAGCCGAAATCTTGAAGACATTTTACATAAAAATATTAATAAATGAGTTTTATTATCATTGCAGTTTGACGAATCTATGGATTATACCGGTACTGCACAATTATGTGTTTTTATTCGAATTGTTTTCGATGATATGTTGGTTACAGAAGAATTATTAACTATTATTCCAATGTATGATGATGATGAAAAGTTAAAAATCTATATTTTATAAAATTAAATTTTAATTTGAATCTTTTCTAAAATTTATTAAACTTCATTTAAATTAATAGGAATAAATAAATTTACAATTAATTCTTGATTGAGGGATGATTTCGGTGGTGACGCCGGTCAACGTCTTCGACTGGAAAGGGAATGCGAACTAAATGCGCTCGAAGCTGCTCCCCGGCAGGCAGGCAGACAGGCCATGAGGGAGGGTGGGTGGGGAGAGGTGAGGTGAGAAGAGGTAGCGGAGGGGGGCCAACATGGCGGCAAATCTTTTCAATCTGTCAAAATTCAATAATTAATATTTAATCAACGAAGCACCGTAAAATTATAAAATAGTAGTGAAAATGAATCTACGTTTAATAATTAATCGATTCGTATAGGTTTTATCTGGTGTTATGAGGCAAGATTTTTGTTGAACTGTAAAAATAAACCAATATTAAAATTAATTAAAAATTTCCATTTAATGATACAAAAAATCAATTTTATTTAGAATCTGGCTAAAATTATGGTCAATGGATTGGTCTTGGTCACCATTTACAAGATTTAGTCAAAAATTTTACTAAAATGAAAAACATTGATTTGATTGGTTTTTCCTAATTCTCCAAAGCGTTCTATAAATATGAGTTCCAAGTTTCTACTAATATGAAGCGTAGGAGAGGTGGGTCCTCTCAGAGGCACATAAGACATGTCTCACTCGTGAATATAGCGGGTTTTGCTAGTCGAAGTGTTGACGTAATCTGGATATATTTGAATTACCCCCCGAAGGGGGGTAATTCAAATATATATAGGAGACTCTATAGAGTCTCCTATAAGAGACAAGATTTCAATTTTTTTTTCTTTTTAATGAAGCTATGCTAGGTATTCTCCTTCATCCAAATAAATTTGATTTTTTGAATGATCAGGGGAGGGGGGGAGAGTAAGAGTAAGGGAATGGATGGAAAGGCGTCAATGGGTAAAGGACATGATTTCTCCAGGTAGAAGAGGGATTTAGAAGAAATCATGAGCTCACGTGAGGGCAGGGACGCCAATCCCTGAAATAGAATCTTTTCTACTAGGTTTATAGAAAAGAATCTACTCGCTACCCGGGATATTATTTTTAAATTTATTAAAAGATAATTTTAGATCATAATCATCCTATATGTTATTACATCTTTTATATACCATATATTTTATTATATTTTTCTTATCCCGATAATTTATATACTTATTATCCAAGGGCTTCCCTTTCTCAATACACCGTTTAGTCCTAGACTACTCTACTCTACCCAAATTTCGCCTCTCCCCCCTCTCCTCTCATATCCATTCCAAAATGAAGTATTTATTTTAATTGAAGTTATAAATTTAAATGAAAAATAACAGCCCTTCCATTTACAATTTTTTTAATAAATGATTGACTAGATATTATAATAAGAAAGGTAATATTTTCAAAATTAGTGATAGAATCGATTTGAATTCTAAAAAGGGATGATTTGCCAAAATAAGATAAAATAAATAAATACATATTAATGTATATGTATATATATATATTTTAATTTTCTTTTGTATTTTTATTATCTAAGGAATTAACTATAATTAACATAATACTAATAAAATTAATTAATATTCATAATATAATTAATTTAAATAATATTGTATTAACATTTATAATTATATTATTAAAAATCTTTAAAAATCTAAAATTATAAAAAATAAACAAATTGATAGATTTGAACTCAGACAAAAGAATTACTAGTCATCGTCCAACCCGGTGCGACTGTGTAATGAACTAGTAAAAACATAGGAAAGAAATTCACTTGAAGGCTACGAAAATTCAGCCCATAAGCAATACATGGCAAAGACATTATTCATTAAATATTGATTAAATAAAGAAAAATGAACATCGAAATAGTTATAATACAAGAAATACAAGAATCAAAAATAATCTTGTATTGAGAGAAGAGATATGCAAAGAATAATCATTTAATATAATTAATCAAAAGATTCGACGTCATTCAACATGGCAGCCGAAATCACATTGCATCTGTCAAAATTCAATAATTAATATTTAATTAAGGAAGCATCATAAAATTATATAATGCTAGTGAAAATGAATCTACATTGAATAACGAGTATTTTGATATGCGTTTTATATATTGTTATCAGAAAATGTTTATTTCAAGTGTAAACATGATACTAAATAAAAATTAATTATAATTTTCATTTATATTTCACTAAAAATCCATTTTATTGAAAATCTGGCGAAAATTCTGTTCTATCTTTTTACTTTTATTCATTTTTTATGAGATTGTGTTATTAATTTGAATAAACTGAATCCAATTTAATAGAAGTGTTTCTGCTAATTCTCCAAAGCGTTCTATAAATATGAGTTCCAAGTTTTTACTAATATGAAGCGTAGGAGAGGTGGGTCCTCTCAGAGGCACATAAGACATGTCTCACTCGTGAATATAGCGGGTTTTGCTAGTCGAAGTGTTGACGTAATCTGGATATATTTGAATTACCCCCCGAAGGGGGGTAATTCAAATATATATAGGAGACTCTATAGAGTCTCCTATAAGAGACAAGATTTCAATTTTTTTTTCTTTTTAATGAAGCTATGCTAGGTATTCTCCTTCATCCAAATAAATTTGATTTTTTGAATGATCAGGGGAGGGGGGGAGAGTAAGAGTAAGGGAATGGATGGAAAGGCGTCAATGGGTAAAGGACATGATTTCTCCAGGTAGAAGAGGGATTTAGAAGAAATCATGAGCTCACGCCAATCCCTGAAATAGAATTCTTTTCTACTGGTTTTATAGAAAAGAATCTACTCGCTACCCGGGATATTATTTTTAAATTTATTAAAAGATAATTTTAGATCATAATCATCCTATATGTTATTACATCTTTTATATACCATATATTTTATTATATTTTTCTTATCCCGATAATTTATATACTTATTATCCAAGGGCTTCCCTTTCTCAATACACCCATTAGTCCTAGACTACTCTACTCTACCCAAATTTCGCCTCTACCTCCCCCTCCTCTCATATCATATCCATTCCAAAATGAAGTATTTATTTTAATTGAAGTTATAAATTTAAATGAAAAATAACAGCCCTTCCATTTACAATTTTTTTTTTATTAATATTATTATAATAATTAAAACTAACATATCTTTCATATATCTAAGAACATATATAAATATATTATTGATTTAAACTTTCTATATTTTAGTATTTGACTATATAATTAATAATATATAATTTTTTCCCATTTTTTAGCACTTTATTACAAACATATTATATATTTTATTTTTTTATTCTTTGATCAAAAATAATATATATATAAAATATATTTATTTATTACATAATAAATAGATAATCGTATTATCATATAAGATAAATAAATAAAAATAAATTCAATTGAATTAAAACGATTGTGTCAAGATTCAACATTTCAATTCATACTTGTTCGCTCAATCAAATTGAAAGAGAACACAAATGAACTGTTACTTCATAATACGTAAGATGGTTAAATCGTGCTACATTTTTAGCAAGATTTAGAGAACTTCTGCCACAAATAATCTCATATTTACAATCTAAAGGTTCATATCCGCAATTAAATGATCAAGAATGGCTTCTTGATCTTGCTTTTTTCTGCAAATTAAACCAATTAAATTAGCAGCTACAGGGAAAAGGTACAACAATAATACATATGATTAGCATTTTGAAGTCATTTAAGGAAAAATTAAATATGCTTGCAATGCAACTAAAGCGTCGTAATTTAAAGCTCAGAAACTTGACAATTTTCTTCTTTTCTGCTCTTATGCAATGCCAGGTTTCATCCAAATAAAAATTGTATGCTTAAAATTTGTTTTGTTCGTTTTTATTTCTTAACATTGTATTTTTTAAAATTTTAATAAATATTGTTAGAATTTATAAAAAATATCGTCGGCTTAGATTGCAAACCTGCTAACTCATATTCAGCATATTTTGCACAACTTTCTTAAAACACATAAATTTTTTGCTTGTCACGTGATTTCAATTAAATAGGTGCATAATAGCGGTGTTTCATAGCCAATGTAAGGTGTTTTTCTCTTTCTAATAGTGTGAAAATGTAATTTTTGACCAAAAGTGAAGGTTTGCAATTAAAATCGGCGATATAACTTCTTTAATTATCTTCTAAAATTTTAAAATTATTTGCCCATATCCATAGTCGACCGCAGACTATAATTTATTGAAAAAGTAGCCCCTAAAAGCTAAAAGTTTGGCCACACCTGATATATAATATAATAATAATGATACTCAATGCACATTGTAAAAAATATATAATACTAAAATATAAAAAAGAAACAACGAAATCATATTTATTTCACTAGTGCGATATTTGTTTCATGAGGGCGCACAATATAAATCTCGCGGGCCGCTAAAATGTTAATATCGGGCCCCATGCGGCCCGCGGGCCGCGGGTTGGCCGCCCCTGGTTTAGTAAATGATTAAATATCAAAAATTATCAAATGAATATACATCATTTATTGTTTTTAACACGAGTGTGGTTGGGTGGATTTTTTAATAATTATAATAATAAGGAAATTAAAAAAAAAATAAATAAATATTTTGGTCCAATGAGCATATTGTGAATGATGAAGAGGAATAGTAGAAAGACAGTTTAAAGAAAAAGAAAGGATGAAATTTACAAAAACAAAAAGATGAAAGAAGGTAAAGAATGGAGAAAGAGGAGGAGGATGGGAAGGAAGGTGAAAAGATAAAGTGAATGGTGGTAGAGGTATGCTAAATGAGTTGCGAGAAACGAGTGAGAGGGGGAGGAAGAAGTCATGATGAAAGTTATATTGTGCCATTCACAAAGGCAGCGTTGGAAATATGATCCGCGGTTATTAAACCAAATTGGAATTTTACTCAAGTATTAAAAGTAGCAAAAGTGTCGTGAAACATTTTATTAAGAATAGTTATTAGGTTTTAGTTAGTTTAAAATAAATATTTAATTTTATTATGGTAATAAAATTATTCAACTACCTTCTAATTTAACAAAAATGTAAGAAAAATATAAAATGGAAGAATAGGTTAATATTTAATAAAGACTTGATAAGTGATATAAATATAGAATAGTTTCCTATATCTAATATAATATTATTAATTTTATTTTAAATTTTAAATATCATATAAATTATTATAATGATTATTATCATACTATAATTAATCATATAGATTATAAAAAAATAAATGAGCTGTGACCAGGCACAGAACTGATCGAAGATTCGAAATAAATCAATTTCTAAAACAACATTATATATATGAGTAATCACTGAACGTGCACGAGAGATGCTAACAAAAGATTGGCGATTGACTCTGCGACTAATATCCGAAGAATAGGGTATTCAGACACAGTAAGTAGTGTTTTCTGGTGTCCTGCTTGTGGATTGCCGGCCTGAACGTTGTGACGACTACTCTGACAACGATTCCACATCAAGACTTTTCCAACAGTTTTCAAGCGTTATACGAACGTTGTCAGAAGAGGGTTTTGACTAGTGGAAAGAGTATTTTGAAGGTTAATAAAGGTATTTACCATTAACATATTCTCTTTTTAATGTTTTTATCATACCATTCACCGAACTTTTTAGACACATTTCGTATTGTAATTCATATTTTTCTTATATAAAAAAATAAATAATTTTTCATAAAAGAAAAAATGTTTTTAAATGATGTTTTTGTGTGCTGTAAAATACTTCTAAAGATTGAAAAAAATATTTGTCTAAATATATATATATATTATTTTATAAGCCACTTGAGAATTGATTCATTAAAATTAAAAGAAATAACAGAGAATGTTGAAGAGTGGATAATTTATTAGTAAAAGAGTTGGAAAACTTTCTTCAAAGTGTTTTAAATTTTTGGCTTATTAGCTTTAAACAACTGAGAAAGGTAAATCGCACAAAAAAAAGTAAAGAAAGTGCGAGGGAGGTTTAAATAAATAAATAAATCTTGATATACAGTTTCCTTTGATGAATCAATATACAATATAAAAAAATGAAAACATTTCCATATCAAGAAGGGCGTTTTTTTTTTGAAAAGATGAAGAAATAGAGAGAAAGAAAACAAACAAAAAGTAAATTCTCTTCTCAAGTGACTTGAGTATTTTCTTTCACCCCTCCCACTCTTATCTTTTTATCTTCTGTCCATTATTTTAATTTTGAATTATTTAATTTGCAAAGAACGCGAAAAGGAGAAAGATTGGAAAATATTAGGCAAAGAAGAGAGTATATAGAGATTAAATTTGTATAAATAATAAATTGTTCACTTCAGTATCAATTTTAGCTTAATGACTTCCAATAGTAAATTATAAAAAGTGAGTTGGGGGGGGGGGAGAAATGTAGTTTTATTCGATCATCATGTCATCAACATATGGCATAATCAACGCATCACACTGAAAACCTTTTAATGGAAGTCCATTTACATTTACATCTATTGAAAGAGAGAGAGAGAGGGAGAGAGAAAAGGGACTTGAATAGTAAAACAGAGTAACTGATTTTATAGATTAGATTCAATTGTCCTGAATAGATTATGAATGTCTTCATTTCATAGAATTAACAGTAAAAATGAGTGTGGAACAAAACTAAACTTTTTTTAATTTTATCACTTCTCAAGAAAATAACTATATAATTTATATCGTGCTAAACTAAATATGTGTCTTATCAACTTCATCAAAGAAAAAGATAAGTGTAAAAGTTTATCATATTGAAGATAATATAAATATAAAAAAATTTTATAAAATAACTAAAAAGAATAAGATAATTTTTCTATAAGCCTGAGGGGAAAAAACCCCTCTTCATTGGGGATACAACTGATTAATAAGAATTCATCATTAATTTTAATGCTATAAAAAATTTTTTAAATACGTTCAAAATGAAAATCTATCCTGAAATCAATATTTATGTTTAAAGATCCGTTGATAAAAAATTAATCGGATCAATACAAGAGGAGTTAGTTAGTAAAAGTAATTAAGTAATTAATGGCTAATTAATTACAATTAATTAATTATAATTCAATTATATTTCTTATAGAGATCCATTGAAATATCTATAAAAATTTACAAAAGTCTATCTCAATAAAGAGTCGATGAAAAATCGATTTAAATTTGTCAAAAGAGCGAACAGACAGAGAGACAGACACAAAGTGAAGTTAAGAAAACCGTTATAAAAAATGGTCCCAAAAACAGTTAACCTTTTTTTAGAACCATATTGAAAAAATTTAGAATGTCGGAAATGCGAGCCTAGTCCCAAAAACGTTTTACCTTTTTTTTTTTTTTTTTTAGAAAATTTAGAAAAAAAGTCGGAAATGTTTAAGAGCCTCATAATCTCGCTGCACACTGGTTGACAATCACTGTTCTAACAAAACAAATCACTAGAATTTAAATAAAAAAAAGACTAGCTTATAAATTAAATCAAGCATTTCAACTAAAAAATTAATTTTAATAATATAATATAAAGAGAAATACTAAATACTACTAAGTAAATAAAAATTATTTTTATGATCCAGAATATGCATTTATTTATTCATAGACAGGTGGGTGTGTGGGTAGCGAACCAGCCTCATATTCACATGGTCCCGGGTTCAAGTCCCGGGCCTGGCAAAGGAATTTCCCTAGCTGGGGTCTATGGGACGGAGTCAACCCAGCCTCCGGGAACAACATTGGGGAAAAGAGCTACTGGATACGCTTCCGATCAAGAAAATCAAGGTAAAGGATGAGAGGACCCGTTCTACTGATCGTAGGACACCTCATTGATAGAACCGGTTTGATAGGCGTTGTCCTTGCGTAGGACGTACAAAAGTCAGAGAGGTTTTTTTTATTATTGGATATTATATTATACATATTATAATGAAAATGAAGGATAAGAATAATATATATTTCATGGTAAGTGAAGTAATTGTTAGGATGAGGATAATAATAATAATAATAAAGAAAATGCAAATTGAATGATTCAGCAATGTTAGCAAGTCAATTTTGGGTTGGTGACGTCAAGCATTAAGTAGTAGCATACGAGAAGGAGGACACCAATATAATCTCAAGAGGAAATTCAACCCTTTCTTTGTCCTTGTTGATAATGGGAGTTGGGTGGGGTGTGGTGAGGAGGGTGGTGGAAGAGGAGAAGAGAAACCAGTGCCCCCCCCCTCTACTAAAACCAAAAAGGTGGTGAAGACTATCCGTGGAGAGATTAGCATAGAAAATCGATAGGACATCAAAAGTAGCCATCAAACTAGAACGAACGACCAAGCAAATTCCAAGAAGAACCGAGGGGTTTCTTGTAGGAGGGTGGATGATCGGAATCCGTTCAGTTGTTGCCATGCAAAAGGTGATGGCAACTGATGTTAAACTGTTTCAACTAAAGTATAACCATGGTAGTAGTGGTAGAGGTAGTCATGGTAGTAATAGCAAGAGAGAGAAAGAAAGAGAGAGAATGTTGGTCCGAGTTTTAGAATCTCTCATCCAGTTTCCTAGCCTTAATTAATTCTCAACTTCTCTTTAATCCAAGTCCAATAAGAGGTGGCTTTTAGCCAATTGCCGCCCTTAAATGAATAATAAATAAATCTTGTACAACTTTGTAAGAAAAGTTTTGAATTATTATTCTCTATCGTTTTTATATATTCTTTATATATATATATATAAAAAGAATGAACAACAAAAAAAATCATTTAATTCATTTTCTTAATTATACAAATAAAATTGAAAATTTAAATAAATTATTTATTATTAAAAATTATTTGCTTATTTAATTTGTTTATTAATTTATAATAAAACATCTGGGAATGCTAGGAAGCATTACTATCAACGAACTTTTATTCATATTTATCACAAAATTGCATAAATAATTCCAATTTATATGATCTTAATAGATTGTGATATTATCTCAGTATTTTTGAATAGATAATTAAAGAAAAAGAAACATAGGAATATATTATTATATGTTGTTTACATAACGGGAAGCTTCATAGATTTAGTTGAAACTTAACCTGTGGATTCCTCTTAGGTTTCTAAACAACTTTTTCAAATATAATTTTTCTCGGTCGCAAAATTAGAAAAAATTAAATTAATTTTTGCATTGAAAATATGGGCAATTTTCAACTTGGACCGCCGATTTGACCGATGTTCCCAACCGAATTTTAAAAAACCGAGACCACTTTACATTTACACATTTTTAAGCTCTACTCGAATCCAAAATCAAAATTTAAAAAATCAAAAATTTTTGGTGACAGACACAGTCATAGATAATTTTATTTTTTCGTAGAAAATATCGTGGATGTTATTTTGTAATGTTATTATTAACATCTTTATGAATTTATAACTCCCCATCCCGCAATTTAGGAAAAAAATAATAATAATAATAATAATAATTTATTTTTGATATGTACATCCTCTCTTATGGTTACATTTAAGTATCATACGAACTTATTGAAGAATAAGTTGAGCTGTGGCCAGGCACAGAACCGGCCAACGGTTTGAAATAAATTGATTTAAACAGAAACAATTTCAAATAATTTAAATGTATCTATTATTGTAATAAAAAACAGATATGAATTTAACATAAATATTTATAATTTTATTTTATTTATAATATAAAGAGGCGCTGGCTGTGACGTCATATAATCTTAAATGAAGAAAAAACTATTGAAGATGATTTTCCCCGAGGATAAAACCAATACAAAGTGCATGATTCATGGAGATATGTAAAAAATCTCCTCATGTGAAATTTGGTGTGAAAATAACCCTTTTTCTATATATATATATAATATATAATTTTTGCTAGTATAATAAGATAAGATTTATCAGCTAAGATAGAAAATTGTTTAAGTATAATTTATATCTTCAAAATAAACATTTTTTTTTCTTTTTTTTTTAAATTATTGTAAAAGTTTTTTAATTTGCAAAATAAAAAAGTTGAAAATTGCTATTAAAAAAGAACTAAAATATTCTTTTTAATAAGCATTTTGTTTTTAATTAATACAACTACCATAAAATAAAATATCAATATATTTATCTACATTTAGTGAATATCATATCAATATTTAGAAGAAAAATAAATAATAAACCTTATCTAGTAGTAATTGTAGTAGTAGTAGTAGTTGTAGTAATAGTAGTTAAAAAAAATTGGAGTAATATTTTATTACTATTTATTCGATTATTTATTGATAATTATGTTGAACAATTATAGTATAAGAAATTATTTAAGGGATATTTTTTCGTTTAATTGTGAATTTGGATCTCGACGTTTCGGTGCTCATTTTAGCACCATTTTCAATAGATTTTTTTTAAGAATGAATTTTTTTGGATTCTGGGTCTTGTCTGTGTGACCAAGAGTCGATTTTGGGATTTTGTGTTGAATGGGTGGTTGAGAATATACAATAATAAACAGAGTGCTGCTACCAATTAAATGAATGATCAATTTTATATTCATTTTAATAACCCAACCCATTCTAAGCCTCCATTATTCGACAATATATTATTTCAATAAATTAAAATTCTTTTTATAGAGATATGAATTATTAGAAGGCAATCATTCTATAGAAAAACATTACTTTTACCTTTTCTATCAAATTATTTTTACTTTATTTTTTATTATATATTTATATGGGAAATGAATGAAAAAATATAAATAAGCTGGAGTGTCTCCACTAGACTATCTCGCAATTTGAATAGGATTAAATAACATAATATATTATATTTAGATTAAATTTAATTAATTATAAATTATAAATTAAAATTAATAAATAATATTTAATAAACCAGCGCATGTTTGACACTTTGTTGATGGCACCACGTCACATGTTGGCGCGTGAGATTTGCAGTGTTAAAAAATTAATTCTGGTACTTTCAGCAATTTAATCAAGCTGAAATTTTATATATAGCAGTTGTATACAATTATTAATCATGTGAAAAATTATCAAACCTATATCTTTATTTTTACGGTCACTTTAGAAGAAAAAAAATCAAAACATTGTAAGTAATGACCCTCTTCCGGTTGAGCTACATTTCTCAAAAGTTGAGAGAAAACTACGAATTTTGAATAATGCCCATCTGTCAAATTTAATGATTCTAGCTCAAACCGTTTTTGCGTAAGCATGTCTACATACATACACACATACACAGACATTATTCTCAACCTTAGAGAAAATGATTCAGGAACCTTCAAAACGTATAAAAACATCAAAATCTCGACATCGAAAATTTTCGTGATCGTAATACTATCTCTGGCGAGATAGTAAAAAAGAAGCCATCTAAGTACATATTATAACAATAATTATATGCCCGATACCACTGGTTATAAATAATTTAAAATATGAAGCTCGTTAAAATTTAAAAATTGTATAAATTTGTTACAGTGTTGAGCGATAGCTCGGTGTTACAGGAACTATTATATATAAATATTATTATATTAATTATTTATCATGTTTTTTCTTTTTTATTTATTTAAATCTATTAATATTCGACCTTTTAAACATTGCTTTATATAAAATAATAATTATAATTTTAAAATAAATTATTTAATTTAATTATTAAGATTTATCGTTTATTTATTGCATGTATTTATTTAATATTTATTGAATAGAATAAATATATTCACACTCTTAATTTATTAATTAATTAAAGGTTTGGGGAATTCAATTAAAATTGTTTTGTATTACTAATAATAAGAATTGTCATGTAATACTACACAAATAAATTATAAAATTATGGAATTATTAATATATTATATAAAAGTAATTTTTAGAGAATCATTATAAATTGATAAAATTGTCGATATAAGTAACAACCTTAAGAATCGATTTCTTTTACATGTAAAATTTTTGTAATATTGTAAATAAACATGTAATTAATTTATATTCAAAATATAAATAAAAATTATTTTACAGAGAAAGGAAATTGATTTAAATTAATAGCCAATCGTAAACATTCATATATATATAATAGCTAATAATTCATGTTTAATTAAATTACTCAAATGTCATGAAATGTTCAAATCTTGAATGATTTAATTTTGTATCTACCTACTTAATACTCGTTGTTTAAAAAAACAACCTAGGGTAAAATATACAGTCGTTGGCCCCCTTAAGCAACTTCTAGCAGTCTTTAATGCATATCATACATAGTAATAACATAACACACAAAATCTTAATATACAAGATATAGAATTTGGAAATTTAGAAAAATTTAAATAGTTAGGTTCTTTGATAACGAAAGATAATAATATTCGAGATGAGTTTAAAGCGATGTTACAATCGGGAAACGCCTGTTATCATACAATAAAGAGGCTTATCGCATCAAAATTATTATCAAAGGGATAAAAATTAAAATATTAAAAATAATTATTTTACAAGTTGTATTATATCGGTGTGAGGCATGGTCTATGACCTTAAGTGACGAGGGTATATTGAGAATATTTGAGAATAGGATTCTGCGAAGCATTTATAGGCTAAAGAAAGATGAGGACATCGGGGAATGGCGAAGATTGCATATCGAGGAATTGCATGACCTCTATGCATCTCCAGATATAGTTAGAATTATAAAATCGAGAAGGCTGCGGTGGGCAGCACTTGGCTAGAATTGGAGAAGATAGAATGACGAAATATGTATTAGTAGGGAGACCGAGTGGGAAATGTCCACTTGGAAGACCAAGGACACGGTGGGTGGAAAATGTGGGAAAGGATGTGAGAGAGATGGGAGATAGGAGAGGGTAGGGACTGGAAGGCTCAGAATAGGAATACTTGGAGGGGTGTGGTTGCTGCGACCAAGAACTTTCGAATTCCGTAGAGTCACAGAGATTCATAGATTTAATGCATATCTGGGTAAATTGCGAAACAATCTGTGTCAAATTATGAACATTTTAATGAATACGAAAAAAAAAATTTTTCTCATGACATTTTCAATTAGCACCTTTTAAAAAAAAATCCTAAAAAATAAAGTTATTAGCCCTCTCTTATAGTTATTGGCCTAAGTATTCTATAGTGATTATACAACCATACAACCAACGATTATGATTACGATTAACCATAAATAATAGCGCAATTTTTAAAATAAAAATCTCTTATTATTTGTGTTTTAGTGATAGGGGGCCAATGACTGCCTCGGAGCCAACGACTGTATCCCTTACCCTACACATGTATATGGAAATGTAATTAGATAACTGATTATTATGAAAGAATAGATAGTTAAATAAATGATAGAAATAAATAAATAAATTTTTGAAAGGATATGTAGGATATATGTAGATGAGAGGTGAGGGCTGTAGATGGAATTCATCTTTGCTTTTGGATAAAGTCACGTTAAAAAAAAAAGAAGAGATGATTTCCCTATTGATGAGAGATAAATAAAAAAAATTCTCCAAGTGATCTCACTGAAAGCAAATCTTTCACGCCCTTTTTTTATTCTTCTCGTGACTGCCCTTGGCATAAAGGGTTAGTAGTAAAGATATGAGGGTGAGGGTAGTGGGTGGTGATGCCAAGTTAGGATGCCTGGAGGTGCTTTTTCGCGGCTGAGAGGACGATTAACATAGTGAATATATATTCCTGGTATTCTATCCCTTTACCACCCCCCCTCTCTATCTCTCTATCTCTCTTTAACCCAACAACCAACCACTAACCTTACATTTTTCTTTTTTTTTCTTTTCTCTTTTGTTCCTCTCATTTCTCTTTTACAAGCCAAATGTATACATACGGGAGAAAAATCAATTTGAACGCTTACGACGTTCCCTTCTTGCCTTCATCTCTTCCCTTTCTCTCTCTCTCTCTCTCTCTCTCTCTTTTACACATCTTAAATGTAAAAGAAGATTCATTTGGTTTCTATACTCTAAACTTGATGATTATGGATCATATGAAATGAACTACAAACGTTCAAAAAAGTAAAAAAATTAGAAACTAAGCTTTTGAAAGTTTGTGGTTAAAATGGAGAGAGAGAGAGAGAAAGGAAAATTAAAATTAAAATTTTTTACATTTTAAATTAGATTTAATAGTCAATTTCAATTGATTTTGAAAGTGAAAATTACTTTTCAAACAATCTTGAATTTTGTTCCCATCAATTTAAAATAAGTTTAAAAAATTTAAAAGTAGTAACTATAAAAAATTACTACAAAAAAAAAAAATTGTAATATAATGTAAAGAAAGTTATAATATTCTAAACTTTCATATTTTATATTCTATTGTATTTAAAAAAAAGATGCCTTAACATCCATCCAATATTTTATGTTTATTAAATCGATGAAAAAAATTCAATTGAAAATTTTATTTCATTTGATGGAAACTTAATGAGAAGAGGTAATACGAGGGTCATTCAACAAGTACTTAGCTTCACCGTCCGATGGCGCTGCTATCACAAAAGAGTTTTACCATCATGTAGTACATTCTTTTACTAGCCTACTGTCAAAGTTTTAGTCAATTCCCTTCACTAGTTTTGTTTTGACAGCCTTTGGAGGCGAGCGTGTCGATCAGTTGTACAAAAATGGAAAAAGAACAATATCGTACCAATTTTGGATGGTCGCCATCGAAGGAGAAGACTCACCGTACACAGCAATCAAGCGATCTTTGATTTCGCTGCGCGTTTTCCCTTCCAAAAATAAGAATCTAATCACCGAACGAGATTGTTCTTTTTCCATTTTTGTACAACTGACAAAACACAGATCGCTTGGATGCTGTGTACGGTGACTTTTCTCTTTCGATGGCGACCATCATAAATTGGTACGATATTGTTCTTTTTCCAAGTATTTGTTGAATGACCCTCGTATTTGCTCGTTGTAAAGACGTGTTCTTAGTAGGAGCGTTGAACATAAGAAGGGTTTAGTTGAGAAACGGTTTGGGTGGGGGTGGAGATATTTAATCATTTGATTAGAAAAACACTCCCAGGGTTTAAATAAATGTCCAATTATATGCCAGATATTGTCGAGGTTAGAAAACATTTCTATGTAACACGCAACTAAAAATTATTCATTCATTCATTGTTCATGATTTTAAAATTACAATAAAACAAAAGGTTTTTAAAAAATATTGCCCTCTCAAATGTTTTTGTAAGATGTAATAAAATAAAAACTTTGAAATAGGAAGTTTTATCCTTTAATTAATATTCCTTTTTTCGTTTATAAACAAATAAATTAATGTGTTTTTTTTCTTGTTTATTATAATTATAAAATCATTAATTTAGTATATCAATAGAATTTGAGGACAATCTATTAAATCTTATTTAAAACATGTATAAAAGAATTAAGAGAGAATGAGTTGAATGATGTGAATGGATGTTATTCAAGATATAGTTTCCAATTCAATAGAATAATAATAATAATGATAGACTATCAATAGAATATAAATAATAGCAAAAGGAATTAGCGTGGCTAGAATGGGAAAGAAAAGAATGGCGAAAAATATATTGGTGGAGAGACCGATTGTAAGACCAAAGATGTGGTGAATGGACATGTAGGAAGGGTTGTGATAGCGATGGGAGAGGGTTGGGGTTGGATGGATGTGGCGGCCATGAACTTTCGAGTTTCGTAGATCCACAGAGATAGATAGATAGATAGATAGATAGCAAAAGTAATTGCAATAATTGGCTAATAGATCAAAGTATAAATTAGATAATATAATATTTTTAATTTGAAAATGTAATGGATCTATGTAATATATAATAATTGAGAAATTACCATGAAGAATAATTAAATTAATTGAGATAAATTTAATATATACAAGTTATACTTTAAATCTCTCAATATTCATATAATTTATACATATAAATCTATTAATTAATTAAATCTTCCTAATATAGATTACTATTACTATCTATTTTAATAAGTTGACCTGTGGCCAGGCGCAGAACCGACCGACGGTTTGAAATAAATTAATTTCCAGCTACAGAAACAATTTCAAATAATTTAAATGTATCTATTAATGCAACAATAAACAAATTTTAAATATATAATTGATATATCAGTAAAAAGTTAAAAAACTATAATTTATAAAATTAAATTTTTATTTTTATCTTTTCTAAAATTTATTAAACTTCATTTAAAATAATAGGAATAAATAAATTTACAATTAATTAGTGATTGAGGGATGATTGCGATGGTGAGGCCGGCCAACGTCTTCCACTGGAAAGGGAATGGGAAATGAATGCGCTCGAAGCACACCGGCAGGCAAGCAGGCAGGCAGGTCAGGGGGGAGGGTGGGTGGGGAGAGGTGAGGTGAGGTGAGGTGAGATGGCGGCAAATGTTTTCATTCTGTCAAAATTCAATAATTAATATTTAATCAACGAAGCTCCGTAAAATTATAAAATAGTGGTGAAAAAGAATCTACGTTTCATAATGAATCGATTCGTATAGGTTTTACCTGTTGTTATGAGGCAATATTTTTGTTCAACTGTAGAAAATAAACCGATATTAAAATTAATTAAAAATTTCCATTTAATGATACAAAAAATCAATTTTATTTAGATTCTGGCTAAAATTATGGTCAATGGATTTGTCTTGGTCACAATTTACAAGATTTAGGCAAAAATTTTAATAAAATGAAAAACATTGATTAGATTGATTTTTCTAATTCTCCAAAGCGTGCTATAAATATGAGTTCCAAGTTTTTACTAATATGAAGCGTTGGAGAGGTGGGTCCTCTCAGAGACACTCATATAACATGTCCAACTCGTGAATTTACTGGATTTTGCTAGTCGAAAATGTGACGTAATCTGAAGGAGGGTAATTAAAATATATATAGGAGACTCTAAAGAGACAAGATTTCCATTTTTTTTTTCTTTTTAATGAATCTATGCTCGGTATTCTCCTTCATCCAAATAAATTTGATTTTTTTAATGATCAGGGGAGGGGGGGAATGGATGGAAAGGAGTCAACGGGTAAAGGACATGATTCCTCCAGGTAGAAGAGGGATGTAGAAGAAATCATGAGCTCACGTGAGGGCAGGGACGCCAATCCATGAAATAGAATTCTTTTCTACTGGGTTTATAGAAAAGAATCTACTCGCTACCCGGGATATTATTTTTAAATTTATTAAAAATTAATTTTACATTTCATGAAACTTATTCAATTTTTTCTTAATTCTTCATAAATAAAAACAATACATGATTTCCTTCCTTTTCAAGTAATAATTATGTTATTTTAAGTTATTTATTTTTGAATATAAAATTTGAAAATAGAATAGAATAGCAGGAGAAATGTTTCCATGTTATAATACAATAAGTTAACCTGTGGCCAGGCGCAGAACAGAACGGCGGTTTGAAATAAATTAATTTCCAGCTACAGAAACAATTTCAAATAATTTTAATATATCTATTAATGTAATAAAAATCAGATAGGCATATAACATAAATATTTTTAATTTTATTTTATTTATAATATATAAGTTGACCTGGCTGCTACGTCATGAAGGGCTGAGTGACGTCATATAATTTTAAATTAAGAAAAAACTAATGGAGATGATTTTTCTCGAGGATAAAACCAAAACAAAGTGCATGATTCGTGGAGATATGTAAAAAATCTCCACATGTGAAATTTGGTGTGAAAACAATACCTCCCTTACTATCGTCGGTCGGTAAAAATATTCAATTAATATTTTGATTATTATTATCATTATTATTAATACCTACTTATAAACTTAAGAGGTTAAGAACAAGAGTACTAGAGGATAGTTCCCTCACTCTCTCTAATTTGTATTTTTTATTTTTACTTTTTAATTTCAATTAAAAAATTCTAAATTTTTTGAGAGTAAAGGTTTTGTCAACCCGATTGAGACTATCGTTATGCGGTTTTTGACAAATCTCCACCTATTTATTCCTAAAATATCAATTATATTTTTGATATTTTAATTTTTATTTTTTATTGTATTATTATATTTAATTTTAAAAAATAAAATTATTATAATTGTTAAACTAATGAATATATAAATATAACGATAGAAAAGTAATATGGGGCTACCACATATATTCAACAGGTGTTTTATTTAATAATATCCTAAAAAAAAATTATATATATATATATATATATATATATATATATATATGTTACGGTAAAAGTAGATATTGTGGCAAATGTACACATTTTTCGGTAAATGTGCACATTAGCCTGCTCATTTGGGTAATGTGCATTCAACTAACATTTACAATTTAAAATAAGGGAAATGTACATTGAATTCACAATTACCATGTCGTTTTGGTAAATGTGAGCATACGTGGTAAAACGGATCCCAAAAATTTGATTTGCGTTGTTTTGTCTAGAGATGACGATAAAAATTTATATAAATTAGGAACTAAACAGGGAATTTTAAAACAATCTTATTCTAGGCATGAATTCGCCATTTGTGAACAAAAGTTTATATCATACGAAGATGTTCCTCAAGATGTTGAGAAATCGGTAAGAGAAATTATAGGAATGCAGTCCCTTACTGGTGGCCAAGGTTTTAAAAGATGCATCTGTAAAGGAACATGTTCCTCAAAAAAATGCAGTTGTAAAAATGCTGGAATATTATGTAATTCCAAGTGCCACAATAGCAATTCTTGCTCAAATAAATAGCACTTTCTTCATTATGAAATTTCTATATGTTCCTTTATAATTTTATAAAATTTAACTGTTATAATAAAAAAAAGTATGTTAATATTATAATTATTTGTTTGATTCCGATCGTATTGGTCCTAAAAAACTAGGCCGAAAATAGTATTTATGAATATTGGGATCATAAGCTACGACATATTATATGTAATAAGTATGTTTTGTTTCTCATTCACATTTTTGAATTAAAATAATTTTCGTTATTAAAGCTTTTTGTATTATGTTTATTTAAATAAAATTTTTTTTACTGCAACAACATTTTTAATTTACTTGTATTCCACCTTTCCTTAAAATACGAAGGTAAGAGTGTACATTTACCAAAACATAAAGGCAGGTGTACACATTTGCCGGGAAATGTACATATAAATTATATTCAGTTTACTTATACCTAACTTTTGTTACAGTAAATGTACACTCTTGGGAAATGTACACATTTACCGGAAAATGTATACATTTCCCAAGAGTGGACATTTACCGTAACATATATATATTCTCAGTTACCTATTAATTAATTTCTTCATTACACAGAATAAACCAAATTTATTATCTTATATTATGATGATAATGATGATGATGATTATTTGTGAATCTAGTCGCGTGAACATACTACATTAATTCAATATCTTTTGTATACATGAATTTAAATTCCAAGAAATTTTAAGATTTGTCATTATTTATTAATTATATTATATAATAAATGAAAAAGAATCAATTGATATTAATCAATTTTGTTTAATATGAATATGAATGAAAAATTGGTACATAGTATCCTAATTAATATATGTTTGGGTACAAATTGGTTTTAATATGATTGATTGAAATAGGTTTATTAATATGCAGAATATGTCGGATATGATTATCAACATCCCTATATATGTAATTTAGAAAATTAATAGATGGATAGAAAGAGATAGGGGAGAGATTGTAAGTCGGATTACTTTATAAATTAAAAGACTAATCTGATAAAACAAGATTAATCGGATAACATTTATAATAGTATTTCCAAATTGCGAGATGAGATGAACGAATGAGAGAGAGAGAGAGAGGTGGGAGTAGTAGTGGGAGTAAAGTGTGGATGACTAAATAACATTATCCCTTTATGAGAATGAAATTATCAGAGAGAGAGAGAGAGAGAGATAATTATTATATTTCTCTCTATTATATATATCATCATAGTTTTTTATTAAGATTATAAGTACTATATAAATTAATAAAATTGAAATTTGATTTTTTTTTTAAGTTTTAATTATAATTATAAGTAATCTACAAATAAATATTATTTATTTATTATTTTTTATAATTGTTGAAAAATAGTACTTCTATTAATACGAGGTGTGTCTAAAAAGTTCGATCAATGGTATGATAAAAACAAAAATATTTTGATTTTTTTATAATACTTAAAATTATTATTATTATTATTATTAAAATTAGAATTATTTAAGTATCGCTAATTTTGAATAATGTTAAATTATATATAATAAATATAGTAATATAGACGCTAATTTGAATTAATTTATGTTAGTTGTTTTCTGAATTACTATAATTTAAAATACATTAATTTAAAAATATATTTAATTGTCATTTTAAAGTAATTTAAGTATTTAAAAGTTTTTCTAATTGCAATAAAATTTTAATTTTAATATCTTTTCATTATTTTTTATTTGTATTTATACATAAAAGATCGGTGAATGATATGATAAAAACAACAAAAGAGAATGTTAATTGTAAATACCTTTATTAACCTTCAAAATACTCTCCACTTGTCACAACCCACTTCTGACAAGGTTCGTATAACGCTTGAAAACAGTTGGAGAAGTCTTGATGTGGAATTGTTCTCAGAGTAATCGTCGCAACGTTCAGGCCGGCAATCCACAAGCAGGACACCAGAAAACACTGAACGTGTAAGAGAGATGCTAACAAAAGATCGGCGATTGACTCTGCGACTAATATCCGAAGAATTGGCTATTAGCAAAGACACAGTAAGTAGTGTTTTCTGGTGTCCTGCTTGTGGGTTGCGAGTCTGAACGTTGTGACGACTACTCTGAGAACGATTCCTCATCAAGACTTCTCCATCAGTTTTCAATCGTTATACAAACCTTGTCAGAAGTGGGTTGTGACAAGTGGAGAGTATTTTGAAGGTTAATAAAGGTATTTACACAATTAACATTCTCTTTTTAATGTTTTTATCATAACATTCACCTAACTTTTTAGACACACCTCGTATATACTTTCTACATTATTTGAATTATTATTATTATTATTATTATTTTTTATTAATTCAATTCAAAATTCATTCTAAATCCATCTAATCTTATTTTCATTTATTTTCTTAACATTTAGGTAAATAAATAATCGGATTTTATTCCCTTAATTACTAAAAGTATAATCCATTTGGTTTCAATTTTTTTTTTTTTTTTTTTTATATATTTATGAACAATTCACATTTCTCTTGATTGATTTGTTTTCTTTTTCTACTTCTTTTCTCCTCTAATCTATTCTACTCTCTAATCTACAACATTGATTTTGAAATTCTTATCCATTGTAATAAATATTTCTATTTTAAAATCTCTAGTAAATTAATTTTTATTTATTTTCATATATTGATAGCTTTCTTTTTTTCTTTAATTCTTAAGAAATTTTTAATCTATAAACCCATTTCTGAACAAACCCATTTGTTATCTGGAGTATCTTTTATTTCTACTACTACTACTACTACTTTTCTTGTGATGTGTATGCTTGTTGGAATGTATGCTAATAGGAAATTCGTTTAATTTATAAATTATTGGTAAATGATAAATGACAAATAAATAAATCCAAGGTGTAACACCGCCACCTGCCGCTACATAATTAAAACCCCCCATCCCTTTGCATTTCAGGCAAAGTGAAGATTATATTATTATTATTTATTTTTTAAATAAAATATACAAAATAATGATTAATTAAAATTTTAAATAATATAAAAATTAACTTAGATTGTTTATATTATTATTCTTTCTTCGAAATATTCTATAAAATTAAATCGGGAGTGGATAAGAATAGCCATTTGATGGTGATGATTTTGTGTGAATAAATATGTTGGTTTATATACGAGTACTCACACAGTATCTAAGTATATATTCTATATATAATCTATAACAAATTGAATGACTGACTGACTGACTGACTCTAATCTCCATTTCATTCATTTGCCTCAAAGTCTCTTTTTTAACTTTTTTTTTGAGGAATTTATCTTTTAAAATTTAATTGACATGTACGCGCGCTCTCTCTCTCTTTCCCTCTCTTTATAATATTAAAAGTTCAATGAATCTGGAGGAAATCATTTAATTATTTTTTTTGTCTATGTTAATTGGATAAAATAAATCAAAAAATAATCATCCAACTTTTTGACACGTTTCATTTTTTGAATTTTTTAGGAAAACTTATTGGGTCAAGTTTAGTTCAAGTGTTTAGTAAGAAAAGTTAATTTAAAGAAAATCGAATAAAATTGCTATTTTCTATTGGTATTTAACCCCTCAAGCCGGGAACCCGAGTCCGTACTCGCCGGCTTTCAGCGTTTATATAAATATGCATTTCTCTGCCATTTCTCCATCAATTTTGAAAATTTTTGCACTTTTTAAAACTACAATAATTCTACTTTCTCTTTTTTCACTTTTTTTATTTTATTTTTTTCGAACACATGTTTTTTCAAAGAAGAAAATTTTTTGTTTTTTTCGACAGTCTTCAAAACTCAATTTCTAGCTAAACTGATTACATTTTTTGTATACAAAGAAACATCTTCCCTTGACATCTCTTGAAAATTTCACAAATTTATGTTGAGTAGTTTATGAGATATTAATTATTTTAGGTACGAGTGCAAGAAAGTGCATTTTTCGTTCATTTAATTTCCGCCGGAACGCTGGCATAGGAGAATTTAATTCCCGGCTTGAGGGGTTAATAGATACTAATTTATTGGGTAAATTTATTTATTTAAATCATATCAGATCTTTTAAAAAGGATTATTTTGAAACTTATCTTTGCATTTGTCTTTGGAGCGTAAAATTTCATCTGTAAATGGCACGCGCGTCTTAAAAGTGAACACTTGATCCAACAAGAAAGAGAAGAGAATAGTATAAAAAGAGATGGAGGAGGTTACCCCACCCACACTGGTCTCTCATATCATAGAGTCAAAGTCCCCCTCTAAATGTATTATTTCCTGGGCGTTACATCCCTTTTACTGACTTTGCCCCATAACACAAGGCGCCATGGTTTTTTTTTCTAGAGCGAGGGGTGAAGGAGGAGGAGAGAGGGAGAAAGAACGCGAAAGACATACGGGAGAGGGGGGGGGGGGGGAGAAAGGATGAAAGTTTGCAAAAAAGTTTCTTTCAAGAATGGTACCAACAACAAGAAGATTGAAAAATTTATGGCAGTCACGAATAAAAAATAAAATGAAATAAAAAAAAAACTTTGAAAAAAAACATATGGCAAAGTAGGTCTAATCTTTTTTTTTTTTGAAGACAAACAAAAGTATTAAAAAGAAATAAATCGATGCCTAATAAAAGTAATAACCATGTGGATTTTTTTTTGTTTTGTTTGTTGGTTTGTTTGTCAGAAATTGTTGAATTGAGTTGTTTTTAACTAAATATATGAGTATATACTCACACAAACTTGTTGTGGGACAAAATAATAAATATATCTTTATTAATCAGATAAATAAAACTAAAGTTTTGTTTGATTTTTTTTTTGTTTTTTGTTTTTAAATGTAAGAAGTTGATAAATTTATTTGCGATTAAATTTAAAAAAAAAAATAAGAAAAGTATAATCATTCGTTATGATTTTTTGTTTAATAGATGTATATATACGATAATATAGATTTATATTGTAATATATAAGAATAAAGGACCCATTTTCAGAGTGTGGGTATCATAAAAGTGGGATAAATAAACACTCAAAAAGATAAGTGAAACATTGTTAGTGTTATGTTCTTCAATAGAGTGGCAATTATAGTGGCAATTATAGTGTCTTATAAGAGAATTGTTTTTAGGCCTTTATTACAAAAGACATTGCATCTTTTTACAATTGAAGAGACCTATTTTTTACAATTGAAGAGACCTATTTTCTTAATTCTGCATTGACAACGTGAGGACGTATTGCTGATTACATGAAGGAGTAGGCAAAAAAGGTTTTATATAATATTATATAATGTGCTATTGGGTGTGTGGGTAGCGAACCTGCCTCACATTCATATGGTCCCGGGTTCAAGTCCCGGGCCTGAAAAGGGAGTTTCCCTAGCTGGGGTCTATGGGAAGGAGTCAACCTAGCCTCCGGGAAAAACATTGGGGAAAAGCTACTTGATAGCGCCTCCGATCAAGAAAATCAAGGTAAAGGTGGAGAGGACCCGTTCTACTGATCATAGAACACCTCATAGATATAAACGGCTTGATAGACGTTGTCCTTGCGTAGGACGTACAAAGTCAGAGGGTTTTTTTATAGTATTATATATATATATGCTGGTTTAGATTTCCGTGAATGTTATTGTTATTATTATTTGATTTATCAGGAATATAATCACGTATTTTTGTGAGATTGTTTTCTCGACGTTTCGGTAACCATTTTGGCACCATTTTCAAGAGATTATTTAGGTGGGAATATATTTGGGATTCTGGGTCTTGGTCTGTGTGACACCAGTCGCTCTCGGGCTGTTGTCCAGTGCGGTCGTGTGCCAGTCTCAGGATTGCCCAGGATTCTTCGGAGCTCCACAGCAACGCAGTGAGTACAAAACCACCCAACCTATCAATCCAAAATCCCGTTATTAACCCTTGGTCATACAGACTAAGACCCAGAATCACAAAAAAATTCCCACCTAAATAATCTCTTGAAAATAGCTCCAAATTGGGTGCCGAAACGTCGAGAAAACAATTTCACAAAAATACGTGATTATATCCCTGATAAATCTGATAGTAATATATGTATATATATATATATATATATATATAAGTATAAGTGACCAGCGATATGATTCCTGATCGGAAGGAGAAAACATAGGGTAAAGGATACAGTCGTTGGCCTCGAGGCAGTCATTGGCCCCCTATCACTAAAACCCAAATAATAAGAGATATTTATTTTAAAAATTGCGCTATTAACTATGGTTATGTAATCTTTTGTTGTATGGTTGTATAATCAATATAGAATACCTAGGTCAATAACTATAACAGGGGGCCAATAACTGTAGGATTTTTAGGATTTTTGCGTGCTTATTGAAAATGTCATGAGAAAATGATTTTTTTTTATTCATCAAAATGCTCCTATGAGTATGTATGTTCTGCAAACCTAATTTGACTCAGATTGTTCCGACATTTGCCCAGATATGCATTAAAGACTGCTAGGAATTGGTTAAGGGGGCCAACGACTGTATGCTTTACCTATATAATATTTTATATGTTTAGGTATATAATGTCAAACAGTCAATACGAAAGTCGAATAATTTTTATTTAATTTTTTTTTAGTCCTATTAGATTATTACAACTACTGAGGTGAAATGTAAAGAGAATAAATATATTCTTTTTAATTAAAATAAATGTCTATTAAATCAAATATATCATGTTTATTTAAAATTAAAATGGAACACTTTTTCATTATCTAATAAAAATATTCATAAATAATGTTAAATAATCTAAAATCATCATTTTTACTTCAATATTTACTTGTATTATTAATATTGTTTGAAATTGAATCAAAATTGTAAAATAACTTTTTTATTGTTGTTTTCATATAATAGGTATTAATTAAATATTTTTTCTTTGACATTTTTATGTATATTTGAATATTGAAAGAAGATAGGTATATTACGAGTATTTGTTCTGGTACAATTTAATTAAATCACAAGACAAAGCGTGAAATTGAATTCATTTTCAAGCTGCTTTTGAACATTTCCAATTCCGTTTAATTAATTATTCTATCTTCTATTTATTTCTAAATAAATTCCAATAAATAAGCCGATTTTGTAATAATAATCTATTTAATCATACAAAATGAAATTAAGTTGAATATTATTCATTTTATTTAAATGTTTATATATTTTTATTTTAATCATTTAAATGATTAAATGTTTATTTAATTATTTATTTATTATTAACAGGTGCATACACAGTGTAGTATAGTGGATCTCAACCTTTTTGGACCAAACGCCCACTTGTTAAGGCCGGCTTCATAATTCACCCCCCTATAAATTTTAACAGATACAAATTCAAAATCATCTTACCTTTTTTTTAGAACCATATTGAAAAAAGCGGAAAAGCATGTTCGCAATAATACTATCGCCCCCCCAAATCGTATAGTCAAATAATCGCCCCCTTTAAGATGTCGATTACCCCCAGAGGGCAATATCGTCCAAGTTGAGAATCACTAGTGTAGTACATAGTATACAGAAAAGAAAAGAGAGAGAGTCAAAATTATACAAATATAAAAAACAAATCAAATCAAATCAAATTTTTAATTGCAATCATGATAATACATGTATTATTATACATATTACTTATAAGTATTAATTTCATCAGTCGATATTTAAAACAAAATATGATTTGTTTAAGATACAAGTGGACAACTGAAAAAGCACCTTCTGTATTTAGTAGTAATATTCGAATCTTTAAATTTGAATTATTTATCTATTATCATTACTTTTTTCATATTCCTACTAATATAACTTATTTAATTTTATTTTTATATAAAATAGAGGTTATTTTTTTTTCATATCATTTTAATTATTCCATAATAGAAAGATAATTTAAATTTAAAATTTATAGAATATACCTATAGAAGAGGTATAATTGAACATAGAAATATATAAGAGTATATTTATTTATCTATGTTCTTTATAATACCACATAAAATCATAAAATATCAAGTCAAAATAGACAAATAAACAAATAAAAAAATAAATAGACAAATAAATAAATAAATAGACAAATAAATAAATAAATAAAAGTAAAGATTTCAGCCTTTAATAAATTTTTATAATATATCTAACGTATTATTAGCAAGATTTTATTTATAATTTTTTTTTTTTTTATTTTTTTGGAAAATAATGTACATATACCACTCTCTCTCTCTCTCTTTCTCTTTATTATTATATTTTATAATATATTAAATGAGAGGGAAAGGTGTAATGGTTTAACAACCAACAAAAGAAAATATTAACGTTGAATGCACGCTTTGTTTTAGGTATACAGAAAATTTGCCTAATTCCATTGTTAGTATTCATATAGGAGACAGTTAATTTCAATTAATTCTAATATAGTAAATCTTTCTATGATTTTAACATCGTGTGTGTGTGCCAAAACTAATCCCTAAGGATTCTAGAATCTGCCTCAAGTGGATTTGAATAAACTAAAAACAGAATATACTCGTAGTTAGTTAGGTATTGTATGAGTAGTTATAGGTAGACAGATAGAGAAAGAGAAATTTATACTCGTAGTACACCCACGATATATGGTAGGTACGAGTATATACTTTTGTTAGAAGATAGATATGTTGTGAAAGCAAAGCTTACCTTCAATTCCAATTGTAAGTGCAAGTAGTAAAACAGGCAGCAGCATTCTTAACATTCTGCAACACATATAAAATGATTGTTATCTATCAAATAATTGAATTCAATTGAAATCGTATGTAATTATGTATGTATGATCTTTTGTTTGTAAAATGTTTATCAACTTGAAAGGTAAAGATTAAATGTGAATAGAGGATGAATAGAGAAACAACAAAAAAAAAATAAGCTGGAGTGTCTCCACTCGACTATCTGAATTTGAATTGGATTAAATAACATATATATTATAATTAAATTAAATTTAATTAATTATAAATTAAAATTAATAAATAGGAGTAATATTTATTAAACCAGCGCATGTTTGACTCTTTGTTGATAGGACATATATCTTTATTTTTACGGTCATTTTAGAGGAAAAAAAATCAAAACGTTGTAGGTAATGATCCTCTTCCGGTTGAGCTACATTTTTCAAAAGTTGATAGAAAACTACGAATTTTGAATAATGCCCATGTGCCAAATTTGATGATTCTAGCTCAACCCGTTTTTACTTAATCTTGTCGACGTACACACACACACACACACATTTTTCTAAACCTAAGTGAAAATGATTCATGAACCTTCAAAACGTATAGATAAATACATAAAAATCGCAACATAGTTAAAAAAGCAATAATAATAATATTAATAATAATAATAATAATAATAATAAAATAAGATCAAATATTCTCTTTTTAAGAGGACCAAATATACAAATTTTAAAGATCTAGGGGCCAGACTTGTTAGAATATTTAGTTTACTGTCCTAACGAAGAATCTAATAAAAAATAAATTTTAAATTATTTATTAATTAAATAATAAATTTTGCGTTAATGTGATTTATTTAATTGTTTTGTAGAGATATTATTTGATCAGTTCCTGGTTCACCGAACAGCCGCTTATGAATATTTAAGATTAAGATTATTTAATTTAAAATAAATAAATAAATAAAATATATGAAACAATTTCAAATAATTTCAAAGAACATAAAAAAATAGTCAGCCCTTAAATGTACGTATTAATCACTGAAAGACAGATGACAGACTATGGGGTGTATAAATTAAAAAAAAAATAGTCAGAATATGTAAAATTAATGTAGAGTATATAAGCAAGCGTGTATTAGGGAAATAAATAAAGCCAAAAGGAGTTGAATTTCGTCCATTGGGGGTAAGCAAGAGGCGAGAGATTGCTATGCAATTGTCCCCTTCAAGGTCACCGAGAAGCAAAGCATTGGAGTTGGCCGCCAATTGACATGGCGGCAAATGTTTTCAATCTGTCAAAATTCAATAATTAATATTTAATCAACGAAGCACCGTAAAATTATATAATCGTAGTGAAAAAGAATCTACGTTTCATAATACATATAATATTTTTGTTCAACTGTAGAAAATAAACCGATATTAAAATTAATTAAAAATTTCCATTTAATGATACAAAAAATCAATTTTATTTAGAATCTGGCTAAAATTATGATCAATGGTCACAATTTACAAGATTTAATCAAAAATTTTAATAAAATGAAAAACATTGATTAGATTGGTTTTTCTAATTCTCAAAAGCGTGCTATAAATATGAGTTTCAAATTTTATACTAATGTGAAGCGTTGGAGAGGTGGGTCCTCTCAGAGGCACTCATATAACATGTCTCACTCGTGAATTTACTGGGTTTTGCTAGTCGAAAAAGCGACGTAATCTGGATATATTTGAATTAACCCCCCGAAGGGGGGTTAATTCAAATATATATAGGAGACTCTTGGAGAGTCTCCTATAAGAGACAAGATTTCAATTTTTTTTCTTTTTAATGAATCTATGCTTGGTATTCTCCTTCATCCAAATAAATTTGATTTTTTGAATGATCAGGTGGTGGTGGGGGGGGGGGAGTAAGCGTAAGGGAATGGATGGAAAGGAGTCAACGGGTAAAGGACATGATTCCTCCAGGTAGAAGAGGGATTTAGAAGAAATCATGAGCTCACGTAGAGGGCAGGGACGCTACTCCCTGAAGTAGAAATCTTTTCTATTGAGATCATAGAGAAGTGCCTACCCGTTATCCGACAAAATCTTTCGAAAAGTCTTACTATATACTTTTTCTATTATTTTGGATATTTGTCAAAAACCGCATAACGATAGTATCATTCGGGTTGACAATACCTTTACTCTCAAAAATTTAGAAATTTTTTTCGATAGAAAAGTAAAAAGTAAAAATAAAAAATACAAATTAGAGAGAGTGAGGGAACTATCCTCTAGTACTCTTGTTCTTAACCTCTTAAGTTTATAAGTAGGTATTAATAATAATGATAATAATAATCAAAATATTAATTAAATATTTTTACCGACCGACGATAGTAAGGGAGGTATTGTTTTCACACCAAATTTCACATGTTGTAATTTTTTACATATCTCCACGAATCATGCACTTTGTTTTGGTTTTATCCTCGAGAAAAATCATCTCCATTAAATTTTTCTTAATTTAAAATTATATGACGTCACCCAGCCTTTCATGAAGCCACAGCCAGCTCAACTTATATATTAAAAATAAAATTAAATTAAAAATATTTATGTTCTATGCCTATCTGTTTTTTATTACATTAATAGATATATTAAAATTATTTGAAATTGTTTCTGTAGCTGGAAATTAATTTATTTCAAACCGTCGGTCGGTTCGGACCTGGCCACAGAAAATCTTATTTTTCTCCCAATAAAGTCCGTCAGCTCTCGACGGTAGCCAACCAACGAATGCCCTTGTCTCTTTTCAACAACTACTCTCTTCTGGGGAAACGTCTTACAATAATAATCCTTTCCAAAAATAAATTTATTTTTAAATAAATAATTTTTTTTTTTTAAGGATTAATGATATTTTTAAAATATCATTACAATATATATTACAATATATATATATATATATATAATAATATTGTGTAATAAATATTAAATTTTTAATGATAAGAATAACTTTAGAAAAAATAAATATTATATATATATATATATATATATATATATATATAATATAATGTCTTTTTAAGCATTTAGTTTTAATGAATATTTTAAATAAATTTATAAACAAATCCATATTATATTGAATTGAAAAATTTTTGAGAGTTGCGAAATGGAAGGGTTGGATTCACATGAATAAATAATTTTTTTCCCAAAATAACCCTTCATATATGTTGTCACAACGAATTCATCATTTTATGAAAACAATTTCGTATAAAAATAAATTTCCATCCAGTTTATGAGTAATTTATAACCCTTTCCCTCCCTCAAAGGGTCAAGTAATTGTAAGAGCATTTGCTATGTTACATGCTCTTCGGAGGGTATAAAAATTCAATTTTCAATTTATAGGTAAATTATTAATTAATATAAATTTATTCAAACCAGTTTGCTGCAACTATTTTATTAAAAACTAAGCAAAAGGTAACTTGAAATTCGCAAGGGCCATAATTGGTGTCCCATGTCCATTGTTCAATAGTGCTCCAGACAACAAGCAAAATCAATTTATTTTATTAAAAAAATATACTAACATGCCACTTGAACATAAAAAGTGCATTATAATAAAAATTAATGAAGATAATATGGCATAGTACGCAAATTAATATTTAAATATCCGCGTTCTTGACAAGTTTAAAAATATTTCAGAAGTCAATCTGACTCAATTGATTGTGCCCATGAAAAACAATATTACAATTTGTCTCTTGGATAACAATATTTAATATATTTTTAATAAAATTTTAAATATAATTCTATTAGATTAAATGAATTTTAAAGGAAACTCTCTCTCTCTCTTTCTATATATATATATATATATATATATATATATATATTGTACTTTAGTATTAGTAGAATTTGATTTTAAATAACTTTAATTAGTGTTATAGAAATTATTATTTAATTAATACATTAATACATTATAATATTTCATTTTCTCGCCAGAGATAGTATTACGATAACGAAAATTTTCGATGTTGAGATTTTGATGTTTTTATACGTTTTGAAGGTTCCTGAATCATTTTCTCTAAGGTTGAGAATAATGTCTGTGTATGTGTGTATGTATGTAGACATGATTACGCAAAAACGGTTTGAGCTAGAATCATTAAATTTGGTAGATGGGCATTATTCAAAATTCGTAGTTTTCTATCAACTTTTGAGAAATGTAGCTCAACCGGAAGAGGGACATTACCTACAACGTTTTGATATTTTTTCCTTTAAAGTGACCGTAAAAATAAAGATATATGTCTGATAATTTTTCACATGATTAAAAATTTTATAAAACTGATATATATAGAATTTCAGCTTGATTGAATTGCTGAAAGTACCAGAATTAATTTTTAACACTGCAAATCTCACGCGCCAACACGTGATGTAGTGCCATCAACAAAGAGCCAAACATGCGCTGGTTTAATAAATATTATTTATTAATTTTAATTTATAATTTATATAATTTTAATTAAATTTATTTAAATATAATATATGTTAATTAATTCAATTCAAATTCGCGAAATAGTCGAGTGGAGACACTCCAGCTTTTTTTAATAAAGAATTCCAAACTTTATTATATAATATTATAATATTATTATATCAAATGTTATTGATAATTCTAATTAAATGTTTGTGGTTTGTATGAAAGTGACTCTATTCACGCCCCTTTAGTCGTTTCTCACCTACCAATAAGGTTCCAAAACCAAATGTCATCCAATTTCTGTGGTTAACCTCCTCCTTCTATTCGAACTCTTCTCCCCTCCATCACCACCAATCATCATTTCATTTTCCCTCTCTCTCTCTCTCTCTCTCTCTCACACACACACACACACACACACACACATATATATATATATATATATAGTGTCAGTCAACTTTTATTATTATTATCATTATTATTTATTATAATATTGATATTGATTTATTAAATTTATTTTTTATTTTTAATTAATTCAAATTAATTTAATCTATAAATGTCAACTGGATAAGGATAAAAAAGAAAAAATTATCATTGGTTACTTACTATAGGGAACTGAAAAATTAATTATTGAATAAGTATTAAAAAAAAGTATTTGGAGATATTTTCATTTAATTTTTCTTTAAAATGGTGCCACTTGTTGGCAACACAACGAGACACTGCATAATGCAGTGGTTGCCATAATGTGTGTGTCTGTCTATCCATCAATTTCCTTACAACAGTATTGGCAAATATTATAATATATAATTTATTATTATTATTAGTAGCAGTAGTAGTTTTAATATTAATTTCATTGGAACTTTAGTCTCCACAATTGAAATCAATCAAGATTTTTATTTATCTATTATTTTTAAATATTCTTTAGATCAGTTGAGATTTTCTTAAAAAAACATAAAAATATTTTAATTGATTAATTAAAATAAATATTTGGATTCTAAAGTAAAAAAACAAAACAAATTGATCATTAAAAAAATATTCTATTAATAGCATTAACTTTTTACTAATTTCATTTTATGATTTTTGTTAATATATATATATATATATATATATATAATATATTACTTTTCGATTTCTTTTTATATTAAATTAATTCAAAATACAATAACCAATTAAATTTTCTTAACATTATATAAATGTTTGATGAACAAAAGCGATATATATATTAATTGGAGCATGGATTATTAATAGGGACTTCTTCCCGTTCCCCTTCCCATTCGCTAATTTCCCCGGTCTCGATTTTTAATAATAACTAAAAAAATGTTTTCTTAATTTATAAGAAACAAAAAACAAAAAAAACAAAACAAAAAGGATGACCGAAAACTTTCTTACTTTTACATTTCTAATATATTCTTATAAAACTTTATATAAAATAAAATAAAACAAAAAAAAATATCTTAATTACAATTCGATTATATTATTTGATTTTAGTATAAAATTGTAGAATCAAAATTATCAATTATAAAGGATATTTTTATCCAATTGTGTGTCTCTTACTTGCAGGTATCGAATGAACTAAACTAAAGATACGAATAGAATCCACGAATATGGAATTTGAATGATTTTTGGGAATTTTTCAGAATTTGTCTTTTCGTTTTTTCTTTATCCAATAGAAATGGCAATTTCTCAAATACTTTAAGATCTTGTCTTATCTTGGAAATGAAAATACGCGTCATAAATCGAACATTAAAATTTATAAGGGAATTTGTAAATAAAACCACATATTTAAATTTTATTGTAAATTTATTTAAAAAACACAAGGGGGAATTTTGTTAAATACCATAAAACCATATGATCCAGGAGCAATCGAAAAGTTGTGTATATTTTTTTTACAATAAAATATAAATATATGATTTTATTCAGCGATGTATTCTAAAATAAGAAGTAAGGGAACGCAAAAAAAAACTATTTTTTTCATATAAGTTTTTATTTTTTCTTATTCTTACTATATACAAATTATTAACGAACACAAAAAAGAAATTCTAACAGTAGATTTAAGTGGGAGTTGTCAGGACATGAAAAAGTACTGGAACGCGTTCCGGTTCTGAAAACAGGTAAGGGAACGTCGTTCCCCGCGTTCCCCTCACAGTACACCATTGGTCTTATTTAAAAAATTCCCTTATAAATAAAAACAACCAAGAAAGCTTTAAACATTTAATATCGGCAAACATGAAATTATGAAATCATTTCAAATTAAGATTAGGATTTTCGTTCCAAAAAATGTTTTTTTTAATAAATAAAACATTAGTATTTGTTATTATAATTGAGAGATGTGAATTAAATTTTAAGAAATTAATTAATTTTTAATACCACATTAATTTTAAATGATTGAAATTTTTATATTTTTATGGAAGCATGGATCCCCTTGGAACAATAATCATAAACTTTGTGAATTTATTAGTTTAATAGAGTGGGACGAGGGGGGGGGGGGAATAGGCCCCTACCCTAACTCAACCTGACTCAAAATAAAATCTCTTCATGATATATGAATGGGACAATTATTACGCAAATGTTAATATTGAAGGCGCCATTGGGTGTGTGGGTAGCGAACCTGCCTCACATTCATATGGTTCCGGGTACAAGTCCCGGGCCTGGCAAGGGAATTTCCCTAGCTGGGGTCTATGGGACGGAGTCAACCCAGCCTCCGGGAACAACATTGGGGAAAAGCTACTTAATAGCGCATCCGATCAAGAAAATCAAGGTAAAGGTTGAAAGGACCCGTTCTACTGATCATAGGACACCTCATTGATATAACCGGCTTGATAGGCGTTGTCCTTGCGTAGGACGTACAAAGTCAGAGGTTTAAATGTGAATATATAATTAATTGATTCATAAATTAATAAATTTAAAAAAAATAATTTAAATAAAAATAATCAAATTAAACATTAAAATTAAATGAATAAATAAATACATAGAAATATTTATCAATGATCATAAAATAATGGACAAAAAAACTTATAATTTAATTATTTAATCAAGTATTTTATTTTATTTTATTTTTTATATTTTATTAAAGTTTATATAAATAAAAAATAAAATTACAATAAACGTAGTGTGCTTATATATTAGATATATTATTAGTTTCTTGTTAATAGCCTTGCCATTAAAATGATGCATAACGTTTAGTGCTTTTCAACTCAGTTCAAATCTCTCTCTCTCTCTCGATTTTACGTAGTTTTAACAAAACTCTCTCTCCATCTGGGAATGATTTATATTCATAAAGTTAAAATATTCATATATATATATATATATAATGATGGCAATTTTATTTTGTTGTGCGGGTGGCAGATGGACTAAATGGAACAAACAATCTCTCCCAGGGCTTTAAATTTAAACACAGATTCAATTCGTGTGACATTTTGAAAAACATTATTATAAAAATTATTATTATCCAATAGCAATGCGTGATTAAAAATATCAAATTAATTTTTTAATAATATTTATAGCACTTATTTATTATTACACCACCGAACGAAATTTCATATTATATTCTTATATGAAATTAGACAATTCAATTTATATTATTTATTTTATTTCATTAATGAAAAAGAAATTAAATTATCATTTTTCAATTTTCTATTAGAGATGATTGTACATTAAATTTCAATTTTAAAAATAATCAATAATAAAAGAATAAAGATTATTATTATCTTAATTATTATATATATATACGAGGGTGGGGTGAAAAGTTTCCGGTCTGACCAAGAAAAACGATGTTTTTAAATTTTTTTTTTTTTTTTTGCTATATGGAATTATCTCGACCCTTCCCCACCCCAATCATTCCCGAGTAGGGTCCTGGACGGATATATATATATAGAAAGGAGATTGCATTTGACCGGAGAGATTGCTCTGACCATCAACAACAAATAGATTTCTTTTCCCGAGCGCCAATCAAAATTGCTTCTAGTGTCTGAACTGTGTGAAGAAGTTTAAGAATATATAATTATTTATTGTAAATAAATCGTTTTTTATGAAATTTGCAGGCTTTTATTTAAATATACCTATACTGTTGGTAACCTAACTAGCTTTAAACTGTACTTAAGAATTAAAATGTTGACATGTTTACTAACTTTTCAAATTTTCATTTTTTTTTCTTTCGTTTCTCTATTTTAATGGTTGTTGAAATTTTTATATTAACTTTACAGCAGTGAGGCTTGAAAGAAAAAAAATAAAATAAAATTAATATAAAAAGGAATTATATATATAAGTGATTCTAAAACACACAACTAAACTCATCTACCAAATCTCCAATGCCTTTTTTTGATACAACAACGCTTTTGCTACCTTTTCTCACTTTTTCCATTGCACGATGTTGTTGTTGTTTTGTTGTGAATTTGTTTCCTAAGCATGATACGGTTGGATTTGTTTCAAACTTTAACTTTCTTTTCATAAACTAACTTCATAATCTCTCTCTCTCTCTCTCTTTCAATCTCAATCTTATTTTTACAAGTAATGTTAATGATTAAAATTAATGAATATAAAAAATAACACAATAAATAAATAAATAAATAAAAATAATGATATAAATTATTATTATATAATTTATCAAGAAGGTATAAATATTTTAAAAAAGAAAAAGAAAAAAAAAAAAAAATTAAAATTCAGAACATTAAACCGATTCTTGATTATTATTCAAGTCGCAAGATGGAGGATGAATTTTTAGACTAATAAACTGCAGGCTTTTAGAAGATTTTCCAAATAATAATATGAAAAACGATCAAGAGATATTAAGGCTATTTTAAATATAACTTTACACATCCAAATGATATGTAGATATTCCAAAAATTATTTTATTATTATCAAAATAATTAATGATTGAATAATGTTGAAGAAATTAAAATGGTAATACAACAACATTATACATATCTTTTTTGTTTTATAATTCATATAGAAAATCAATAAGAATTTTTATATAAAGTAAATATATAAAAAATGATATTAATATAAAAAAACATTTATAAAATAACGTTTTTTTCATGGACTAAAAAGAATAAAATAAGTCTAACAAAGTTGTATATGAATTCCTTCATATACAACGAAAAACGTTTTTTGCAATTCAGCGTCTTCAAACTTCTTTGAGGGTTTTTTATTTCTCGCATCCACACAAATCATTAGTTCTAACGCATTGGAACCATCTTTTGCATGTTGCTTCTGATAGAGCATGATCACCATATGCTTCGACAAGCATTCAAAACGACTCTGCAGCACTTTTCTTCAAATGAAAACAAAAAATTAATTTTTTCTGAAAATCCTTAATTTCGACATTTTCAACGTGATGAAAAAATATCATATTGAATGTAATGACTTGATGTATTATATTAAATATGAATGACAGATGTCATACCAACTAAACAAAGAAAAAAATTTAAGGATAGTTCACAATAAATATTCCCTCTCTCTCTCTCTATATATATATATATCAACACATTTATATTTTTCCATACCAGTGTAGACCTCGTATTATTTTTATTTATTTTTTTAAATCTTAGTAATTATTCATCTCTTATGTCAAATCACTTATTGTATTCTTGTTTGTTTGTTAATCTACATAATTTAATTCAGGTAAATCATTTCTCTATACTAATTATTTATGATGTTTAATTTAATTAAAGTAAAAAAAAAAATAAGTTTCTAATCTTCTTTTTGGGATCATTTAAATAATTAAAAGTTTCAACTTTAAAAATGAACTTTTTTTCTATATTGAATTTTTTTTTATTTACTTTTGATAAAGCGTGAATTGTTATGCATTCTAAACTTGTATACAAAATTTCAACTCGGTTAATTAAAATATCAATTCTTTAAAAAATTCAATTCAATTGGTTTAAATAGATATTATAGAAATAAACTTTCAAGTTTATTTGTCATTTATATTTTGTTATTCTTCTTCTTTTTATTTTTATAGATTTTGGTGTATATATAAAATTTATTTTCTCTCTCCTTCTCTCTCTCTCTCTCTTGAATATTATCTTCTCAATCTTTTCAACATTTGTTTGTTTTTTTTTTAAACTTGGAATATTGCAAAACAAGTTTGTTTTTGTTTTTTGAAGTTTTTAATATCAAAATTTTTTAGATAAAATAATAATAATAATAATAATAAATAATATGCGAGTGAATTTTGTTCTGGTCAGACTTTTGTGGCGCTTTGCTCCTGTTTCCTAGGGATATTTGTTAAAAAAGACAGTAGGTCTTAAATCATCTTACTGATCTCGAAGTGCTCTTTAAAATAGGCCACTTCTAATACTGGTACAGAGAGGGAGGTCGTTCTAAGCCTTTAAAATGGTCAAATAATACACATATTTTACACCGTGAATGATGACCAACCTGAAGATATAAACATACACTGCGAGTTTAACATAATACACCCAAAACTCACCTCAAATTAACAAAACAAAATTTGCAGATTAGAGAAAATGTTATACTAAAAAATAAATATTTTTACAATGAGGAAGTAGAGTTGAAGTAGAACAGATTGAGTGAATTCAGAAATGTCAGTCAATATCTTTTGCAGCTCAATTAGTAAGTAGAAGAAGTAAGTGGAGGTCAAATCTTGTCAACTCTTGCACAGTTTTCTAGTCTTTTACCAGAGAACGGAACCGTTTAAAAGACCAAAATTTCTTAAATTAATTTTTTTTACCAAAAACACAGATCTAATCAACAAATACTGCCACCATTAAAAAAACAAAATTGATTAAAAGAATCGCTCTAGAAAATACGTCTATTAAAGAGTATTGATTAAATTTAGAGCTAAAACAGATTTAGATTTGCTCCAATTTAATGCTAAAAGTTTAACCTAAATATTAATTTAAACACTCGGGATCTTTACAACATCTTAAATGACTATCGAAATGAACATAGACAAACGGCAGAAAGAAGCAAAAGGTGCCAGATTTTGAGGGTACATACAATAAATCCAATCGACAACGATCAGAAACAAAATAACAAATTACAATTTCAATGAGAAACAGTTTTATCGATCATTTAATAAAAAAACAAGCATAGAACATTCAAAACACCGAGTTTGATCTTGAAAAATGTAGAGACTATTGAGAGTCGTCAATTTGGTCTCGTAGTCAACTCAATGATGCTGATCAATGATGTTATTGAGATAATGATACACTTATATTGTCAAAATAAGACTAATCCAAAAATCTATCATAGATTTAAATTGGTTTCAGCATCAGGCATTACATTTCACGTCCTTCACTTGATATTTGGTTTTATTACCCATAGAGGGATGATACTATTTTGAAATGTACTTTTGTAATAATCAACTAAACTTAATTTTTAAACAATTTCTATCTATACAAATAAGTTGTAAATGTAGATTTACCTCTCTCTCTCTCTCTCTATATATATATATATATATATATATATATATATATTATTTTAAATAATTAAACTTTAACTTGAACAAATTAATAATTTCACAATTTAAATGAATTAACAGGTAACTCGATGTAATAAAAATGGATTTTATAGCGTTGTAAAGGTCGAATATAAAAAAAGGAAATTGTTTTTTTTTTCAAAACTCACACAAACAAGATTGAACAATCCAATGTTGATTGGATCTCCTGGTGGTCCCCAATGTCTCTCTCCCCTCCCCTCCTCCGACCACCTTCCGTATTTCCGTATTATACTCGAATCTTTCTTTCATCATCATTCTTTTCATTAAACTCGATTTCAAACGTTCAACAGAATTTTTTTTTTTGAAAAAGTGGAATCAAAAATAAACAAAACAAAAACAAAAACAAACAATAATAATTACATGGAAAATTTTCATTTTAATATTACAATCGATCATAAATTATTAAAGTTAGACTCGTAATTAATGTAATTATTTTAAAAGAGAAAAAGATAAAGAAAAGAAAATATTAGGTGTGTTACAAATTAAATGTAACATTAAAAAATAAAAAAAAATATTATACTCTAATATTTATTCCTTTAATTTTAATCCTATTTATTAATAAAATCCTTAAATTTTTATATTGAATCTCTCCCTCTCCCTCTTAATGATATGATGAGTATTGATTTAAAAATGAATGTGAATATCTAGATTTTTAATATGTAATAACAATGAAACTAGTGAGTGTGTGAGAGAGAGAGGGGGGGAAAGGGGAGAAGAAGATTCATACACACAATTATCCTTAAATGACCACCCTATTTTCAGATAAATACATCCAATTCATGCGAAGATGAATTTACAATTTCCTCTTTAGACAGTTCCATTTATGACCTCAAATTACATATCTTGAATTGCTTATTTCCTACTCTTCCTCGTCCCTCCCCCTCATTCTTTATTTTCTCAAAAAACAAAAAAAATAAGCTGGAATATCTCCACTCGACTATCTCGCAAATTTTAATTGGATTAAATAACATAATATATTATATTTAAATTAAATTTAATTAATTATAAATTAAAATTAATATATAATATTTATTAAATTAGCGCATGTTTGGCTCTTTGAGTGTTTGGCACCACGTCACGTGTTGGCGCGTGATTTGTGGTATTAAAAAATTAATTCCGGTACTTTCAGAGATTCAATAAAGCCGAAAATCTATATATAACAGTTTTATACAATCTTTAATCATATGAAAAATTATAAAAGATATATCTTTATTTTTACGGTCACTTTAGAGGAAAAAAAAATCAAAACGTGCTAGGTAATGACCCTCTTCGGGTTGAGCTACATTACTCAAAAGTTGATAGAAAACTACGAATTTTAAATAATGCCCGTATACCAAATTTCATTATTCTAGTTCAAACCGTTTTTGCGTACATACACACACACAGACATTTTTCTCAATCTTAGTGAAAATGATTCAGGAACCTTCAAAACGTATAAAAACATCAAAATCTCGACATCGAAAATTTTCGTGATTGCAATACTATTATATCTCTGGCGAAATAGTAAAAAAACAAAAAAAAAGTAAAATCTTAATAAATTATTAAATTATTATACTAAAATAAAAATATCTATGCAATTTTTGTTTTATTATTACATGTATTTTCTAATTATAAAATTTAATTATATTTATTAAATTAAATTAATTAAAAAACAAAAAAAATATTCAAATGTACAAATGATTGAAAGCATCCAGTAATTTGATTTTATTTTTATCTGAAATTAAAACAAATAATCAAATTCCATCATTTAAAATATTGTTCAGCTTTTTGATAAGAATCTAATGAGTGAATAAAAAACAAAAAAAACAAAAAACCTTTTTAGAATCGTTCAAGTGGATAATCATAATTCATTCGAGTTTTTTTTTTTTTTTTTTTTTTTTCTCCCTCCCGCATCTTATATATATATATATATATATATATATATATATAGGGTGCGGAATATATATATATATTAAAGAATAAAGAATTTTACAAAAAGGATTTCGCTATGTTTCAAAGGTCGTTAGCATTCACACGCAGAACTCATTTCCTGTAGAAACGCCGTTGCTCTCTCTCACTCTCTTCATCCCCCACCCTTCATCACTTATACCCTTCTGCGTTGGCTCACAAATTGCCCGTTAGGTCTTCTAATCTCCGCCCAGTTTGGTTATATATGTAGAGTGGGGTAAAATGGGGTGAGTAGGTTGGCGGGTGGGTGGGTGAAGTGAAGTAAGGGTGCCATTTCCCGCATCCATTTGCAACTTCACCCCCCCTCCCCTCCCCTCCCCTCTACTTAACTCTATATCTAACCTAGAAGTAAAGAAAATACTCTTTAGCACATCGTATTCCGTCATCAACCCTATAAACAAGAGAATTCGAAAATCTCCTCTCATTTTTTATTTTTGTTTTTTTTTTACTTGTTTAAGACCCAAGAACCAACAGGGAAAAGAGATCACGATAAGATTTCAAATTAAATCAAAGCTTATCAATTCATCTTGATCTTAATCATTTTGCAAATGTAAATGAATATACTACTTTAAAATCTGATCTCACTCCATTTTACCAAAAAAAGCATTCAAAGCAAACCAAGAATAAGAAAAGATACAAAATAAATAGTTAAATAATAAATGGAATAATTAAATAAAAAAACAAATGTAATTTATTATTGATTACTTTACTTTCTAATAAGATAAAGAATTGTGAATTACATTAAATTCAAATATCATATTTTTCTTTCATTATAAAAAAAATCTTCCTAGATTTGCATCTATTTTCAAGTTTAATTGTGAGATTTGGGTCGAGACGTTTCGGTGTTTATTTTTGGTCTCATTTTCAAGAGAATTTATTCAAAGAGTCAATTTTTTGGGTGCTCTGTGTCTTTTTGTTAGTCTGGCTAATCAATAGTCAATGTTGGGATTTTAGGTTGGTTGGGTGGGTGATTTTTATTTGTTTTTTTGTGTTTCTAACATAAGCTCCAAAGAATTCTTGGAACTAACACTAGCACTGACAGACGCCTACTCCTGACGACAGAATCGACCGATTGTCCTCTAATAATTTCTCATAATATATGTAAATAAAAATAAAATAAAATAATAATCCGATTAATATAATAATAATTTTAAAATTAACTATGACTAAAATATAATTATTTTTTTAAAAATGTTTTTTCTCGCAATTTGCTGCTGAAAATTACCAACCTACCTACCTACATAACTCTTGACTATCAATTCCTCAAACGTATAATTAGGCAAATCATCTTTTCTACATATTATATTTTGAAATTTCTAATCTCAAATCTATTCTCATCCTGTTCCTAAAGTTATGCAGCAAATATAACACATCAACTCATAAAATCACCAACAAAATAATTAATTTATTAATTTTAACTTTGATATATTCTTTAATAATAATAATAATAATAATAATTTTTTTGCCATCACTATTTTCGCACTTCTGCAAAATTTCGAAACCGTGTGCCAGCCAAGCCATGCTGAACAAGTGGTAATCTTAAGGCGCTATATCTGGTGAGTAAGCTGGGTGCGGCAGAAATTCCCATTCGAGCTGAAACAGTGTATCCTTCATAACTCTCGCAACGAGTGGCCGAACCTTGTCATGCAAGAGGATGTCTTTGCGTCTGTTATTTGCTATTGCTGGACAATAAGTCATAGGTGGGTTTGTTTAGTTGACGTGGACAGACATCTGTAGTTACAGTTTCATTAGATTTTAGCTGCTCGTAATATACTATCTTGCTGATCCCATCATATGCCCAGCAAGACTATGGCCATGAATACTCTGCTTCGGTGTTTTCCACTAACGTCACTGACTTTTTGCGCTTTACGCTTGGGATTGCCGTAGTAGATCCACTTTTCATTGCTAGTCACAATACACCACAGAAAATTCTTCTTTTTTCTAACAATAAAATAAAAATAAAATCTTTTATTTTATATTAACATTCAATGCATACGTTGCATTAATGTTTATTGCAAGGTATTCTTTGTCTTTTTGTGTTCGTTTATCACCCACCATATATTATAGAAATGCCATTGGACCAGGACTCTTACATATATTTCTATCCTTGTTTTTATAACAATCATAATAAGTATTATTATTATTATTATTATTATTATTATTATTAGTTTTAAAAGCAAATGTCATGAATTTTAATTTTTTATTCCCTCTAGATATTTCGTACTAATATGAAATGATAGAGATATTTATAAAAAAAAAACAAATTCAAAATAATTACGAGTTTTCGACAGATATTAATTATATTATATATAATTAAATTCAAATTAATCGTTATATATGGTATTGTAACTATTTTGTTTGTATACTTGAATCTTTAAGAAATCAGAACTGTTTTTTTTTAACTAAAAAATATATCAATGAAAAATATTTTCCTTAAATCTAATATAATAATAATAATAATAATAATAATAAATATTCTTTAAAAAAAAAAATTCTTACAGATCCATAAGAAATTTTGATAAATGACTGACACTTGAAATTGTTCTCATTTTTTTCTCTCTCTTCATTGCCTGATGAAAAAAAACCGTCGCTTGAATACAGAGATGATTGATTATTATCATTTTATAGTCAGTGAATTCAATTCTATTCAATTCATTTTTTTTCTTTAAATTTATTTGTTTTTCTTTTGTATTATATATAGAAATAATATACATAAGAGCATTCATTTTTAAATATATATATATATATATATATATATCCATAATATTATTATATTTACAATCAATCAATAGAATTATGTGAAGATATATTTTCGAATGAAAGTATCAAAAATTAGAAATTAGAAGATTATTATAAATATAATGAAAAGAAATAAGTATGTACACTGATGGAAATAAATGTCGTCGGACAATGGCAATGCCCCTTACTTAACCGTTGCTGCAACCCGCATTGAAGATGTGAAAGTTTGATAATCTAACTGCCTGGGGCTGTTTTAATTTTTTTTTTTTTTAATTTTAATAAATAATTATATTATTATATATATTTATTATTATAATATTATTTATATGTGCGTTTGCTAGTGTGTAGCGATGGAGAAAAGTTTGGCAGACATTAAATTATATTAATAACAATATAATAAATGTTGTGTGGAGATCCTTTTTGTATGAATTTGATTTTTATGTATATATTATTAATTTTTTTTTTATTTTATATATATATATCAGTATTAAAAAATGATTTATTGTAGTAATTATTAAATGAATATTTAATTAAATTTTTCTTATAAAATTTTAATGTTTTTTTTCAAGTGATTAATAAATAAACAGGGAATTTATTATTTAGTTATTAATTACACAAGAATATTTTACTTTTATAATTAATTCAAATAAATATATGATTAAATATTATAATTTAAAAAAATTAAGACAGCTCTAGGCAGATAAATTTGCTAACTTTCATGATCTACTATGCAGGTTGCAGCAATGGCTGAGTAAGGCGCATTGTCATTGCCCAACGAAGAAATTTCTTTTTTCCATCATTGTTCATATAGTTATCTTATATTTTTTGGAATTTTCTGAAAATAAAGATTAATGCATTAAAAAGAAAAAAAAGATACAACGATCAAGAAAATTAACTACTAACAAATTTAAGAAAGATATAGATCTTGGATTTATTTGAAAAAGAGTCAAGATATATTAAACTTTTCCTTCTCTATCTTCTCTCTAAAATCATTATTTCTCAACTTCTTTTTTTTTAAAAAAAAAGATAAAAACAGAAAAATAAGGAAATGAAAAAAGAAAAAAAAACAAGATTACTACGTATTAAGAAATAACCAAATGTGAAAAAGTGATAAATTATATAAATTTAAATGTATATATATTTGAGGAGGGAGAGAGAGATAAATAAAATAAGCAAAAAATGATAAAAAATTAAATAATATTTTTCCAATCTAAAGGAAAGGAATCGCGATTATTTATTTCCTTTATATTTCTATCATATTGGAAATTTATTATTATTTCGAAAAAAATGAATTAACAGGAAGAACAATTTAAATTATATACCTATATACAGGGTTTAATTTTTTTTCGAAGTATCCAAGCTTGGGAAACGACTTTTTTAAAAGTAACAACGCAAATGAGAAAGGAAATTCCAAAGAAATTTGTTAATTTTATGTGAAGATGATAACATCATAAACTTTAAAGGAAAATAAAAAAATCAATAAATTTTAACCTGAAATTATAGATTGCTAATAATACAATAATTGTTAATAATGGAATATATTTGAAATTTTTTTAATTGAAATGTTTATTATAATTTAAATCCAATTGAATAGTTGAAAAACGAAACAAAAATTTTATTCAAAGTCCATTTTTAAATATTACCACTTTTATTGAAAAAATAAAAATAAAAATAAAATGCACTAAAATATCGTTAGATCTCAATTCACTGATCTTTCTTTATAAATATTAATATAATGGTGTGGATTTCAAAAAAAAAATATCTCAAAAATATACAAAGAATTTTAATACATTTTAATAGAAATAAGAAATAAGATAAGATATTTTTAAAAATCTATATCTTACCTTTTGAATCATATTCATGTTATTTATAAATTTACTTTTATATTTGGTTCCACATAATATTAAAATGGATTTAAATGCCAACCTTGAATGATAATTTCAAGGTAAGAATATTTTATAATAAAATACCAATAGTTTTAAGGTAGGAATTATGATGACTATTATTGATTGAAAACTTACAATGACCACTCCATCTAGTGGAATGATTCACATCTGAGCACCCCTTGTGTTGCTCTTCCACTACTCAGATGACTATCATCATTTATATTCCGTAGTCTTAAGAGATATATGCCATGTAATTAATTTATTAGCACTTGAGAAGATCGAAAACATGTCACAATGTCCTATGTCATCAAGCGATCCTATTTCAATTGAATTGTTCGCTTTTTAGGTAATTGTTCTAATTGTAAGCAGATAAATGTGACGATGATGTCAATATTTGTTTAAATGTTTATTTAAGGAATATTTATGATATTCAAATATTTATTCTTTATCTGACTTACTTAAAGATCTCATCTCTCCCATTCTACTTTTTTCTGAGTTATTACAATATAATTTCATAATTTCAAAAAACGCAATACCTATTTATAATTTACATTTTTCTTTATTTTCTAAATTTTTCGAAAAATTGATATCTTTCTATTTAATTATAATAAAAATTTAATTAAAAAAAAATTAATTTATAGGGGCGCAAAGTAATATTTTTTTAGGTACCATAAGTTTGGGCACAGGTGATTTAAATTAGTCTTTTGAATATTAATCTAAAGTTTATTTAATAAAGTTTATTGAGTGGCTAATTCAAACAAAATAAATAAATAATGTATAAATTAAAAAAAATAATACATAAATGTTAAATATATTTCAATAATATATTTAATTATTATTATTATAATTAATTAATCATTATCAATATATTATACTAAATAATAAAATATAAAAGAAAAAAGTTGTAAATAATAATAAGTTTATATTTACTTACAAGTATTATCATAGGAATAGAAGCTTACCTGAAAAAAATAAAAAACAAAATTAATCAATTATAAAATTTTAAGTAGATTTTTTTTATACTTACTTAACAAATTATCTAATAAAACACACACACACACACACACACATACACATAATTTTTGAAAATATTCATAAAATAACCAAAATACTATTTTAGTGAGATTTAAAAATAAAAATTATAAATATTACTATTAATTGATAAATTAAATAAATAAATAAATTTAATTTAATTATTAATTGTCTAATTCAATATTTATATATCACAATAATGAAATAGTTTTAAATTTTTGAATATTTAACAAAAAAAAAAAAAAAAATTGTATTTTCTTTTTTTGTGCTTAATTTTTTTTACTCAAAAATCAATTTTGTATGTTTAATCACAAAATATTCAAATTTATATTGAGATATAAAAAATGTATTATTACTCTATTAATACCATAACTATTAATAATTCAATTCATTTAAAGTAAAAAAAAATAAATAAATGAATGAATAAAATAATTATCAATCAAATAACCAGCAATCATTTTTAATAAAGTTTTGAAAAATTGATCTTTCTCTTGTCTTTTATCACTATTATTATTATTATTATTTCATTCTTAAAGAAAATGATATATTAGTCATATATATATATATATATATATATATATATGATAAAAGAACGGTTATGTAATGCAAATTTTTCCCTTTTTACGTTTTTTAATATTCTCTTGCATCAATTATTGTCAAAAGCATAACTGAAAACCCGCAGTATATAAAATCCTTTTATATAGGTATACGTAGGTATATAATATATATTTCTATAAAATTGCTCTTTAAATCCACCATTATCATTTAGAGAACAAAAAAAAAAATACGAATATATAAATTATTTTTTAAGGTAGAGATCATTTGTAATATATATAATAAAAATAACAATGAAATATAACAATATAATATGTTGGCTCATCAGAAATGTACGCCTCTTTATATATATATATATATTTTCTCTCTTGAATTTTCATATTTATTAATTGTTTTATATATATATATGTTATGCATAGATATAATAAAAATTTTCTAGTTTTTATTAATTCATAAAAAAAATGTTGTTTTTTGATATGTGTCATATTTTAATTAAATATCCTAAATAAAAGAAGGCGGCATTGGGTGTGTGGGTAGCGAACCTGCCTCACATTCACATGGTCCCGGGTTCAAGTCCCGGGCCTGGCAAGGGAATTTCCTTAACTGGGGTCGATGGGACGGAGTCAACCCAGCCTCCGGGAACAACATTGGGGAAAAGCTTCTTGATAGCGCCTCCGATCAAGAAAATCAAGGTAAAGGTTAAGAGGACCCGTACTACTGATCATAGGACATCTCATTGATATAACCAGCTTGATAGGCGTTGTCCTTGCGTAGGACGTACAAAGTCAGAAGTTTTTTTTTTATTGTCAAAACAAGAAAATGTAAGTGGTTTACGGTTTATTGGATATAAATTTTGCTTTTTGGACATTATTTACAACTAAAAACTACAAACTTAAATCAAATAAAGAATTTCCATACAATAAAAAAATAATAATAAATAATAGACAATTTTTAAAAAAGATATATTTTAACCACAAATAAATTCCAAATTTTTTAATAATCATTTTATTTTTTTGGTATAAAGTTTAATATACAAGATTGTTAGAAGTTTTACAAAAATATACGATTATATATTCAAGCTAAAAGGGGTAGAGGAGGTGGAGAAAAAAAATCATGACAATTTTGTGGTACATTAATTACTTCAAAAAGATTTTTTATAATTTTTTGGCACGGACATTGAAAAAGGTTCGCCAACCCTGTTCGATATTGTGGTTAATATAATTATAATTCTACATTTTATTATTATTCTATATTATTTCTCATATAGGTTATTATATTATATTATTATTATTATATTATAGTATTATATATCCCCTTCGAAACAACACAAGAGAGTTGCCTCGTCAAGTACTGAATAAATTGGTCTCGGAGGAAACTCTCAAAGGTGCCCTCAAGGACTAATTCACTTTCCACCAACAAACATTATTCTCTCTTGTATTAGTTTCTCTGTTCTGTGAAATCAACCTTTATTTTTATTTTCAGATTTAAATATTTCCTTCTCCTACAAAAGTAGAATTTAAATAATAATTATATCTATGTTTTATATTTCGCATTTATCAGACAGCGCTTCCTTAAATACAAAATATAATAAATAAAATAAAATTAAAAATATTTATATTGTATCTATATCTGTCTTTCAGCCCATTAATATGTACTTTTAAATTATTTGAAATTGTTTCAGAACGTTTATTAGTTTTTTTCTTAATTTAAAATAGGAAATTTAAATGACATCAGCAACTACGTCAGACCATGCTTCCTTAAATACAAAATATAATAAATATATATGAAATGTCCGATTTTTTTTTACGTGCAAACGTTTCTCTTCCTGTTTTCGTTATGCTTTTGTTTTTGGCATAACCTCGTTTATAGTCGTACTGTCCATCGCCACTGTCACATTTCAACAAAGGAGATTTTCTCAAAAGTGTTCCCTTTTGTTATTTTTTTTTGAATTTTGTACCGATATGAATTCAACCGATATTCGGGTAACATTTTTGTACGAGTATAAACATGGTAATAATGCTGCAAAAGCTGCACGCAACATAAACCAGGCGTTTGGGGAGAAAACTGTTAACGATCGAAAGAGTGCAGCTTTGGTTTGAAAAATTTCGGTCTGGTGATTTTTCACGAACCGCGAAGAAGACCCAAAACAACCGTGAAAAATGATCATCTGAAGGCATTGGTGGAAGCGAATCCAACTGTATACACGAGGGAACTTGCTACCAGGATGGAAGTTGACCTTTCTGAAATTGGCAAGATGAAAATCGCTCGTTAATCGGCAAAACTTCTTCACGACAATGCTCCGCCGCATACATCGCATAGAACAATTGCGAAATTAAAATATGAAATATAAAAATTTAAATATGAGATTTTGCAGCACCCAGCCTATTCACCGGATCTCTCGCCAACCGACTTTCATTTTTTTAAACATTTTGATCTGTTTTTACGGGCTTAACAGTATGAGAAAAATAGAAAGTCTGAAAAATTCGATATCTGAATTTATTGATTCTAAAGATCAGAATTTTTTTAAGACAGGCATCTATGCTTTAAAGTCCCGTTGGGGAAAAGTGTATTGAAGCGAATGGAGCATATTTTGATTAAATAAACAACTTGTGAAAAAAGATATGCAGTTATATATATTGACTTGAAAAACCGACATTTCATATGCACCAACCTAATATTATCAGCCAAATCCGATAATAAGGAATATTTTTTTTTAATGACCGATTATTATTATTCCTGTACAAAAATCTTTTAATCTCAAATAATAATCGAAATTTATATATACACGTATTGATATAATATAATAATGTAATTAAAATACGATATATATGCTCTAATCTAATGTATATTAATTCTTTAAATTTATTTTATATAATAGAGATACACTTACATACACACACAATAAATGATATATTTAATCAATAACATTTAATTTTTTTTTTATTCTTAATAAATTTTTAATCTATTTTAATAAAAATTTATAATAAATGTTATTTTTTTTGTATAGAATTTGATTTTCTTTTTATTTTAAAATTTCAAGAATGTCAATTTCACCTTTACGAGATGCATTCTTTTTCCTTCATTTATATATATAATTGACAAGAATGTCTGCTTCTAAATCTGACAAAATGGTTAATTAAATCAGCCCCTTTTATCTTTTGCCGTCTGGTTCATTTGTTCCCTTTGTACTTGGATTTATATATATAATAAATAGTAATATACTTTAAATTTACTGTTAATTAAAGTCTTTCCAGGGATAAAATCATGGAAATAAGATACAAATTTCAAGCAATGGATATTATTATTCCCTTGTCAAAACGATCTCTTTTCATTAATAAAACAAAAACAAAAAAAAGGATTAGATTCGATTATTTTTGTAAAAACCCCACTTCTACCCACGTTTAACCCTCCCACGACATTTTTTTTTGTTTCAATAATGAAAAAATAAAATCTTTGACATTTTATTGAAAATTAATTAAATAACAAGATCGATGATGAATGAAGAAGTGGGGTGAAGGAGGATGAGGATGAGCAGAGAAAGAAGTAAGAAGACAGATTTATTACTATTATTATTATTCCTGTAACAAGAATACATAATTGAAAGTTCAAATTGAACATCGCTTGTCTTTGTAATATCCTCTCATTTTAATTAAATTCTTTTCTTCTTGACAAAAGACAAAAATAATATTAAAGAATATAAATAAATATTTTCTTAAAGATGAATTTCATTTTGTTTTGATTTTATTCCATTTTCAAAAGAGACATTAAAGATAAAAAAATAAATAAATACATGAATGCATTTCATATCGAATTTATACGTATGTAATGTATTAATATTATTATAATACAGGGTCATCGTAAAAGGTGGATGGGATTTTGTTGTACAACTATTCGATAAATAAACACGAAATTAACCAGAGATTGAGTTGTGTTATAAATATTTTAGTAGCATTTAGCAGTCGCCATCTTGTCGTGCGCCGCCATTACCGTGCGGCTCGAGCGGGTCAGTCGATTTCAGAGACGACTTGACTACCGTACAGCAGAAAGCGCAGTGTGTTTTGTCGTTCGCTTAGTTTAAATCACCTGGATTAGTGCAGCCTTATTTTAGGCGTACTTATAGACAAAATCCACCTACGGACAAAGCTATTCGTTCGTTGGTTAATCAGTTTAAAGGCAACTGGAAGTGTTGATATCAAGAAAGTTGGAACTTGGTATGGTTAAAACAACAGTACAGAATATTGTTCACAAATGCATCAGATTATAGAAGAATTATAGTCTGTCGTACGATGCCCCCCCCCCCATCGTACGACATTTACAGTACGATATTTACTCTAAAAATGTTTAAGATTTCTTGTGTCTTGTGATGTATAAATAAATATTCTACAATTTATATTAGAGTTTTTATTACACTTCGAAATCCCGTCCACCTCTTTCGATGACCCTATATATATATATATATATATTAAAACCTTTAATAACATAATAATCTTTATTCATCAAATCTTGTTATAAAAACGAAAAAAAAAATTCTTGATTTCAAAAATAGATTTAAGGAAATTTTTTTTTTAAATTCATGTAAAAATGAAGAGAGACTAATTAAATATGTACTTATATCATAATTAAAAGAAAATTATATAAAAAATTTTTGTTATATTTATCACTAGGGGTGGACAAAAGCCGGCTGGCGGGCCGAATCCGGCCCTTTTGCTTATTTTATCCAGCCCGTCGGCCCATTAAAAAAAGTTTGGGTTTATTTCGATCTTTAATTCAAAATGGCTCTAAAAAAATTTTTTTTGGCCCGCGCTTAAAAGTATTTACCCACCCCTGCTATATATGATTCATATTTGGAATATATAATAGATATATAGGTACGATTATTATCATGTTCATCATTATTATCAATAGATTTATTATTATTGTAGTATTTAGAGGAAAATATGAAATATCTATAATATAAACTGAGAATGAAAATAAATTATAATAGAAATAGAGATTAGGTAGAGTAAATTTAGTTCAAGAAAAAAAATCTTATAAAAGGTGTGAAATTCATTCATTGAATGAATAGATTCAGTATTCAGTTTAAAATGCAAATTTCTCTAAATTATTTTACACTTGAAATGACAGGGTCGATAGAATTTAACATTTAAATGACGTCATTAAATTGTCAGTCAGAAGGATGTTGAGGGGATGAAAAGAAATGTTAAGTTAAGTTCAATGAAAGTTTGTTTTTTTTTTTTGTTTTTTTGTATTTTAATTTGACTTTCTGCCTGGTCTTTTCATCTTTGTTAAAAGTATAGAAATACTTGAAATGTAACAAATGAAAATTTTCAACCATACGTAACCGTCAATTATTGGAAAAAAATTAATAATTATATAATAAATAAATTTTATTAATTGAATATTAATTGCTAATATTTTAATTGGTATTTTATTAGAAAATTTTATTATAAATCTCACATATAAAAATAAAATAATAATTGATTTGAAATGGCATGTCATTTTTCCTAAATCCTACTAAATCATGCTTGTCTAAAATGCGGCCCAAACGCAAATTATGAAAATATTTAAATTTGATCATTTTTACAAAAAAAAAAAATTAATTTTTGATGTTCATTTATAATTTTATAAATATATCTAAATCAAATAAAAAAAATTATAATAAGAAGAAGTTATTTTATTTTAATATACAATAAAACCTCTCTATAAGGACATTCTGAAAACACTGTTTATTGTGAATTAAAATGAATGAAGAGTAACTATTAGACCTGTCCTTATAGAGAGGTTTTACTGTAATTTATTTTAATTCCATTTGTTGAAAAAATATTTATGTGCGCCCAGCTTTTTTTTTTTTTTTTTTTTTTTTGCAATGTGGCCCTCGAATGCTCATAGTTTAGTCACCCATGTACTAAATAAATGATAAATGATAAATAAATGATTATAATAAAATAAAAAGTGGGAGTGTCTCCACTCGACGATCTCGCAAATTTGAATTGAATTAATTAACATATATTATATTTAAATTAAATTTAATTAATTATAAATTATAAATAATAATTATTAAACCAGGCTTTTTATTGATGGCACCATGGCACGTGTAGGCGCGTGAGATTTGCAGTGTTAAAAAATTAATTCTGGTACTTTCAGCAATTCAATCAAGCTGAAATTCTATATATAGCAGTTTTATACAATTATTAATCATGTGAAAAATTATTAAACATATATTTTTATTTTTACGGTCACTTTAGAGGAAAAAAAATCAAAACGTTATAGGTAATGACCCTCTTCCGGTTGAGGTACATTTCTCAAAAGTTGATAGAAAACTATAAATTTTGAATAATGTCCATGTACCAAATTTCATCAATCTAGCTCAAACCGTTTTTGCGTAATCTTGTCTACATACATACATACACACACACACACACACATACATACACACACACACAGACATTTTTCTCAACCTTAGTGAAAATGATTCAGGAACCTTCAAAACGTAGAAAAAGATCAAAATCTCGATATCGAAAATTTTCGTGATCGCAATACTAATATAGTAAATAGTAATAGTAAAAATAAAACTATACTATTATAATAAAATTTGAAAACATTTATTTATTATTTTTTAAACATTAATGAGTGTCAGTGTGTTATTATATGTACTATTGTAAATGAAAATAAATAAATAAATAAATAAATAAATTTATCAAATAAAATGTGTATGATGATCTCTCTCTCTCTCTCTTTCTTTCCTTTAACATTTCCAAAACAATTATACATTTGAATGAATAACGAGTTAACAATAATAAATTGGAATCAAATATAAATCAATCGCAGAGATTTCTCCTTAATTAAAAATATCTCTAATTGTTTTTATTAAAGAGCAGTTAATTGCAAAATGGAAGGCCGCAAAGGCCGCTGGGCGCATCCCTGTTTAATTGTGCCCCGGGATTGAATAGAAATGAATCAATTACAGGAAACAAACTTTGCATCTAACCTACTCAACCCTAAAATTTATTTCACTCATCCATTCAGTCACCCACCCACCCACCTATTCTCTCTCTCTCTCCCTCCCTCTCCCTCTCTTTCTCTCTTTCTATACTCATTTCATTTGCACTTAATCGAGATTCAAATGGAATCATTTGCTTGTTTAATTAATTTAATTTATTCCAATCTGTGGGTAAATTTATTTTCTTTTTTTTCTTCCTCGTTTTCTGTTTCAAGCGTCTAATAAAACACGATTACTATGCCCGCTAACATTTGTCAGTTAAATCAATTAATAGGGTTAACTAGGATTTCCCTTAAAAGGAAGGGGGTGAGTGTTGCAGGGGAGGTAAAACATCTTTTGAAATTTGCTAATGGCTCAAGAAAGGGTTAAATCGATGATCCCTGGCAAGTGAAAGTCTTAGCAAGTGTCTTGGGCCACCACCGCCGCCGTCGCCTTTGAGGGTTTCCTCTCTTCATTCGCTTATACAACTATAATAGTTAAATTGAGCCCAGTTAAGAGTAGATGCCTTTGGGAGTTTGGTGGTATAGAAAGTGTGTGGGTGGGGGGTGGTGGGGGTGGGGATTTTTGTCTGTCCCCACATTAACCAAGTAGTCGTGTTTATCCACGAGCCAAATCGTCCATGTTAAAACTTTCTAGTTGAGTTGAAACCGCATACACAGACACACAGTTGCATACTTGAAACCTCCTACCCTTGTATCCTTTTCCCATCCTTCACAACCACCCCCTCCCCCCCCCCGCCACTTCGCCATCCCTAAATACTAACTTGTCCGTGTGACAATACAAATTTGATTAACGCGACTACGCAATGTAAATATCCAAGGCGGCGAATAGGACAAACTGGGAAACTTGTTTAACTTCAAAAGAGGGTGTGTGGTAGATGAGGTGGAGAGGTGGGGGTGGGGGGGTGGAAGCTAAAGAGTTTGAGTAAAGCAACGCGACAGGGGAGGGTTTTATGTTACAACTAAATTGTAAACTATGTGAGAGAATTGAAAGGACATTCAATGTTTGTCCTCATGGAGTCTTTCCAACAACTCATGCTTACTAGCAAAGTCCAATCGTTTGTAATTAAATTTACTTTTCTCTTCACCCACCCCACCTCCCACCCCTCTCTTAAAAAGAAAGTGTAAAGAATGGTTAATAAATAAATAAAATAAACCACAAACAAACAAACATACAAACTTGGAATTAGAAGAGAAAAAAATATCGATCAAATCAATTGTTACTACTACTTCATTAATCCTTTGAAATAATGAAACAGACAGACCGATAGACAGACAAACAGCCATTAAAACATTTAAAGATCCTGATTTCTATTTTTACCGACCGACGATAGTAAGGGAGGTATTGTTTTTTTTTTGAAAGCGCCATTGGGTGTGTGGGTAGCAAGGGAATTTCCCTAGCTGGGGTCTATGGGACGGAGTCACCCAGCCTCCGGGAACAACATTGGGGAAAAGCTTCTTGATAGCGCCTCCGATCAAGAAAATCAAGGTAAAGGTTAAGAGGACCCGTTCTACTGATCATAGGACACCTCATTGATATTACTGGCTTGATAGGCATTGTCCTTGCGTAAGACGTACTAAAGTCAGAGGTTTTTTTTTTTATTTCTATTTTTTTATAAAATCAAACAAAATCATCATCCTATGATAAAAAAAATTCAAATAAATTATGATTTTCAATTTCATATTTCAAACAAATGACAATTGAAATTTTTTATTTGTATTTCTATTTAAAAATCGTTTTTCTATGCATTGGTAATTTTGACATAACCATAAATATTCTATTATGGAAAGGAATAGCATAGCAAAGTAACGGAAGGGCATTCTGGACGAATGATTTCATTGAAAAGTGTAGTTCCGGCTTTTCTACTCATTTCCCAGTTCAATATACTCGTACTTACTTATTATTAGAGGAACTACCTACCTACATTCAAATACAAAGAATAGATATGTAAGATGGTGTCCATGAATATATGAAAGTCTTTTACATACATTTAATATAGAAAAAATAACTTTGAAATTATCATTTATATTATTTTTTAGCGAAATTAATGAATTAATTATTATAACATCAAAATTGCTAATAAATTATTTATTGGTATATCTATATTTATTAAATGAATATTAAAACTGAATTATTTATTATTTTTTGAATGAAAATTTAGTTATGTAAATTTTTATAATAATAATCTTATATAATGCACTTAATTATTTTATCATTTTTCATTTAAAATAATAAAATAAAATTTATTTACTGAATCACGTTAAGTGATAAAATAAATAAATAAATAAAATTGTTTACATCATTATAACTAACGGGTAAGTGTTAATTAAGTATAAATAAAATTAAAATACCATTTGTAAAGATTTTATATAAAATTTAAGTTTTTACTATCTTGTCAGAGAGTATTGCGATCACGAAAATGTTCGATGTCGAGATTTTGATGTTTTTATACGTTTTGATGGTTCCTGATTAATGAGACAAGATAACGCAAAATCATGAAATTTGGTAAATGGGCATTATTCAAAATTTGTAGTTTTCTCTCAACTTTTGAGAAATTTAGCTCAACCGGAAGAGGGTCATTACCTACAACGTTTTGATTTTATTTCTTCTAAAGTTCCCGTTAAAATAAAGATATAGGTTTGATAGTTTTTCACATGATTAAAAATTGTATAAAACTGCTATATATAGAATTTCAGCTTGATTGAATTGCTGAAAGTACCGGAATTAATTTTTTAACACCGCAAATCACGCGCCAACACGTGACGTGGTGCCATCAACAAAGTGCCAAACATTAATAAATTTAATTTAAATATAATATATTATGTTATTTAATCCAATTCAAATTTGCGAGATAGTCGAGTGGAGACACTCCAGCTTATTTTTTTTTTGTTAAATAAAATACAATGGCCCCCATCGCTGAATCGATTCTCTATTTACTTTCAAAACTTAATACCTAGAATTCCGTATGTTCACCTGCTGCTATTCATTCACACCCTTGGAACTTACCCCCCCTCCACTACTCCAATTTCGCAATAAAGGTTAATTGGAAGTTATCCGTTCCAAGAAAGGGAACGAGTTGAATGTGAACTTTCCGAAGTAATAGGTTATATAAATTCCACAGGTACCAACTAGACCAGTACCATTGATCCTATAGCGTGAGTAAATTCAATCTTAACCCCTTCCCTTCCACCCCCCACCCCCAACTACACCAACTCCATTGCTAGCAATGCACACTTTCAAAACGATAAAATATAAATTTCAAAAATATAAATATTAATTTATTATTATATAAAAACTTTTTTTATTAATAAATTAATTAAAATCATTTCTAAACCATCACTAAAAGATAGAAGATACCTAAAGTACGTAAGTATATGTAAAATAAAATAATTAAATTTTGTTATAATTTATATTTCACTTATTTATTGATAAATAATAAATAATTATACTGATTGATGAGAAAAATTTTTTATAACAGAATATATAAATAAATTAAATTTATAAAATATAAAAAACAAAAACAAAAAATAAAATCAATAAATAATGGTTTGGTTTATAATTAAAATATAAATTGAAAAAAAAATATTAAAATATTTTCTTAAATTTAAACCCCACAATTGAAATTTACATTATATATATTTTGTATTATAATACTAGCAATAATTATATATATATATATATGTATGTATATTTTTGAGATATTTTATCCTACTAAGGATTTTTTTAATCAAAACAATAGATAATATTTATAAAGAAAAATCGATTTGTATTGAATTCAGCCTCCTGAACAATCATCTATATTAGTTTTTTCTTAATTTAAAATAGTAATTTTAAATGACATCAGCGCCTTCATATTCTTTTTTAATTGATAATGTATTATAATAATTTTTTAAATTTAAAATATTTTAAAATTTACAAATCCAGTTTGGGGGGGGGGGGAGTTTAAAACTTATCTTATTATTCTGACAAACATTGTAAATATATAATTATTTAAATGAAAACTATCAGAAAAATTATATTAAATAATTTAAATAATATTTGATTATTATAAATAAAAGGAAAAAATTTTATATTTGGATAATTTTTAAAGTTTAAAAATTTTATAAATTTATTAAAGGGTTGAGTGACCAGGTACTATACTATATATTGTAAAGACAAAGTAGGACATCCCACTCACTTTTTATCTCCCTCTCTCTCTCTCTTTACTATCTCACCAGAGATAGTATTGCCATCACGAAAATTTTCGATGTTGAGATTTTGATGTTTTTATACGTTTTGAAGGTTCCTGAATCATTTTCACTAAGGTTGAGAAACATCTCTATCTGTGTGTGTGTATGTATGTAGACAAGATTACGCATAAACGGTTTGAGCTAGAATCATGAAATTTGGTACATGGGCATTATTCAAAATTTGTAGTTTTCTCTCAACTTTTGAGAAATGTAGCTCAACGGCAAGAGGATCATTATCTACAATGTTTTGATTTCTTTTCCTCTAAAGTGACCGTAAAAATAAAGAAATATGTTTGATAGTTTTTCACATGATTAAAAATTGTATAAAACTGCTATATATAGAATTTCATCTTGATTGAATCGCTGAAAGTACCAGCATTAATTTTTTAACACTGCAAATCTCACGCGCCAACACGTGACGTGAAGCCATCAACAAAGAGCCAAACATGCGCTGGTTTAATAAATATTAATTATTAATTTTAATTTATAATTTCTAATTAATTAAATTAAATTTAAATATAATATATTATGTTATTTAATCCAATTCAAATTGCGAGATAGTCGAGTGGAGACACTCCAGCAAATTCTTAAAGAGAGATGCCTGTATTGCAGAATATTTATTTTTTTTTTTTATGTAAGTATTTTTATATTCCGAAAGATATATAATAGAAGGATCTACTTGTATATATAATCTAGTATGAATGTTGTACGTGATAAATGACGAGTTCTCTTGTTGCTTTGTAAGCCACAATTGCCAGACCCGACTCAAATCAGAATCAGTCCAAGGGAATAATTAATTTACCTGGCGTCTTGTACTGGACTTGGGTCTATTCTAGTCGTTTGCCACCATAGATTCTCTGTTTCTCTATCCAGAAACATAGAATATATATATATATATATATATATATATATATATATATATATAGAGAGAGAGAGAGAGAGAGAGAAATCCCATTTACTGTAACATTCTCTTGTTCACTATGGTGTCGTACAACCCAAGTTCAGTTAATAATATTTACTGCATTATATATATATATATATATATAGGAAAATTTATTGTCTGAAAATCTTTGGTTAGGATTTAAGTAGGATTTTAGAACAGAGGGGATATCTTTATCCTCTAAATTAATTTAGTAGAGTCAATTTAATAGAAAATTAAAACAACCATTCACGAAAGTCATTAAAAAAAAAAAAAAAAAAATAAATATAATTTTTCAAAACAAAAAATAATTCTTCAATAGTAATAATAATAATATTACCAGCTGCTATTTCAAATTCTTACTTTCTAATTATTATTGTATCTAAAAATTATTAATTTATAAAGGATAATCTATCTATTTAAAAGACAGTTCTATCGCATACTCCTCCTAAACGACTTATGCGATTTGGACCATTCCAATGCCATTGGATAGCCCTCGGGCTAATCTATTAATAGTGTGAAATTCATTGGAAAACAATAAATACTTTTGGAGAAAAGTGAAAAAATAATTGTTTTCTTACTTTTTATTATTTTTGACGTCATTTGAGACCACAACCAGTGCTTCTAATATCTTATAATATTTTTCAATCTTTTGCGTTTCAATTTCTTTGCGTGTGAGGGCTGTCACACTTGTCCGCTAATATATAATTAATTCACAGATTAAATTAAAATTTGTTTTAAATAAGAACACAAAAAGAAAGGAATGTTTTATGTAATATACGGATTGAAACAAAATGGATGAAAACCTTTTACTACTTTCAACCAAATACTATCTACCACAAGGGAGGACAGGGGGCGGAGCCCCCGTCTAGGTGTGAGCAGCTAGTATTAGATAATAGTAACTTTCAAGACAGATAATGAAATAAAACAAATACACTTTTATTTTACCCCACTTATTAATCCCTTGGAAATTAAACTTTTAATATACATCACCATTTTTATTTAATTTCATTAGAATTTTATTTCTCTTAATTTAAAAAGATATAAAAAAATGTATTTTTAAAACTTTTTAGAAAAAATATTATAAAAATGCTTATATATTTATAAGAGATTAAAAATTTAAAAAAAAAAATCAATCAATCAATCATTCAAAAATAAATACAGTAATCCTATTTAGATGTGTGCATCGTTTTATAATATATAATTAAAAATAGTTTTTAAATCAAACTAAACATATTGTATCATTAATACATAGATCAGTGATTCTCAACCTTTTTTTTTACCGCGGCATACTTTTAACGGTTTAAAAATTTGGTGGCACACAAAGAAAAAGATAAGTGTCAAAGTTTACCATATTGAAAAAAAGTGGTCCCAAAAACGTTTTACCTTTTTTCTTTTAGAACCAAATTGAAAAAATTTAGAAAAAAAGTCGGAAATGTTTAAAAGCCTCATAATCTCGAGGTATAATGGTTGAGAATCACTGACATAGATAGATTATTTGAATTAAATATTTAGATAGTTTGTATAAATTTCTTTATATTTGATTTATTATTTGTCTTTATTTAATTATTTATTTGCCTATATTCGTTTTTTTTTTGTAATATTTGTGAGAAGTGAATGATGAGTGTTTGTATAAAAAAAGAGAAACAATTACAATCCTCATAAAAAAATGTAATTTTCTGTAGATTTAATAAAAATAATAAAAATTGATTTCGAGTAGAAAAAATAAAAATAATAAATAAACGTGTGATAGATGTTGATGTTGACTTGGATTGCATGTCAGCATAGTCTATAAAATATCAACTTGGAAAGGACAGCATACCAGACCAGAGTTGGTGGGGGGGGGGGGGGGTCTAAGAGAATATAAGGAGGGTGGTGGAACGAAACTCACTAACCCACCCTCTACCCTTCTATTCTCCTTTCCAGCTGACTCAGCGTCTTATCTTATCTTCCAATTAAGTTCAAGAATGAATAGGGGAGAATTGATGAAAGAGGGAGTGGGAAAAGAAGAGGGGGAAGAAGGAAGTTTGCGAATGAGCCATGTCAATAATCAAGTGTACTTGCTCTCTTTATAATTGAACAATAAATCAAAAAAAAAATAATAATAATAATAATTAAAAGATGAAAAAACTACAATGAAAGTTAACATACATTTTTATATTATATTATATAAATATATATATAATTATATCGATTTATTTATTTATTTATTTTCATGTCGAGTTTTTTTTAAATTAATTTTTTTTTTTAAATATTTATATTTTTTATAAATAGGAAAGACGTCATTGGGTGAGAGGCTAGCCTCGCTGTCTCACATTCACATGGTCCCGGATTCAAGTCCCGGGCCTTGCAAGGGAATTTTTCCCAAACTGGGAAGTCAACCCTGCCTCCGGGATCAACATTGGGGGAATAGCTACTTGATAAAAAGTAGCGCCTCCGATCAAGAAAATCAAGGTAAAGGTTGAGAGAACCCGTTCTACTGATCATAAGACACTTCATTGATAGAACCGACTTGATAGGCGTTGTCCTTGCGTAGGACGTACAAAAGTCAAGAGGTTTTTTTTTTTTATATAAATATGTCATCACTCTCTGTACACGTAGGAAAAGTGCATATTATATACTCCACTCACCGTTTAAATAATACAAAAGAGAATAAAATTTAATTTAAATATGAAAAAGTAATAAAAGACTGGAAAATAATATATTATAAATAAACCCACCTACCATACTAGTAATTACCAAGATATTGAGCTACCTTCGCCTTGGATTTAGGCAACTTTCTACCTTATTTACAAAAATCCAAAAATCATTCAAGAATTATCGATTTGTAACAGTAAAACAAGGTTAAATGAACCCTATTGAACATAATCTATACATTTTATAGTTATCTAATTAAAAAAAAAAATTAATTTTTTAAAATCTATTTCAAGTCCAACTACGTTGTCTTAATATCTCAATCAAATGATGATTTAATTTTTTTTTTTCATTTTTAAATATATCACTTGTCAGATTATTTACGAACATTTATTTATTAAAAGAAAAATTAGAATTTTAATAGTTTTTTGACAGGTCATTAAGTTCGTGACTTTTTGGAAAAAAATTTATTTTATTTTTCTCTTTTTAGCTCTATATACGTTTCTACAATTTTTTTAACCATTCCAAAAAATAAGATTTGTCTAGGACATTAAAATAGATTTGTAGGTGAATGATTTCATCGTTGGAGTCCATTAAATTTGGAAACAAGAAATAGTCTGTTGGGGCTAAATCCGGAGAATAGGGCGAAGGAGGGAGTAATTCGTATCCCAATTCATGGATTTTCATAAAAATTCAGTTTTTTCCATTTTCTTCCCCAAACACGAGGTAGTCTGCTATTAATGGATGTCAAACAAAAACGAAAAGACCCAGCTGTTTCAAATTTCGACAGGAGTCAGTTAATAGTTGTCATTTCATTTAAGAGACGGGAATCTCCAAACACCACGGACTTATTGATCTAACCTCGTATATATTGTGTATAGAAAAGTGACTATTATTACTCATAAATTCTACTCAAAACCTTTTTTCCATTTGATGATTTTTTTTTTAAATTTAATTTTATATAATTTAATAAAATTTTCTTAATTTTATTATTAAATGGTTATGTAATTGAAATGAATAAAGTATTCTTTTATATTTATTATTAAATATATCTTTTAAAAAAATAAACTTATTAGAAATGAGAAGAGAAATTAATCAATTCAATTAACTCTCTTCTTTCTCGACTTAAAACTGTATTAAGTTTTAATGTTACAAAACTTTCAACTTTGTTAATGATGTTTTATATATTATATTGTATACACATTATACATGTACACATTATATATTATTTACACATACACATAGTTTATAAATGATTATAATTAAAATAAAACTACAAAAGTTTTTGGCGTTTATTCATTTTTATTTTTTCACAAGTTTCAAACTCCTCAAAGAAACAATTTATTATACGATAAGCAATTAATTAATAAGAAATGTGAAAATTCTTAAGAAAATTATGATATTTATTACATTATAATTATTTTTTTCAAAATTTATCATATTATGTATACTGTCGGTGTTGTAGGGCAATGGGAAATACATCGATTATCTGGCTTATTGATAGATATAATATACCTGGATTATACAAGAGAGTTTGAATAAAATTTGATTTGATTTGATGTATTTAAAATGAGAATATATATAACTAATAATACTTCTTATATAATATATAAGAAGAATAGAATAAAGTTTTTCTCTAGGCCAGTGATTCTCAACCACTGTGTGCGAGATTATGAGGCTCTTGAACATTTCCGACTTTTTTTATAAATTTTTTCAATTTGGTTCTAAAAAAAAAGGTAAACCGTTTTTGGGACCACTTTTTTCAATATGGTAAACTTATACACTTATCTTTTTCTTTGTGTGCCGCCAAATTTTTAAACCGTTAAAAGTGTGCCGCGGTAAAAAAAAAGGTTGAGAATCACTGCTCTAGGTAAATGAGATATGTAGATATTTGGTTAAAGTGGGATAGAGAGAGACGTGGAATGTTTTTGAATTTAATAACGTCACAAAGATTGATAAATAAAATAAATAGTTAAATTTATAAAAATAAAGAAAGAAAAAGAAACAAACACAAATATTTTATTTATTTCGATAGACAAAAGTGTGAGAAAAGGGGTTGGAAAAAAAAAATAAAATAAAAAAAAATGTTAAAATGTTTAAAGCAATTGAATGTGAGAAATTGATTTTAGTTCGAATAAATAAATAAATAAATAAATATATACGAGTTTATAAACGATATACGATATTCTTCAAACAAGGACATTGAATTCACCGATTAAATCTCCAACAAACAATGATAAATTTACGAAGAAAACAACAATAACAACAAACAAAAATAAACAAATGATTTAAATGGATTCTGAACAAAAAACAATACAAAAACAAAACAATAGAAAGGTTGTAGCCGAGACAAATATTCATCAAAGAAATAATAATAATAAAAAAAAAGAAAAATTAATTTTCACTGATTTCAATTTTTTTTTTTTTTAACTTTTTTGTTCTTTTCGCCTTGGGCATATTCAATAAAATATTCAATTGTAGATTTGTAAAAAGGTGATGAATGAATGGTATAATTTAGAATCTACTTGTTGTTGGTAATAATAAATTAATAATTTTTAACCTTATTTATCAACAGAAAAGCATGACAAACATACAACATATATCCACAAGTAGAAACTCAATGTCATTCATTCATTTCATTATACTTTAAATGATGATTCGATATTTTCACTTATATTCTTATCTACATGTATATACCTATTTAGATAGATTATCAAAATTATATAGGTATTTACAGGTGCCACAAGGTGGGAGGTAGCGTAGCCGGTCTATGGGACGGAGTCAACCCAGCCTCCGGGATCAACATTGGGAAGCTACTTGATAAAAAGTAGCGCCTCCGATCAAGAAAATCAAGATAAAGGTTGAAAGGACCCGTTCTACTGATCATAGGACACCTAATTGATATAAACGACTTAATAGGCGTTTTGTCCTTGCGTAAAACTTACAAAAGTCAGAGGTTATTTTTATATAGATATTTTAACAATATAGTATATCATATAACACACACAATATACAATATATTTTATAATAAGAACATCTATATGTAAATATAGAAATTTAGTATAATAATATAATATAAAATTGCTTTTTTTGAAAAATAATAATTATAAATAATCAGTTAAGTGTGAAAATTATTTAAGAACGGCTGTTAGTGGAATATGGTCATTGTTATTGCTGCCCAAGAATTTTTCTAGTCAGTAGCACAATCAACAAATTCTATTAGTGAATCTGTTAGGATAAACAATGAAAAAAGTATTTTAAATAAAATTAAGAATAATATTTTAATTTCTAAGAAGCATATTTTTAAATTTATGATCGAATCAATTGGAAATACCTGTGTATAACTAAAATATTTGATTCTACCAATTTATCTAAATTATACATTTCTATTTTAAATATTAATTTTGAAATAGTAAAAATGTACTAATCTCCAAATTATTTCTTATATTTTTAAATTATTTTCATTTAATTTGAACTTTTGATTATAGATATTATAGGTATGTACGATATATAAATAGTAAAATAGTAATAAGTAATAAGTATAATGTAAAATAGATAAATTAGCAACTAAATTGAAAGAGTAAGTAGATAAAAACTGAGAATTATTTATTTTCTATTGGATAAGGATTTCCGAGAGATGGAAAGGAATGGAATGAACAGGAGGAGATGAGGTGAGAGAACGTGAGATGGTAGGACGACAAGAGAGAGAGAGATCTTTGTGTCCCAATGATCAAACGAAGAACGAACGTCATTGAATTGAATTGGTGAGCTTAAAAAGTTGTTTTCTAGCTGACCCATTCAATGGAAGCGACCAACTTTAACTAAAAAGAAAAATACTTGCACCTCTTGAAAACGAATTGTATTAAGCGAATTTATTTATTATTTCTTTGGAGAATTTAAACACTCAGGACACTTGCATTTCTCTTGAAAACAAAAAGAAACAATTTTAAACAAAGATAAAATTGTAATGATTGAAAATCAATTTCAAAAAAAAAGAAGAAAACAAAAGAAAAAAAAACTGGAGTATCTCCACTCGATATATCTCGCAAATTTGAATTGGATTAATTAACATAATATATTATATTTAAATTAAATTTAATTAATTATAAATTATAAATTAAAATTAATAAATAATATTTATTAAACCAGAGCATGTTTTACGATCACTTTAGAGGAAAAAAAATCAAAACATTGTAGGTAATGACCCTCTTCCGATTGAGCTACATTTCTCAAAAGTTGATAGAAAACTACAAATTTGGAATAATGCCCGTATATCAAATTTCATGATTCTAGCTCAAACCGTTTTTGCGTAATCTTGATTATATACATACACGGACAGACATTTTTCTCAACCTTAGTGAAAATGATTCATGAACCTTCAAAACGTACAAAAACATCAAAATCTCAACATCGAAAATTGTTGTGATCGCATTACTATCTCTGGCGAGATAGTAAAAAGAAGAAAAAATAAAAATAAAACACTAATCAATTTTAATCAAGAAAAATAATAAATAAATAAATAAAAGTATATGTATAGAATGATATAAACCTATCTACTAGTATTTATCTATGTATATTAGTCTCCCATTAAAAGATAATAATAATAATAAAAAGCAAAATGTGCAGCATCGTACACGTGGCGGAAGTGAAACTTCTTACAATCTAGAGAATAAGATAAATTTTAGTTGAGAGTGTGAGTGAGAGAGAAATAGAGAAAAATAAAGGGATCATTTCGAAAGACATATAACAGTATAAAATTTTCGTAACAAATATTCGCTTTATTATTATTATTATCTACTCTATCATCATATCTACATTGCCTGTACTATTGTCGGTTGGTGCTTCAATTGGTAATACTGATATTAATGGCTTGTGATAACTAAAATAAGATATATATGTTCGTGATTCGATATTTTCTATATAACGTGTAAAAACAGCATCTATTGTAGTTCCAGATTTTGTTGTTGATTCCTTGGGATCGTTATTTATAAGCAGACCAAATGTTTCTCGAAGAAAGTTGATCAACGGCAACGAATCATCAGATTCAAAATTTACATTAAAATCTCCCCCGAGAATTAGAGGGATTTTATCTTCGCCTCGTTCAAGTGCATTAGCACCTGTGTGGCTATAAACCAGTAGTGAAATAAATAATATCGTCTAAATTTTGGTCGTTATTTTTTTTCGGCATAGTGAAATCTGTGGAGTAGAGAAAAGCAGTTTTAAATGCAATAATAATTTTAAATTGATTTAGTAGTGTTAAAGTAATGTTGAGATTCGGATAAATAACGTGAATGGTCATCGACGCACATAACTGTATGTGTTGGCGTGTGAATCGCCGACCATGTTCACACACACAATTACATGCGTCGGTATGCGTGCACGCTGTATATTTGACTTGAGAATTTTAATTATTTCACGATATATATCTTATCTTATTATGCTAGCTAAAATTGTATATATCTATCTATTTATCTATAACCATTGGTTCTCAAAAACCGCTCTAACGATTTTTTTCAAATTCACACTAGATATAGTATTTATAAAGAAAAATTGAGTTTTATTGATTACATCTCTTGAAACTTACAGCTTCATTATTAATTTCTTAATTGAAAATTATATATGGGTGACGTAAATGGCATCCATTTTGAAATTTTACTCCCGCCTTTTTTTAATTTTGTATTAATATTTTTTTTATATTTAAAATATTTTAAAATTTATAATTTAATTTCGAAATAAAATTAAAAATATTTATTTTTAATAAAATATATATATATATTTATTAATCCCGCTTTTTTTTTAAATGATATTGTATTAACATTTTTTTATATTTAAAATATTTTAAAATTCATTATTTAATTTCGAAATTTTATATTTAAAATATTTTAAAATTTATTATTTAATTTCGAAATAAAATTAAAAATATTTATTTTTAATAAAATATATATATATATTTATTAATCCCGCTTTTATTTAAATGATATTGTATTAACATTTTTTTATATTTAAAATATTTTAAAATTCATTATTTAATTTCGAAATAAAATTAAAAATATTTATTTTTAATAAAATATATATATATTTATTAATCTCTCTCAAAAAAAAACAACAAAACAAATAAATGTCTTTGAAAGATGGTAAAAATATCTTTGTAATTATCAAAATATCATAGACCAGCAGTAAGAACAATTGTTTTTACTCCCCGAGTTCGAAGGATCGAAACTCGCCGCGTGCATTTTTTTTTTTTATCTATTTTCGTGATTTATTTATTCATTGTTCTTTTATTAATTAAGTTTTAGATAGTTTTATAATTTTTAATATTTTTTCAATAAAATATTATTTAATACATTTAATAATTGTAATAAATAATTAAAGAATTGTATATCAATATTTTTTAAAGAGTAGAGCGAGCTCGGTGTCTCAGGTATTAATATTACCAGCCAAATCCAATAATAATGAATCATTTTTTACTATCTCGCCAGAGATAGTATTGCGATCACGAAAATTTTCGATGTTGAGATTTTGATGATTTTATACTTTTTGAAGGTTCCTGAATCATTTTCACTAAGGTTGAGAAAAATGTCTGTGTGTGTGTGTCTGTGTGTGTGTGTGTGTGTGTGTGTGTGTAGGCAAGATTACGCAAAAACGGTTTGAGCTAGAATGATGAAATTTGGTACATGGACATTATTCAAAATTCATAGTTTTCTATCAACTTTTGAGAAATGTAGCTCAACCGGAAGAGGGTCATTACCTACAACGTTTTGATTTTTTTTCCTCTAAAGTGACCGTAAAAATAAAGATATATGTTTGATAATTTTTCACATGATTAATAATTGTATAAAACTGCTATATATAGAATTTCAGCTTGATTGATTAGCTGAAATTACCAGAATTAATTTTTTAACACTGCAAATCTCACGCGCCAACACGTGACGTGGTGCCATCAACAAAAAGCCAAACATGCGCTGGTTTAATATTTATTATTTATTATTTATAATTTATAATTAATTAAATTTAATAATAATTTTTAAATAATATAAATAATATTTAATTATAATCTAATCAAAGAAAATAAAAGTTTGAATCTATTTGATAGTTGATCTTTTTACATATAATTAATCTCAAATTAAATATTTTTTAATATTAAAAAAAAATAACAAATTTCATATGTATATTTATTTTTATAAATGTTTAGGCAAATTTTGAAATTAATATATATTTAAATTCAAATTGTATTTAATTGCGATATCTACTGGACAAGGTGGAGATCTCGCCCTCTTTTGATCATAAGTCATACTAATTTTTATTCTTTGACCCAGTAGAAGCTGAGAAATATTATTCCGCGTCAACGTACTACCGCGCATGCGCGCCGTGGACTTTGGACCTAGCGAGAGCGTAGTAGAACGAAAGACAGCACAAAACGAAGAGGCAGATAGCCTCTTTCTCAAAGACGAAAGACCGGACAAAAGAAAGACCCAGATAGCCTCTCTCTCAAAAACGAAACACCGCACAAAAGAGAGTCGGAGATAGAGGCTATCTCATTCTCACTCGTTATATCTATATCTTTTTTCTCTCTTGCGTTTCGTAACGCGTTACGAAATTTCAATTTTTCAATTCACTCTCCATTCTCAACCAAATGTCAGGACGCCGCTAAAGAAGTTTCACTTCAATAATAATAATAATAATAAAAAAGCAAAATGTGCAGCATCGTACACGTGGCGGAAGTGAAACTTCTTACAATCTAGAGAATAAGAGAAATTTTAGTTGAGAGTGTGAGTGAGAGAGAAATAGAGAAAAATAAAGGGATCATTTCGAAAGACATATAACAGTATAAAATTTTCGTAACAAATATTCGCTTTATTATTATTATTATCTACTCTATCATCATATCTACATTGCCTGTACTATTGTCGGTTGGTGCTTCAATTGGTAATACTGATATTAATGGCTTGTGATAACTAAAATAAGATATATATGTTCGTGATTCGATATTTTCTATATAACGTGTAAAAACAGCATCTATTGTAGTTCCAGATTTTGTTGTTGATTCCTTGGGATCGTTATTTATAAGCAGACCAAATGTTTCTCGAAGAAAGTTGATCAACGGCAACGAATCATCAGATTCAAAATTTACATTAAAATCTCCCCCGAGAATTAGAGGGATTTTATCTTCGCCTCGTTCAAGTGCATTAGCACCTGTGTGGCTATAAACCAGTAGTGAAATAAATAATATCGTCTAAATTTTGGTCGTTATTTTTTTTCGGCATAGTGAAATCTGTGGAGTAGAGAAAAGCAGTTTTAAATGCAATAATAATTTTAAATTGATTTAGTAGTGTTAAAGTAATGTTGAGATTCGGATAAATAACGTGAATGGTCATCGACGCACATAACTGTATGTGTTGGCGTGTGAATCGCCGACCATGTTCACACACACAATTACATGCGTCGGTATGCGTGCACGCTGTATATTTGACTTGAGAATTTTAATTATTTCACGATATATATCTTATCTTATTATGCTAGCTAAAATTGTATATATCTATCTATCTATATATCATGGTTCTCAAAAACCGCTCTAACGATTTTTTTCAAATTCACACTAGATATAGTATTTATAAAGAAAAATTAAGTTTTATTGATGATATCTCTTGAAACATTCAGCTTCATTATTAATTTCTTAATTGAAAATTATATATGGAAAACGTCAAAATTGGCCTCCATTTTTATTTGTATTAATATTTTTTTTTATTTAAAATATTTTAAAATTTATTATTTAATTTCGAAATAAAATTAAAAATATTTATTTTTAATAAAATATATATAGATATTTATTAATCTCTCTCAAAAAAAAAAAAATAAAATAAAAAACATCAAATCTGCCTGCTAAGACAGTAAAAAAATGACAATTTTTTATCTAAATATATTTAGTCAAGATGGTAAAGTGATGTTTTAACGAGTGGATTTCGTCGGTTCGAAACTCTCCGGGTGAATCGTTATTTAAAAATGAAAATGAAAATAATGAATTTCTTATTTTTTTTCTTTTTATCTATTGTTTACATTTTAATAAATTACTATTTTATATTTATTTATTCATTGTTCTTTTATTAAATTTAATATTTATTAATATTATTTATTATTAATTTATATATTGATGACATCACAAATGACATTTATATTGAAATTTGACTCCTGCCTTTTTTTAAAGAATATTGTATTAATATTTTTTTTATATTTAAAATATTTTAAAATTTATTATTTAATTTCGAAATAAAATTAAAAATATATATTTTTTTTATATTTAAAATATTTTAAAATTTTTTATTTAATTTCGAAATAAAATTAAAAATATATATTTTAATAATATTTTATAATTATAAATTACGATATATATTTATCAATAATAATGAATTTTTTTTTTTAACTTAATTACAGAGCCGAGGCTCGGGGTCCCGGTATGATCTTAATATATTGTGAGAATTAGATAAATAATGTAGAGAGAAAAAAATATTTAAAAATAGATATTTATTTAAATGAAATAAAATTATTTAATTTACAGAATGAAAATGTCTATAATAATGTCTAAACATTTTTTCTTTATAATTTTACATTATAATAATACTAATTACAGTAGTTATAATATATGGGGAATTTTCAACTTTGACTGCCGATTTGACCATGTTCCCAAACGAATTTTAAAAAAACCAAGACCACTTTACATTTACACATTTTAAGCTCTAATCGAATCCAAAATCAAAATTTAAAAAATCGACAAACAGACACACAGATATATAGATTTTATAAATGAACATTTATACAATTTATTTTAATTAATTTGAAATATTTTAGGAAACAAATTTTTAATGGGTCATTTTTAGAAATCCCATTTAACAATTATAATAAATAATTAAAAAATTGTAAAATTTTTAAAGTATATAAAAATAAATTGTATAAATTGGTTAAAGGGTCGAGTGATAGTTCGGTGTCCCAGGTATATATTTTATATTAACACGCCTACTTTTCTGTATAATAAAGATATAAAGAATCATATTTTAATTTTTATATAACCAAGAAATCATTTTTTCACTTAAAATATAGTTGTAAAGCCCAAATCTCCGATCCATATAACATCATCGACTGGGCCGCTACCAAAAGGAGTCTTCTCTTGCTCTGACTAGGGCCACCGGTATTTGCCATTAGTCTCGAAAAAATAATATTAAATTTTATATAAATTTATAAATTAGAATATTTGAATTTGTTTAAATTTTAACACATGTAATCAATCATATGCATAAAGAATAAAAAATTTTGAAAATCAACTTGGTATTAAATTCAGAAAAAAAAAATACTCATATATAGAATATATAGACTATTCGAATATAATTGAAACTCTTTCTCTCCCTCTATTTTAAATTTGAAAAAACGGAGTGTTAAGAAATTAAGATTCCTTATACAACATGGATGGTTAAATGAATTGGGCTCCCTACCTCCCTGAGAAATTCACATTAAAAATGTTTATAATATTTTAGTTTATTAAATCAAACTATTATTTTTTTATTTCAATATTTTTAATGTTAATACAATAATTTTTATTTTATAATCTATTAAATAATTTAATTATTTTTAAAAACAACGGTCTTCAATTACAATTTTTTTACTCTCTACTGACTGTTCATTTCATAACTGAAAATAGTGTCGAATAGAAATAGACGATATTACTTGGATTAATCTTATTATGCTAGCTAAAATTGTTTGTTTGTATTATTGAGGACCCCAGTTCAATTCATTTTAATCAGATTGATGCAATGATGCAACATTTAATAATTGTAATAAATAATTAATTGTAGATTAATATTTTTTAAAGGGTCGAGCGACAGCTCGGTGTCCCAGGTATTAATATTACCAGCCAAACCCAATAATAATGAATCATTTTTTTTAACTTAAGTACCGAGCCGAGGCTCGGGGTCCCGGTACTCTTATCTTATTATGCTAGCTAAAATTGTATATATCTATCTATTTATCTATAACCATTGGTTCTCAAAAACCGCTCTAACGATTTTTTTCAAATTCACACTAGATATAGTATTTATAAAGAAAAATTGAGTTTTATTGATTACATCTCTTGAAACTTACAGCTTCATTATTAATTTCTTAATTGAAAATTATATATGGGTGACGTAAATGGCATCCATTTTGAAATTTTACTCCCGCCTTTTTTTAATTTTGTATTAATATTTTTTTTATATTTAAAATATTTTAAAATTTATTATTTAATTTCGAAATAAAATTAAAAATATTTATTTTTAATAAAATATATATATATATTTATTAATCCCGCTTTTTTTTTAAATGATATTGTATTAACATTTTTTTATATTTAAAATATTTTAAAATTCATTATTTAATTTCGAAATTTTATATTTAAAATATTTTAAAATTTATTATTTAATTTCGAAATAAAATTAAAAATATTTATTTTTAATAAAATATATATATATATTTATTAATCCCGCTTTTTTTTAAAATGATATTGTATTAACATTTTTTTATATTTAAAATATTTTAAAATTCATTATTTAATTTCGAAATTTTATATTTAAAATATTTTAAAATTTATTATTTAATTTCGAAATAAAATTAAAAATATTTATTTTTAATAAAATATATATATATATTTATTAATCCCGCTTTTTTTTTAAATGATATTGTATTAACATTTTTTTATATTTAAAATATTTTAAAATTCATTATTTAATTTCGAAATAAAATTAAAAATATTTATTTTTAATAAAATATATATATATTTATTAATCTCTCTCAAAAAATATGAAATACGTTTAATATTAAAAATAAATAAATATACATATGAAATTTGTTATTTTTTAATATTAAAAAATATTTAATTTGAGATTAATTATATAAAAAATTTTAAAAAATTCAAAAAAACTTAGCTATAATATTTGACATATGATAAGGTTAATTACAATTTTTTAATAGGCATCCTTAATAAATAGAAAAATAATAATTTTTAAATAATATAAATAATATTTAATTATAATCTAATCAAAGAAAATAAAAGTTTGAATCTATTTGATAGTTGATCTTTTTACATATAATTAATCTCAAATTAAATATTTTTTAATATTAAAAAAAAATAACAAATTTCATATGTATATTTATTTTTATAAATGTTTAGGCAAATTTTGAAATTAATATATATTTAAATTCAAATTGTATTTAATTGCGATATCTACTGGACAAGGTGGAGATCTCGCCCTCTTTTGATCATAAGTCATACTAATTTTTATTCTTTGACCCAGTAGAAGCTGAGAAATATTATTCCGGGTCAACGTACTGGCGCGCATGCGCGCCATGGACTTTGGACCTAGCGAGAGGGTATTAGAACGAAAGACAGCACAAAAGCAACACGCAGATAGCCTCTTTCACAAGACCGAAAGACCGGACAAAAGAAAGACCCAGATAGCCTCTCTCTCAAGAACGAAACACCGCACAAAAGAGAGACGGAGATAGAGGCTATCTCATTCTCACTCGTTATATCTATATCTTTTTTCTCTCTTGCGTTTCGTAACGCGTTACGAAATTTCAATTTTTCAATTCACTCTCCATTCTCAACCAAATGTCAGGACGCCGCTAAAGAAGTTTCACTTCAATAAATAATTTAAAAAATTTCGTAAATTTAGTGAATGATTATTTTATTAATAAAACAAAATTAAAGAAGAATATTAGTAGCTACAAAATTGTAACATTTGACATTTTTGCCACAAGACTGGAGACAGGAATGTTGTTATCCTTTCCCATACGACAGGAATACCCATCCTACAGGATTCAATTTGCCGAACCAGTGGACCTGAACCTTCACACAAACTCCTGTACCACCCGACCACACTCCCGACCCATCCTCCAACCTCCTCCTCTTCCGATCTTCCAAAGTCCCTTTTTTGGTGGAATGGAAAAAAAAAAAAAAAAAAATAGAATGAATGATGATCGATCCAAAGCATTTTACTAGTGAAAAATTTGCAAATATAATTTCAAAATCAAATTTAAATAAATTATCTTAAAGCTATTATACAAGAAAATTTTTTTTTGCAATATAAAAAAATGAAATGAAATTCTATATTTAGAAATTACTTATTGCATCCATACATTTATATTATTAAATATCCATTTACCTATAAATATAATTTAAAATGTATAACCTAATAACATAACAATAGATACATTTTAAATATTTTATGTTTACCGGTATGAAGTGAGCGTTAAAATATACAGTATATATAGTATGTTTGTTACATTGATATACATTGATATACATATACGCGTATAGATATATATAATTTAATGTTAGACCACAGGTGCATTTGTGTCTTTATACTAATATATGTATTAAAATAACATACATACTTGCTATTTTTTGTTTGTTTTTATAAACAGCGTCCCCATGTCATTTACTTTTATCCGTCACTGTACATATATTATTATTATTATTATTATATTATTATTAATTTAAATACAACATTCTTCTAATAATTCTTATCATGAACCAACCAATGATCTTTAAAAAGTTTGTGGCGTGGTGCCATCAACAAAAAGCCAAACATGCGCTGGTTTAATAAATATTATTTATTAATTTTAATTTATAATTTATAATTAATTTAATTTAATTTAAATATAATATATTATGTTATTTAATCCGATTCAAATTTGCGAGATAGTCGAGTGGAGACACTCCAGCTTATCAATTTTTTATTTCAATTGAACATAGTCATACTTATACATATATATTGTATATTATATTGTATATAGATAGTACTAAATACCAGTAGTCCTTCTCTCTTTGTCTACTGGCAAAGAATATATAAATAGAAACTACTTAAGTGAAAAGCACTCATAAAGGTTCCATTAGTCGACAAGTTAATCTTACTTGATCAGAACACAAACTGCAAATTATCCGCATTTCTCATCGGGGCTGCTAGCTACATTTTGTTAATGTTCTAAGCTTTTAGTAAAAGAAGATCAACAACAACCTTACATACAATATTACTACATAACATACGTATAGTAGTAATAGTATTACTACTATTCGGGTATATTCCCTTTAATCAACTCAATTATCCACTCTGTGGGTAAAGTAATTTTTATTTTTACAAAATTTAACATTCATTGCTTTATTTCATTCATTTATTGGACACATTTTTTTTCATAGTACAACTTAAAGTATTTAAGAGAAGAACATTTTTGTTAGGATTACACTTGAAATTTTAAATATTTCATTCAAATACTAAATTTATATCAAATTATGATCAAATAAAAAGCTCAATAACATTAAAAACTGATGAAAACGTTGAAGTGAAAAAAATAGTATTTTAATGTTGCATTATGTTAATGGATCGTGTTTGTAAGCAAACTTTTGAACAAAAACAACACCATAATCATGTATCAGTAAAGTGACACTCTTCAACTTTATTTTTTTTTTTCAAAAAAGATTAACAACGATATAATAACTTGGGCTGACTTGATCTTGATTATAAATATAAATTTAAACAAATAAGTAAAATAATAACTGATTGTAAATATTATCAATTAAAGTTATTTGATATGAACTGAGATAGAAAACATTTATTGTGAACTAACCTTAATTTTTTTTTTTTTTTTTTTGTTTTGTTTAGTTGGTATGAAATCTGTCAAATATATTTAATGTTCATCAAGTCATTGAATACTCAATATCATATTTTTACATCATGTTTTCATGTTAAAAACGTCGAATTTTGTACCAAAAATAGATGATTTGCGGAAAGCATCAATTTTTTATTTCCATCTGAAGAAAAGTGATGCAGAGTCGATTCGAATGCTTATTGAAGAACAGTTGAACAGATGAAAAATCGAAAAAAATATTTATAAAATTTTGCTTCAAAGACAGGAAAGAAATTTAGTTTTGCATTGAAGTCTTCCATGGGTTATAAACAAAACTAGATTGATTTGGCATCAAGACTATGCGTTCTGTGTTTGGTGAGACCAGAAAGGTGTGGTATATCATGAACTACTAAAACCTGGTGAAACTGTTCATACTAATCGCCACAAATAACAAATGATCAATTTGAACAATGTACTGGTCGAAAAACAACCAAAATGAGTCAAAAAACACGACAAAGTAATTTTATTTGATCTCAAAGGTTGATAAAGATTGTATTTATTTATTATTTTCGCTGAAATCAAAAAAAAAAAAGAAAAAAAAAATTCGATGATTTATAAACAATTTCTATTTTTGTCAAGAATTTATTCAACTTTGGAGAGAGCGAGTCCAATTGATGTCCAATAAGAAGAAAAACACCAACTGCAAGATATTATTTTTTTTTTAATAATTAATACAACTACGATAAAATTAAAAATAATAGTAAATATATTTACATAAAATAAAAAATAATAATATAAAATAAATATTAAGGACGAGGTCCAGTACTCGTCCGAACGGCTAAATTTTTGTTGGTATTTTTTTCTGGGTCCACATGATTGGGATGTTACAACCTGGACTTTACCCTGAAAATCTACTTGTAAGCAACAACTCAAGCGAAACTTATGAAGTCATGATTGACTTTGTCTCCTCCCCCCTCCTCTGGATCTATTTTATTGATTTTTCAATTTTTTATAATAAATAAATAAATTTGCAATTTATCTATCAATTAGAATTTGGTTTTGTTTGGTGATGTATTTTAAATGGAAATTTTGTGTCGAATTTTGGTTATAATTCATAACTGAAACAGATGGATACATGCATATTCATACACCTATTCCCCCCCCCCACCCCTCCCACACGCCACATATAATATCCGTAAACAATACAATGGATAAAACATTCAATCATTATCATCCCCCTCATCATTCAACTATCAATCTTTTTGTTTCATAAATTGTAATAATTATATATCTTTTTTAATTAATATGTTATTATTATTATTAGTATTAGTATTATCTAAAAACTGAGAGAATTGAAATTATTATAAAATTGAATCCCCAACCATTTTCTTGATGAATTGAATGTACCACATGCATAATACAATTCTATTATTTTTTTTCCAACTTATTCACGAGATCAATTTAGAATAGTGATGAATCAGAAGGTTTTTTTGTGCCCTGAAGGATTTTTTTTTATTTGAATGGATTGTCAGGGGAATCTGACTATAAAATGATGGAGATTGTTAATCAGGATGTCAATTCTTTTGGATATAATTTCCAAGTCATTTTGGGAGAACAATTTCAATCATTAATGATGAGTAAGGTGAATATTTTAATTTATTTTTTCAACTCTGCATCAATTAACAAATATATCATCCATTTTTTAATTTAGAAAAATTAAAAATTTACAGATATTGAAGGTTAATATTTTATTTAATTTCGTTCTCATTTTGATAAGATTTGTAAGATAATTTTAGAAAATTATGGGACTTAAAATAATATTTACAGGACAAGATTTTGATTTATTAATTGTTTATTTATGTTAGTTATTTATACTTTATTTAATTTCATTATAGTATTGATTTTAGTTGAAAATTTTCATAAAAGAAAAAAAAAACAACAAATTGTAATACTCGTATTAAAACTAATAATAAAAACTAGATATAATAGAAATGTTGAAATGTTTTGAGAAACAAACCAACCACACACCCAATATTCTACTTCGTAAGAATCAAAGTGCTGTTCCGCCAAGGCGTGTCCCATTGATGAAAACAAATGGTAGTTAGAAGGGGCCAAGTCTGGTGTATATGGCGGGTGGGGTAGAAGCTCTCCGCTAAGTGCTTTGATACGAGTAGTATACTGAACTGATTTTGCTTTAGGTACAATTACATTTTCGTGTAATAAAATTACTTTGTCGTGTCTTCTGGCCCATTCTGGTCGTTTTTTGATTAATACATTGTTCAAAATTATAATTTGTTATTTTATTTGAAGCAATTAGTATTTACGTTTCTCCAGGTTTTATAAGCTCGTGATATGCTCTACCTTTCAGGTTCCTCCAAACACAGAGCACACAGTCTTCTTGAATAATCGATCTGGTTTTGAAGTCGATGTTGATGGTTCTCTCGATCCATGATTTTTTACGTTTAGGATTCTTTAAATAAATCCATTTTTCATCGTCAGCAACAATTTGATGCAAAAATAATTTTCTTTCGTGTCTTTACAGTCAAATTTCAGAAGTGTTTTTTTTTTTCGAGTTTCCATCTGTCTTTCGTTCAATTCATGCGGAGTCCATTTTCCACACTTTTGGCACTTTTCTTCAGGTGAAAACAAAAATTAATGCTTTTCACAAATCATCACTTTCTGGTACAAAATTCGACATTTTAAAGACAGTGGAAAATATGATATTGAACATTCAATGATTTACAATCTCTCGGAATTTTCATGTTGTTCCTAGAACCTACAACTGCGGTACTCCACATGTTACGAACCACTTCCAGTTGTCGATAACGATCTTTCGATTGGAGAAGAAGATAATAATCAAAGTTTATATATAAATATTATGATCTTACAAAGAATGTTTTTGTGACAAGAATAATATTAATGAAACAGAAAGGAGGGGAAGTTTATCCTAACTATGTATTATATATATATATACGAGTATATAAAGGCCTAAAGATAAAAATATAAGCCATCAGATTGATTTATATGTGGATATAATTGCTAAATGATTTTATAATCCTTCTTTCTTTTTTTTTTTTGTTTTGTTAACCAAGCTTTAAAGTTAATTTTGTTTTTTCCTCCCCCAATCCAGAGGTTGATTATTTAGGATTATTTTTTAGATTCGTTACTGGAATTTTAACTGTCATTTCTCTCCATACACCCACATTCTACCCCTAACTAATATTTCTATTTAATACGATCATTATTTAACAACGCAGGAAATTTCTTCCACCAATGAAAATGCTTTTGTGTGTGTGTGTGTGTGTGTTTTTGTTTCAAAATATCTTCTACGAAAGAGAGAGAGAGAGAGAGAGAGAGAGAGGGAGAGACTAACCAACTTATTATATACCAACATATCATATCGTATATCGTATCATAATATAAATAAACCCAAAATATGTCATTTAGATTTACACTCGCTCTGGTTTGTTTTTTTTTTATTGGTTTATGGATTATAGTATATAGGGTAAAGCATACAGTCGTTGGCCCCCTTAAGCAACTCTTAGAAGTCTTTAATGCATATCTGGGCAAATAGCGGAACAATCTGTGTCAAATTTACGTTTGCAGAACATAGAAACTATGAGTATTTTGATGAATAAAAAAAAAAAAAATTTCTCATGACATTTTCAATAAGCACGCAAAAATCCTAAAAGATACAGTTATTGGTCTATGTATTCTATAGTGAATATACAACCATACAACAAAACAAAAGATTACATAACCATAGTTAGTAGCACAATTTTTAAAATAAAAATCTCTTATTATTTGTTTTAGTGATAGGGGGCCAATGACTGCCTTGGGGGCCAACGACTGTATACTTTACCCTATATGTACTGTATTTAAAAAGATAAAGTATTTGGATTGTGGATTTGAATACTTGGAATTTCTTAAAAAAAAAAATTCTATTCCTTCTCTTCTATAAATCTTTTTGTATATAGGTATGGTATGGATGTATAATTTGTACATTCAAATAGAAATTTTTCAATCGTTATATTTTTCAAAGAAAATTTATTTATTATAAAGGCCAGAAGCAGCTCTGTTGTTACTTCTTTTTTTCTACCTTTTATTATTATTATTATTATTTTTATCTTTTGAAATGTATAAGTATAATTTTCATATTATATAGGTATTATTATTTCATCCTTCTCCTTCATTTGCAGATTTACTTCCTATCACCCCATCCTACCTCTCTTTCACTCCCAAAATATTAATATCAGATTGTAAATTCGATAACGTATGATTTCCAAAAGTCAATTTCAAATTAGAAGACAAATCCAATATATTGAATCCATTTTATTGATAATTTGATATAATTTTTTTAACTTTAATAAAACATATAAATATATATATATATTTATACATTCAAAATAAAAATTAGCTGGAGTGTCTCCACTCGACTATCTCGAAATGTGAATTGAATTAAATAACATAATATATTATATTATATTATATTTAAATTAAATTTAATTAATTATAAATTATAAATTAAAATTAATAAATAATATTTATTAAACCAGAGCATGTTTTACGATCACTTTAGAGGAAAAAAAATCAAAACGTTATAGGTAATGACCCTCTTCCGGTTGAGCTACATTTCTCAAAAGTTGAGAGAAAACTACAAATTTTTAATAATGCCCATATGCCAAATTTCATGATTCTACCTCAAACCGTTTTTGCGTAATCTTGTCTACATACATACATACATACATACACACATACACAGAGAGAGAGAGAGAGACATTTTTCTCAACCTTAGTGAAATTGATTCAGGAACCTTGAAAACGTATAAAAACATCAAAATCTCAACATCGAAAATTTTCGTGATCGCAATACTATCTCTGGTGAGATAGTAAAAAATAAATTGATTATTTTATTCTCTCTCTTACCCATCTGAATGTAACAGATGTGTTGTATACAGTCCTTCGAAAAACCCCACACGCATCCCTTCCTGTTTTTTCCCCTCTCTCCCTCTCTCTCTACCCCCTTGAGGTATGTATGCATTATCTAATTAAAGAAGACAAAAAAAAAAAATTAAATCCATATGGTGCTCCAACAAAAACATTTGTGACCCGTTATTATTATTAACCAAGTAAATAATAGAATACTTTATATTAATAAAATTTGTATAGAATACAGGTATATTTCAGACAACATATTGAAATAATTTCAATAACATTTAACACATTAAATATTAAAAAAAACATTTTTAATATAAATCATTTAAAAAATTATTTACTTATTTATATTAAAATAATGTAAAATATAATTTTTTGAAAAATAATATAATAATAATAAAAATAATAAAATTAGTTTAAGGTCAATTTTTAAATAATTATAAATATTATATAATGTGGTACCAAATTGATTATATTTGTGTAAATTGGTGAAACATTACAATATTATCAAGAAACTTATTTTTGAAAAAATGCACATAAAGATAATAAATATATTAAAGTTTTAATTCAATTTGAAATTTTTTTTTTCTTTTTCAATTTTACTTTTTTTTATCAAATCATCAAAAGTGTGATAGTAATATATATATATATAAGATAATAACAAAACAAATATTTGTTAATTTATGAATAGTTATTAAAATATAGTTGATATACGAATGAATTAAAAAGTGAATATATGAGTAGTCGAATTGAATATTGTGGATCTTTTGTGGGTCTTTCTTGGATCTAGGAAAAAAAATGAAAAAGAAAACGAAAAAGAGACGAAGAATTTTATTTTATAATTAAATTCTTTTTTTCTCTTTTTCGTTTTTGGAATCTATTCGTGTGTGTATTTTAAATTGAACCTATGTTAGATAAGAGACATTTTTTTTGTTGTTTTTGTTGATGTTAAATACAATATGAACAAGTTGGGGTGAAGAACAATTTGGATTGTTGTTGTTGTTAGTGTTTTGTTGACTATTGTCCAGAGCAATCATGTTTTCTTTGTTTTCCATTCATCATCCACGTAACTTGTGGTGTCAAACGGTAACAAGCAAGAAAAAAAAAATAATGTTTCAAAATATTCCACCCAAATTTCCATCACAAACTAAAAAACAACAACAGATAAAACAAATCATGATTCAAAATATATATATATATATATATTAAATTGGAATAAAAAATAAGAAAGGGTAGATATAGACAAATGTTTATTGAGCTTGAAAGGATAAAAACAAAATCCACCAAAAAAAAGCAAACAATTCTTTTGGGACATTTAGAAATAAAACATCAATTCTCATGATTCTATCTCTCTTTCTCTTTATCTCTCCTTCTTCCTTTTTTTTTTGTTATATATAAACCTTGTTCTTACTCTTTCATTAATTACATATATTATCAAAATAAACAACGCTCGAGAATAATAATATTACATCATCATTTCATTCTCATTTATACTATTTGATATATAGTATTTATTTATTTATTTATTATTTTTCTAAGTGGTTAATGCAGTGGTTCTCAACCTTTTTTTTTTTTACCGCGGCACAATTTTAAAGGTTTAAAAATTAAGCGGCACACAAAGAAAAAGATAAGTTTAAAAGTTTACCATTTTGAAAAAAAGTAATCCCAAAAAGGCTTTACCATATTTTTTTTTCTTTTTTTTAGAACCAAATTGAAAAAATCTAGAAAAAAAAGTCGGAAATGTTTAAGAGCCTCATAATCTCGCGGCACACTAAAGTAGTTGAGAATCACTGGGTTAATGTAATTGTTCAATCAGATCCACAATGTTGTATATTTAGTATGGAAATAAATAGAGTCATTTCCAAAAAGAAAAGAAAAGAAGATCCTTCGATACCTACGTAGGCTTTATTTAGGCGAGGTGATAAACTGAGCTTGGAAACGGAGCTGATAGAAAGGAAGTGAAGATTATTGGCAAACAGAGGAGAAGATATAAAGATAACCTTGGATGATCACTTTAATGGTAACAATTTGTTAAAAGTTGATTATAGTTATCATATTGACTCCTACAACTTTTCTCTATCGATTGTTTCCCAATTGGTTTCCCATTCAAAAACACATTTATTTCATTATCAATTTTACATTTCATTTTTCATTTCAAATTCAATAATTCTATCATTATGAATCTATAAATAATTTATATGTTTGGGCATGTATTGATATTATTAATTAATAATTTTAGCCATTTCCCTATATCTAATCTTGTGTAGATGACACTATAGACAAATTGACTATTTGAATAATCAAAGAATATCTCTCAGAATTAGCCAAGCGCAATGGAGGTGATTTTTAATAAAGATAACGCTAGCGCAATTTGCCCTCAACCATCTTATTCGCCAAACCTAGCGTCTTATGATTTTCATTTATTTACATCGCTATAAAATGCTCAAACATGAAACATCTTTTTAACAATATTAAATGCACCTTGACTAATTTAATATTATGATTATATAAATCTTATTTAAAAAAAAGTCTTCTGCCATTTTATTATTATTAAAATATTTATTGAATAAAAAAGCCTATGATTTAATTTTATAGGTACTCTTTCTTTTTTATATTTTTATTTTAAATTGATAACTCTTAAATAATATTAGATTCAATCCATTAAATTAGGAAAAAGAAAAAAAAATTGAATGATTTATGATTTAATTGAAAAATAATAATAATTAATTAAAAACAGTCTCGATGTTTTTCTGACAAGTTAAAAATAATAATAATAATAATAATAATAATAATATCGAAAAAAAATTTATCCAATTAGAATATTAGATTTTTTTTTAAAACATGAATCATTTTTCATTTATCAAAAACAGTGTTCGTTCGTTCGTTCGTCAATGTTGAATTTTTATTTTATCGAAAAATATTATTAGAATTAAATTAAAACGTTAAAAAAAAGCAATTTTTTTTTCTTTCTCCTAATATGAAATGAAAATTTTGTTTGTATACGTTTATATATCAATGATTTACATAAAATGAGAATCTAGGTATGTGGTATGTGGTTACAATGTTAAAAATTTAAAAAGGAACAAAAGAAAAGTCACAAGGTATAAATGTTATGTGGATATTTGTCATTACTTATAGTTTTGTTCACTTTGAATATTTGGTTAGACTATTTAAAAAAAAATAAAAAAAAACTTGGCATAGTTTCACGAAACATTCCTCCATTATACACTGACATTTATTTTTTTGTTCACTTAAGTAAATGGTTTTGTTGTGTCTATCGATATCGCATACTCAAACAGGTATATATATAAATAGAAATGTAACTATGAAAATCTTTAAAACAAAATTTTATTTTTTTAATAATTTTATTAGAATATATTTATAAAATATCTACTTAAATTTAATTTAATAATTATCTATAAAACTTTGCAAGAGTTTATAAATTTATTTTAATAAGTAGGTACAAGTACAAGGTAAAATAACGGTTTACAATGAAATTTGGAACATGTATGTATGTGTATGGAAATATAAACTAATGTATATATACATTAATTGAATATCAAAAGCCAAACGTTGACATACGAGTAAATCAAAAATTAAGAATAAATAAGCCCGAGTGTCCACTGAATTGGATTAATTAACACATATTTTATATTTAAATTAAATTTCATTAATTATAATAATAATAATAAATATTTATTTGTATTTGCCTAATTCGGCATACTCTAATTAATTAAATATAACTTATAAATTAAAATGAATAAATAATATTTATTAAACCAGCGCGTGTTTGGCTCTTTGTTGATGACACCACGTCACGTGCTAGCGAGTGATTTTCAGTGTTAAAAAATTAATTCCGGTACTTTCAGTGATTCAATCAAGCTGAAATTCTATATATAGCAGTTTTATACAATTTTTAATCATGGGAAAAACTATCCAACATATATCTTTATTTTTACGGTCAGTTTAGAGGAAAAAAAATCAAAACGTTGTAGGTAATGACCCTAAATTATAAATTTTAAATAAATAAATCGAAACTATAAATGTATTTGTTCATGTGTTAATTAATAAATCTATAAAGAAAACGAAATGAATCGATAATTACATTGAATAATGATTATAATTGATACTTACGATCACTGACCAAGCCGAAATGTTGTCTTGTTCACTTTTCATGACAAACTAAAAAATAAAATAAATATTTTCTATTCCTTTTATTGAATTCATTTACTAAGAAATTGACTGATGAGTGGCTATCGCAATTCCAATAAAAAAAGAAAAGTTTATTTTAAGCATTCATCGAGCGAGAATTGTTCTGGAGAGACCCGATTTATATTTATTTTTCCTATCGAAAGAAATTAAACAAAATAAAGAAAAAAAAAATAGAAATTATCTTCACTTATTCTTAGTAAGTACATAATTAATCAAGAAATATTAATATAAATATATATAATATATTATTATAAATATTATTTAAAACGATATTCATAAATCGATTGAATTATTTTTATTTATTTTTCATTAAAAAATATTCATTAAAAGAAATTAATACTAAATAATAATTTATTTATATCATTACTTCAATATATAATTATTTTCTTATTTATATGAAAATAATATAATTTTAATTCTATATTTTAAAAAAATCAACTAAATAAACTTAAAAATAAATATTAATTGATGCATTTCTATTTTTCAATGTAAAAAAGAATATAAATGACTGGAGACATGAATATTAAAATTGTAGTAATTATAAAAAACGATATATTTATAATTTTTTGATTTATTTTTTGTAATTAATGTAATTATTTTTAATAGAAAATATATTAGTTGCATTTTTATGAGAAAAAATTTAAAAATTAAATATAATTTCTAAAATGAAAACTAATTTAATTTAATTAAAATTACAAAATTAATAACTCTTGTTATAATAATAGATAATATTTTGTTATATAATAATTATTATATATTATTATAATTTATAAAATAATAAGTATTTAGAAATTTGAGAAGAAATTGTTAAATACCTAAATTTTGTTTCTTTTATCAGAAAATTCAAAAAAATATATGAAAATAAGCTGGAGTGTCTCCACTCGAATATCTCGCAATTTGAATTGAATTAAATATTAAATAACTTATATTATATTTAAATTAAAATTAATAAATAATATATATTAAACCAGCGCATGTTTGGCTCTTTGTTAATGGCACCACGTCACGTGCTGGCGCGTGATTGGCAGTCAACGTGATAAAAAATTAATTCCGCGATTCAATCAAGCTGAAATTCTATATATAGCAGTTTTATACAATTTTTAATCATCATCTGGTTCACCGAACAGCCGCTCGGTACTTAAAAAAAAATTATTCCTTATGAATATTTAAGATTAAGATTATTTAATTTAAAATAAATAAATAAACAAAATATATGAAACAATTTCAAATAATTTCAAAGAACATAAAAAAATAGTCAGCCCTTAAATGTACGTATTAATGCACTGAAAGACAGATGACAGACTATGGGGTGTATCAATTAAAAAAAAATAGTCAGAATATGTAAAATTAATGTAGAGTATATAAGCAAGCGTGTATTAGGGAAATAAAGCCAAAAGGAGTTGAATTTCGTCCATTGGGGGTAAGCAAGAGGCGAGAGATTGCTATGCAATTGTCCCCTTCAAGGTCACCGAGAAGCAAAGCATTGGAGTTGGCCGCCAATCGACATGGCGGCAAATGTTTTCAATATGTCAAAATTCAATAATTAATAATTAATCAACGAAGCACCTTAAAATTATATAATCGTAGTGAAAAAGAATCTACGTTTCATAATGAATCGATTCGTATAGGTTTTACCTCTTGTTATGAGGCAATATTTTTGTTCAACTGTAGAAAATAAACCGATATTAAAATTAATTAAAAATTTCCATTTAATGATACAAAAAATCAATTTTATTTAGATTCTGGCTAAAATTATGGTCAATGGATTTGTCTTGGTCACAATTTACAAGATTTAGTCAAAAATTTTAATAAAATGAAAAACATTGATTAGATTGGTTTTTCTAATTCTCCAAAGCGTGCTATAAATATGAGTTCCAAGTTTTTACTAATATGAAGCGTTGGAGAGGTGGGTCCTGTCAGAGGAATATATCACTTGTCTCACTCGTGAACTTACGGGGTTTTGCTAGTCGTAAAAGTGACGTAATATGGATATATAGGAGGCTCTTAAGAGTCTCCTATAAGAGACAAGATTTCAATTTTTTTTTCTTTTTAATGAATCTATGCTAGGTATTCTCCTTCATCCAAATAAATTTGATAAGGGGAGGGGGGGAATGGATGGAAAGGAGTCAACGGGTAAAGGACATGAGCTCACGTGAGGGCAGGGACGCTACTCCCTGAAGTAGAAATCTTTTCTATTGGGATCATAGAGAAGTGACTACCCGTTACCCGTCAAAATCTTTCGAAAAGTCTTACTATAAATTTTTTCTGTTATTTTCGATATTTTTAAGAAATAATAATTATTTTCACTTTAAAATTTATTAAAATTGTTTATTGTCCATTCTAATTATTTTTCAATGCCTTTGTCTATTAAACTACTTATTTAATATCTCTTCAGGTTATACTTTGGCTTTACCTTTTGATCTCTCATTTATCTATTTCTAATTTAAATATTTAATCTTTTAAGATTAAAGGATAGGTAGTATAAACCAACAAATATTTTTATATTTTTTTTTAATTACATATACAAATAATAAATACACAATTTATAAAAAATAAAATTATTTTTATTATATTCATTTACTATTATCATATATATATAATATTATGTTGATTCATTCGATTTGAGTGATATTTTATAATATTTTTGTAAATTTTCAAAGCATATTATATATACCTGGTTCACCAAGCCGTACTTGGTATTTTAAAAAATTATTCCTTATGAACCATGAATATTTAAGATTAAGATTACTATTCAAAATAAATAAACGACACAATATATTAAACAATTTTAAATAATTTAAAAGAACATAAAAGAACATGAATTCTCATTGAAATTTCATTTTATATGATTAATAATGATAATAATTAAAAAAATTTTAATTTAATAAATATAAAAAATTATAATGTATGTTTAAATATTCTTAAAAAATAACATAACATTATATCATAAAAAAAATTTATTTTATTATATTTATATTACTTAAAATTTTATAAAAAAATATTCTAACAAAAATAATAATACTTAAAATAAATGTGTAATGGAGTACTATTTAAATAAAAACAATAAATTATTATTGTTTGATTTATTTTACTTTTTTTTACCACCTCTGAATTTAATTAATGGATATTATACATAAATCGGGTTTCATTTCACTTTTTATATACATATAATGTATATATATAAACAATTTAGAAATAGAGCGAGAGAGTAAAAATAAAAAAATAAAAACTCAACAACCTTCATATAAACTTATAATAAATTAAAATTGAAAAAATAAATAAATAAATAAATAAAAGACTTATCTAATTATATATATATTTTTTTTAAATGATTATTTTAATAAGGATAAGAAGAGAAATGGAAATACATTAATATACAATTTTTATACTTTGGAGTTTAAAATCAAATAATAAATATATATAATAATAAATCATAACAATTTTAAATATCAATTCAGACATCCATCCATCACTAAATTACTCGAATATATTTTAAAATAAATCCAGAAAAATAGAAAAAAATAAAAAAAATTAGAAAATATATGATTTAAAAATAAGCTGGAGTGTCTCCACTCGATTATCTCGCAAATTTAATTATTTATTATTATTATTATTATTAATAAATAAGATATATTATATTTAAATTAAATTTAAATAATTATAAATTAAAATTAATAAATAGGAGTAATATTTATTAAACCAACGCGTGTTTAGCTCTTTGTTGATGACACCACGTCACGTGCTGGCGCGTGATTTGCAGTGTTAAAAAATTAATTCTGGTACTTTCAGCAATTCAATCAAGCTGAAATTCTATATATAGCAGTTTTATACAATTTTTAATCAAGTGAAAAACTATCAAGCCTATATCTTTATTTTTACAGTCACTTTAGATGAAAAAAAAATCAAAACGTTGTAGGTAATGACCCTCTTCCGGTTGAGCTACATTTCTCAATAGATGATAGAAAACTACGAATTTTGAATAATGCCCGTATACCAAATTTCATAATTCTCACACACATACACATAGACAGTTTTCTTAACCTTAGTGAAATTGATTCAGGAACCTTGAAAACGTATAAAAACATCAAAATCTCAACATCGAAAATTTTCGTGATCGCAATACTATCTCTGGCGAGAGAGTAAAAAAGAGAGAAAGAGAAATGAGATTAAAAAAAAGATCAAGTAATTTGAATACCTTTGAATCTGTCTATTCGATTCGATTCAATTTCATTAATTTATTTCAATCACATGCCTCATTCTCCAAAAGCCACTCTAACCATTCACCATCCACCACTACCACCACCAACCACCACCACACCCATACAATTTAGATAGTATAAACACCCTAAATAAAATTCATGTTCACTTTAAAGCTAAAATACAGGATCAAATAATAGGAGGAGAGTGCTTTGCAACTGGAAATGACGTCAGTCCTCATGTTTAGGATAGTTTGGTAGATTTGCCCTTTGAAGCGAATGTCAAGGGAGTATTTTAATTAATTATCCAGTAGATTGGCTATTGCCATCTCGTGTCAATTAAACAGATTTTACAGCTAGTCTTTATACACCATTATATATATATTATAGATTCAAGTTAGTTGATATTTATTTATTTTTAATGAATATTTGATATTTAAAATTTAATTTCTCTTTCAATTAAACAGATTTTAAGCAAATATACAAATTGAAAAAAAAATATTTGACAACAAAACAATAAATGGATTTAAAATAATAATTTTGTTTTAGTAAAAAATTTAAAATATTATTCTATTTCTTATTTTGGTTACCTTTTGGTAGTTTAAAAATACCTGGTTCACCGAGCCGCCGCTCAGTTATTAAAAAAGTTTATTCCTTATTATCAGGGCGTTTATAATGATAAACTTATAATCTCACTTTTGTCTCTATTTTACATAGAAACTATCAATCAATTTGTTAAATTATTAAAGCTTTGGTGGTTGTTTTTATTTATAGCGGAATTTTGTAAATAAAACCACATATTGATATTTGTTATTGTAAATTTATTCAAAAAATACAAAAATATAGACAACGTTTCGATTGCTACTTCTGCAATCGTTATCAAGCGACTGCACTGTTCGAGTGTCCAGTGACGAGTGACGAATGATACTTAATATAAGACCTAGGTCACCATGGATGGTCAGGATGGTATATATTGGTGAGACAGACAGAAAAGTCTCAACTAGGATCAATGAGCATAGCAGAGCAATAAGGTTGAAAAATTGCAATCAATCTGCTATTGCTGAGCATGTGTTGACTACTGGTCATGTGGTGGAGTTTGAATCAACGAAAATTCTACACATTGAACATAATTATTGGAAAAGAAAGATTAAAGAGAGCCTAGAATTGATGAAAAATAAGAATAACATGAACAAAGACAAATGCCTCTTAATAAATCAAATTTGGGATCTTGTGAATGAAAATTAATAAAATTATTTATTAATCATCATTTTTTATTATTATTTTTTAGGACTTTGAAACTTTATTGTTTAGATAATTATATCTTAACACTTTCCATTTGTTGAGAATCATCTTTTGGTAACACCAGTTTGAATTCCCGCCAAATACAACTGGCTTGCTTCCCGCTTATTTTATTCATAAAATAATTGTTGTTCACGTTTTGTTTATAATCTTTAAATTAATTGTTTAAGAATAATTATTTTTCTCCTGTAATTTTGAATTTGTAAGCACGTTCCGAGCGCCATCTGGTTAGTGACCTAGGTCTTATATTAAGTATCATTCGTTACTCGTCACTGGACACTCGAACAGTGCAGTCGCTTGATAACGATTGCAGAAGTAGCAATCGAAACGTTGTGTATATTTTTGTATTTTTTGAATAAATTTAGAATAACAAATATCAAGATGTGGTTTTATTTACAAAATTCCGTTATAAATCAATTTGTTTCTTTTAATTTAGGTATAAAACATTTAATAAGAATTTATTAAAACCTGTACGCTGTTCATTTCAGACTATTTTCTCTTCATTTATTCTTACATGTTCAACACATGCATAGAGATCGTGTAATTCCTCGTTATGCAATTTGCGCCATTCCCGATACCCTCATCCCATCTTTGTCCCATAAATGCTACGATAAATCCTATTTTCAAATACTCTAAATCTACTCTCGTCCCCCAAGGTCATATACCATGACTCACAACCATACACAATACAACCGGCAAAATAATTGTTTTTGTATATAATTATACACTTCTTATCAAATTTAAATAAATGAATATACAATTTATGATTTAAACGCCAAAAAAAAAAGTCTTGTTGGAAAATATAATAATTTATTATATAACTATATAATTTATTTATTTTGTTTTTTGTTTTATTTTAATAAAATTTGATTAAATCTGAATTTTTAACTATTCATTCATTTCACCATGATAATGAAATTGATTTCTATTTGTAGAGTTGCAGAGAAAATTATAAATTGACTTAAATTACATGGATATCAAGAAGGATTAATGTGAATGAAATGGTTGGTTGTCATTTGTGGTTTATAGTCGTATCTATAGTCAAACATAATTCTAGAATGGTAGCAACAGGAATTAGAAAACATAACTGGCGAATGGGGTAGGATTTATTTAATGTCCATTAGGTAATTTAAATGATTGGGTATCATTTAAAAGGGATTTGAGGATTGAAGACAAACAAAGGTAATCATTTTGCAAATTTATACTTGGAGATATTAATATAATAATTATCTGCTTCATAAATTTATCAATACTATTAATCTTTTTATCTATCTATTTAATCTAAACATAATATACTTGCACATATTGGAAAAATTGAGAAAAAAATAAAATATTGAAAAATAATTTTAAAAAAAAACGCAATAACTGCCCAAGAACATCTTAACAGATAATTCAATTTTTAGACTGACACTAAAACTAGGGTGACCATATTTCGAAAACACCAAACCGGGACAAACGGTTTAACTTTTTTTTTTTTTTTTTTTTTTTTTTTGAACCAAATTGAAAAAATTTTTGAAAAAAGTAAGAAATCTCCTAAATACTTAAAAAAAACGGGACAATAGGCTGTCCCAAAGACTTTTTCGGGACGCCGGGACAAACGGAAAAACGGGGCGTTTGGTCACCCTAACTAAAACTAATCATAAACTAAATATAAAGCCTTCACTCGTATATATTTAATTATTATAATGAAAAAGTTTTATTTTTACTATAGATAAATGTTGATTTTATAATTTTTTCTTTTCAATTCATAAATGAAATAATAAAATAAATGGCAAAAAAGAGGATTCTAATTTAAAAATGGCTTATTAATAGCTAAACTTATTCCATTAGATCCAGCAAATTTGACATAAATCTATCGGTTCAATGATAATAATAATAATAATAATGTTTTAGATATGGTAGAAATTTAAGTATAATAAAATTATTTATAATTAACTTACAGCTAGACCAATATAAAAAAAGAAGTTAAAATAATTATCATCCAATTATATAAATTTCATAAAAGAGTGATAAATAAATTAATTCCCTAAGTTACTTGATAATAATTAAAATTAACTACTTTATAATAATTTTTTTAATAATTTATGTGAATAATATGCAGTTGATTAGACTTGATTCAATTTAAAATTTGTCATTTTTAAGAAATAAGTTTTGATTTTGTTTTGGTTTTACTATCTCTCTCGCCAGAGATTTTGATGTTTTTATAGGTTTTGAAGGTTCCTGAATCATTTCCACTAAGGTTGAGAAACATCTCTGTCTGTGTGTGTGTATGTATGTAACCAAGATTACGCAAAACGGTTTGAGCTAGAATCATGAAATTTGGTACATGGGCATTATTCAAAATTCATAGTTTTCTATCAACTTTTGAGAAATGTAGCTCATTCGGAAGAGGGTCATTACCTACAACGTTTTGATTTTTTTTCCTCTAAAGTGACCGTAAAAATAAAGATATATGTTTGATAATTTTTGACATGATTAAAAATTGTATAAAACAGCTATATATAGAATTTCAGCTTGAGTCGCTGAAAGTACCAGAATTAATTTTTTAACACTGCAAATCTCATGCACCAACACGTGACGTGGTGCCATCAACAAAGAGCCAAACATGCGCTGGTTTAATATTTATTATTTATAATTTATAATTAATTAAATTTAATTTAAATATATAATATCTTATGTTATTTAACCCAATTCAAATTGCGAGATAGTCGAGTGGAGACACTCCAGCTAATTTGTTTTTTAAAGAAAATTTAATTAATTTGTTAACAGGAAAAAAATTATATTAAAAAGATATTTAAAATCTACTAAAATACTTATTTTAATATAAATTTAAACCAAAAGTGAAACAAATAGAAATAATAGCTTTTAATGTTGTTTCTCTTTGATTTAAATTTATATTAAAATTTTATAATAGTAAAAAGAGAGAAAAACAAAAAAAAAATTATTTATCTTTTTCTTTTCAACGAGCAACAAATTTATTTTAAAAGTTTATTTATTTCAAATTATAATATATAATAAATATTTTTATATTTTTTTTGAGATTACTATAAATTTATTTATTATTTATTAAATTTTTTCTATCTTTCTATACGCAAGGGTTTATTTATCTTTTAATATATTATTTATTTAGTTATTATATATATATGCAGTATATATATATTTGTATATTTTTGAGGTTTTAAACAGCTCTAAGGATTTTTTTGGCATTCACACCTTAGCTAATATTTATAAAGAAAAATCGATCTGTATTGATTTCAGCTTCAAGAAAAATCAACTTTATTTATTAATTTAAAATAGTCAATTTAAATGACGTCAGCAAATACCTCATCCATTTGCCTCTTGCCATTCTTTTTTTAATTGATATTGTATTAATATTTTATCATATTTAAAATATTTTAAAAATTTTTATTTCATTTCGAAATAAAATTAAAAATATTTATATTTAAAAATATCATATTTTAGAATCAAATTACAAAATATATTTATTATTCCCGCACCCATAAAAAAATCATGAAGTTAGCAACAAATAATATATAAAGGAAGGAATTTCAAATAAATTTTGACCTAATAATATTAAATAAATTATATTATATTAATTAAAATGTTTTTTAGATTAAATTATAATATATAAATGATATTTGATTATTGTAAATAAAGAGAAAAAATATAATCTCCTGTCTTAATCTTCCTATCTTAATTAAAATATAGACAAGTACAGGTGTCAATATAATTTTAGAAATTATATTATTATTAGTAGTAATCCTTGATTCCTACTTGGAAAAATGTAAAATTGAAGCCATCAAATTATATCAACACACACATAGATATGAATAATATACGATAAAATATTTTATTAAGTAAATTTGAATCTATTTTTCATCTTAAACCAATGAAAATCACGTTATTTTAATTAATTTGTACCATTTTAGGAAAATATTTTGATGGGTCCTTTTTAGAAAACCCATTTAACTATTGTAATAAATAATTAAAACAATTGTAAAATTTTTAAAGTTTCTAATAATCAATCGGATAAATTTGTTATAGGGTCCAGCGATAGCTCGGTGTTCCAGGTATTATTATTATAAGTATTATTATTATTATTGTTATTAGAGGATATTTGGTATTCCAGGACAATATATTTCAATAATTTAGAGATGAGAACGTTTAGAAGTGGTTATTTTTTAGTTAGTTAGTTCACAGTAGTATGTTGTCATGTATAATATTTAATTATATTTATGATATGTGGGGTAAACTCCCCTTCTACGTATGTTGATAAAATAATGGAATCATGTGTTTGTTAATTTCCGGGTGAGCTGTTAGCACCCTGACCTAGATGGCCGACCCCCTTCAGTCGCTCGTCACGTCACGTCACACCCATGACTCACGGATCGTTTGCTCGAATAGCTTCCGGCGGCTTGGAACATAACACCGTTACCATCGGGACCCCGTGTGTTGTCCTCAACAAATATTAGATACCAACCAACCAACCAACCATCCAACCATCCAACCATCCATTCAACAGTAAATATATAATATGAATTTTTTTTTTTTTTTTTAAATTATAACTCATTAATCCGTTGATCAGAGTTCCTCTCCATTATAGAAAGACCTCAAAACCTCAATCAAGATAAATAAATTAGTCATCTTTTTCTCTCTCTCTCTCTCTCTTTATTTATTTATTTATTTATTTATAATTATTATTATGAATTAATATTATGAACAAAAAAAAATACTTATTATTTAATAATCTAAATTAGTGATTCTCAACCTGGGCGATCGACATCTTCAAGAGAGCGATTTTTTGACTATACGATTTTGGGGGGCGATAGTATTTTTTTTTGGGGGGGGGGAAATCATTTTCAACTCTAAAAAAAGGTAAGGTAATTTTGCGAACATGCTCTTTCAGCTTTTTACTATCTCGCCATAGATAGTATTGCGATCTGTCTATCGTAATTATCTTAATTTATATTTTTATTTTTATTTAATTAAAATTTACTATTCATTATTAGATGAAATGAATATATTAATATAATTTTAAATACAATATTTATTTTTCATATTTTAAATATGAAAAAAAATTGAGACTAAATTTAAATCAATTCTACGATATTTAGGATATCGTTAATAACAGAAATTAGATTTAGAGAAAAAAAAGATCAATAGATTGACACAAAAAGTTGTAAAAAAAAACCTTCTCCTAGTTAAAGGTTCGTCTCTTTAGGGTGGATCTCCATTTGGGCTTAACGAGTGATCACTATTGGTGGATAGTAGGAAAAGGAAAGAGGGGGGGGAGTAAACATACCCTACCCTTTGAACCACACCCACATCGTACACAGTCGTAGCATTCATTCATTCACTCACTTATGGATCAACAGAACACAATACAATAACGGATCTTATGTTAGAAAATGAACTAACATGATTATTAGCATTTTTTACCGACCGACGATAGTAAGGGAGGTATTGTTTTCACACCAAATTTCACATGAGGAGATTTTTTTACATATCTCCACGAATCATTTACTTTGTATTGGTTTCCTCGGGAAAAACCATCTGCATTAGATTTTTCTTAATTTCAAATTATATGACATCACCCAGCCCTTTATGACATCACAGCCAGCGCCTCCTTATATTTTATAAATAAAATAAAATTAAAAATATTTATTAATGTATCCATATCTGTTTTTTATTGCATTAATAGATACAATTAAATTATTTGAAATTGTTTCTGTAGCTGGAAATTAATTTATTTCAAACCGTCGGTCGGTTCTGTGCCTTGCCACAGGTCAACTTATTTTATTTATTTTTTTCTTTTACTTTTACCAAATGACAAGAGAAAAATAAGTGATATTGAGGAATTTTTTTTTAAATCTTTTGATCTCTCATGGGGTGTAGATAAAAAAAATGAAATATATAATATTTTAATTATATAATATGTCTAACACTTACTAAAGGTATAATGGAATTGTGTAAATAAAACCACATATTGATATTTGTTATTGTAAATTTATTCAAAAAATCCAAAAAATATACACAACGTTTCGATTGCTACTTCTGCAATCGCTTGGTATTTTTTGAATATAAATTTACAATAACAAATATCAATATGTGGTTTTATTTACAAAATTCCCTTATAAATAAAAACAACCACCAAAGCTTTAATAATTTAACACTTACTAAAGGTATTTTAAAAATTACAAAATTAAAAAATGAATTTATTAATACCGTTTTTATAATACAATCCAATGTTGATAATAAAAAGAGATGATATAATTTTATGTAATATGTTACGAATTGTAAATTGTAAAATTATATTTGTTTAAAATCTTCAAAATGGCTTTTTATATAATTTTTAGAAATAAACAAGAAAAGGTATCAGATGAGAGTGAGAGGGGAGGGGAAGAGGAGGGGAAGAAAGGAGATAAAATATAATAGAGGATTACAACTCCCCAATCAGGTGAAAATTTATTTAGAGTGGGCAAAAGTAAAATACCTTCAAGTTAAACTTTGATGAAGATGATGATAATGATAATATAAAAAAGAGAAGAGAATATATCGTACACTACGCGTGTTATTCAAACAAGCTTAGTTACTTTTCATTTCATTCATTTATTAAAAATAACGACGCAATGTTGGAGCTAGGAATTCTTTTTTATAAGAACGTATAATACATAATTGCAACAAATCATTAAGTCATATTAATAATATTAATTATTATAGTAAAATTTATATATCAGATTAAAATAAAATAAAGCTTAATATAATTCTCTTAAATATTTAATTATTTAATGGCTCCGGTAAAAAGTTCGCGGACTAAAAAGGCAAATTCAAATTAATCCTTAAATGCGTCACCATAAAAAGACAATTGCAAAGAATTGGTCACTCGTTTTCGTTCTGGAAATTTGGATGTGAAAGGTCGCCAGGCCTTTAAAAAGTTGGATGCAAAAAGTCGATCAAGATAAGCATATTAGCAGAACAAAACGGTTAAACCATTTAAATAAAGATGGTTTTCACGTTTTACTGAATAATTTAAGAGAAATTTTAGAATTCCGTGTCCTAGTCTGTCTGCCCAGGAGTCAATATTTGGATCTTTGTTGAATTGGTGGCTAATCATTGATTTATTTATTAAGTTCTGATACTCTGAAGAAACATTGGCTCTAGCACTGACACTAAATCATGTCTGACTCGTTCTTTTAAAATTGTCGATCAGAGATGTTACTAATGTAGATTGATTTGGTATGGTGTATAAGATTAAGTGATTTAATCATATAATCACTCATTAAATAATTAATCTCATAGAGACTAAAACTACTACGACTAATAATAATAATATAAATAATAAAAACAACAAATAATTAAACTTTTTTTTTAAATATTTTATCAATAATTAAATAGATAATTATTTTAATTATTTTTTAGATATAAATCAATTGAAATTATAGTATATTATATATCTTTTTTTACTATCTCGTACATCGACATTATTCAAAATTCATAGTTTTCTATCAACTTTTGAGAAATGTAGCTCATTCGGAAGAGGGTCATTACCTATAACATTTTGATTTTTTTTCCTCTAAAGTGACCTTAAAAATAAAGATATATGTTTGATAATTTTTCACCTGATTAATAATTGTATAAAACTCCTATATATAGAAGTTCAGCTTGATTGAATAGCTGAAAGTACCAGAATTAATTTTTTAACACTGCAAATCTCACGCGTCAACACGTGACGTGGTGCCATCAACAAAAAGCCAAACATGCGCTGGTTTAATATTTATTATTTATAATTTATAATTAATTAAATTTAATTTAAATATAATATATTATGTTATTTAATCCAATTCAAATTGCGAGATAGTTGAGTGGAGACACTCCAGCTAATTTCTTTTTATCTTTAGAATGAATATTTTCAATATTTTCCTATATTTTTGCTATTTTTTTCCATTTTCTTTCTTCGCTAGTATTTAAATAATAAGTATATATAATCTTGAATCTCGTTTTCTTACAAGTTAACTTGTCCCTTTCGCTTTTCAACTTCTCATAATTATTCTCCTACCCTTTCTTTGATCTTATTATAAAGGGACTGATTCGTTCAGTGGAGAGAATAGAGAGGATTGTAAGATTGAGTGAAGGAAGGGTTTGTAAATGTAAAAGGGCCAAAATAGCCCAGAGGCATTATTTACTTGAAGAAAATAGAAAACGACCTTTATCCCCACCCCCTCCCTCTTTGTTTTCCAGAAAATAACAGCAAGTGAATGTGCTTTGTAGATGATCGACTTGCATACAGAAACTAACAATCCCCCTCCCCCCCCCCCCCCCCGATGTATGATTAACAAAAGATCAGACGAAAACGATTAAAAGTTATACAGGAATGTCCATTTACACACATATTATACTTGAAATTGTAAATTCATATTGAAATACAAATAAATTCCGATTTACAAAATCTAATCATTTCGAAAATAGAAAAAAAATTATTTGATTTAATTTCAAATTTAAATTAAATTTATTTAATTAGTTTCGATTTTATTTTAAAATAATTTTGGTTAATTTAATGTTTGTTAAATATTAATTTCATAAAACGCTACAAATTAAAAACAATAAATTTTAATTGGAATATTAAATAAATATACCTACCATATATTATATATCTAATAGTTTTAAAAAATGGATAATTTTTTTATTTATTTATTTTTTTTTTCAAAATTCATATTAATATTTGGCCAACTGTTAAATTTGTTCAAACTTTATATTATATTTATATTGAATTAATTACAAAAAAACAAAAGTATTTATTTATTTAATACAACAAAAACAAGAAAAGGGAAAAAAAACAAATGGAAAATCTTGACTTATATTATTGAATTAATTTATGATAAGTATAAGATAATTTCAACCGAATTTTACTTGATATATTAAAAATTATTATATAATATTTAATTAAATTTAAATAAATTAGATTTTTTTGTATTCTTATATACTTATAAAGGCGCGATTGGGTGCGTGGGTAGCTAACCTGCCTCACATTCTCATGGTCCCGGGTTCAAGTCCCGGGCCTGGCAAGGGAATTTCCCTAGCTGGGGTGGAGTCAACCCAGCCTCCGGGAACAACTTTGGGGAAAAGCTACTTGATAGCGCCTCCGATCAAGAAAATCAAGGTAAAGGTGGAGACGACCCGTTCTACTGATCATAGGACACCTCATTGATATAACCGGCTTGCGTAGGACGTACAAAGTCAGAGGTTTTTTTTATGTACATATAATTTTATGTTTTGAAATTTATTATTAGTAGCATTATAATTTAAAATTACAAGAAATGTAAATTTCTACAAATATAACAAGAAGCATCGAATGGTTAATTAAAGTTTTATTACACTCGTAGCTAGAATATATATATATGTATGTATGTATATATTTAGATTAGTATTATATTTCAGTAAAATGTATAAATATTCAATGATAAAAGTTTAATTCAAAATTTCTACGTATTATATAAATAGATTAAAGTTCTGGTCTGGTTTTAAAAAATATATGATTGAATTTTCAACTTTTCATATACCTAATCTAAAAAGTTCCAAAGTTTATGGATGTTCAAATACTTTTTCTTTAAAATATGCACACTTTTTCCGTTTTTCGATACACTTTTATTTAGATAGTTTATGTACAATAATTTCATATATTGCTATTATATATAAACTAAGAAAAAAAGATTTTCCCTTTCATTTATCTCTTTCGATAATCAAATTTTCACTCAGTAAATTCAACCAATATTTATAAAAAAATAATACTATTGACGACATACCTAGTATATAATATTTTTAATAGATAATAATCTCGCAATTTGAATTGGATTAATTAACATATATTATATTTAAATTAAATTTAATTAATTATAAATTAAAATTAATAAATATTTAAAATTTATTATTATTGTTTGGCTCTTTGTTGATGGCACTACGTCACGTGTTGGCGCGTGATTTGTAGTGTTAAAAATTAATTCTAGTACTTTCAGCGATTCAATCAAACTGAGAATCTATATATAGCAGTTTTATACAATTTTTAATAATGTGAAAAATTATCAAACCTATATCTTGATTTTTACGGTCACTTTAGAGGAAAAAAAATCAAAACGTTGTAGGTAATGACCCTCTTCCGGTTGAGCTACATTTCTCAAAAGTTGATAGAAAACTATGAATTTTGAATAATGTCCATGTACCAAATTTCATCATTCTAGTTCAAACCGTTTTTGCGAACCGAACTGATATTTTTTTTTTTATTGAACCGGAACGAAAACCGAAACGAAAAAAATAACGGTTCGAAGCCCTGTATTCTATGATATAATACATATAGTATGAGATATCTATATTATAAAATTGTAATTATATTTTAAAAATAAGCCTTGGCCAGCCACAGAACCGACTGTCGATTTATAAATAATTCAAAACATTATATATATATATATATATATATACTATGTATGTATTTTTTATTTCGCCAGTTAGTTTAATGTAATAAAAAATTTGCGACAATGAATATAAAATTAATTAATACTTTGTAAACTACCACTTCTGGTTTCCGGGTATACACCAAATGTTGATCAATTCTTGGTACTGATGCATTAACTAAATATACCAAATTTTATCAAAATCCGCTGAGCCGTTCAAGTTGCATACGGATGGACAGACGGATAGACAAACATACTTTTTTCTGTTAAGAAAATGCATGATTCGTGTAGATATGTAAAAATCTCCACATGTGAAATTTGGTGTGAAAACAATTCCTTCCCTTAATATCGTCGCTCGGTAAAGATTATACTAGAAAATTCTTCTACGCCTATCTTTGACCAAACTTCTCTACTTTCCACTAATGATATTAAATTAGCTGGAGTGTCTCCACTCGACTATCTCGCAATTTGAATTGGATTAAATAACATAATATATTATATTTAAATTAAATTTAATTAATTATAAATTATAAATAATAAATATTAAACCAGCGCATGTTTGGCTTTTTGTTGATGGCACCACGTCACGTGTTGGCGCGTGAGATTTGCAGTGTTAAAAAATTAATTCTGGTAATTTCAGCGAATCAATCAAGCTGAAATTCTATATATAGCAGTTTTATACAATTATTAATCATGTGAAAAATTATCAAACATATATCTTTATTTTTACGGTCACTTTAGAGTAAAAAATCAAAACGTTGTAGGTAATGACCCTCTTCCGGTTGAGCTACATTTCTCAAAAGTTGATAGAAAACTACAAATTTTGAATAATGTCCGTGTATCAAATTTCATTTCATGGCCGTTTTTGCATAATCATGTCTACACACACACACACACACACACACACACACAGATAGACACGCAGACAGACATTTTTCTCAATCTTAGTGAAAATGATTCAGGGACCTTTAAAACGTATAAAAACATCAAAATCTCAACATCGAAAATGTGATAGTAAAAAAAAAAAAAATTATAAAAATACCAATTATAGATCTAATACAAGTATTATATACCTTAAAGAATTCCCCCCTCCATAGATATAATTAAATTATATACAAGGTTCTTACCAATATTATATACCTACCTACATCAAAAATAAAATTTAAAAAAAAAAATTATTTAAATAAACAAAATTTGAAATGTATATATTTTTTTTTTTTTTTTTTTTATTTAATATCCAAGTAAATTTACAACTGCCCTATTATAATGGGCACTATAAAATTGTATGTCTTCTACAATATGTACATATTTCGAGGAGAGGAAGAAGGGGAAATAGAAAAAATAGGAGAAGAAATGAAGGAAGGAAAAAAATAAGCGGAAAGAGAAAAAAAAAAAAAAAAAAAAAAAATAAATAAAAGAAACAAGAGGGAAAAGAAGAGGATAAAGGAAATAAGAAAAGAGCTGGGAATGAGTCAGTGGCCCATTGGCTCCGACTCTAGGGTCTGTCATTTGTCAAGTCATGAGGTCTGTGTCTCTTAAGCCTTCTAGATAGGCCGTCCGTGTCCAGTAGCTGTAAGGCTTTAGGGTTTGGGTGGGATGAGAGTCTGTCTTTGTATCGTCGACTGTATAATTGTATTTCGTCAATAATAGTCCTGATTCGTAGGTCTCTGTGTATGGAGCGGTTGGTGATATACCATGGGGCGTTAACGATTGCTCTCAATGTTTTGTTCTGAAACCTTTGGATGATGTTGATGTTTGAGGTGCTTGCGGTTCCCCACAGCTGGACACCGTAGGTCCAGATAGGTTTTAACGTCATGGTGTAAATTAAGAGTTTGTTGTCGATAGTCATTTTAGAGTTGCGCTGGATCAGCCAGTATAATTGTCGAAGTTTTAGGTTAAGTTGTTTTTTTTTAGTCCGTATATGAAACTCCCACGTTAGTCGTCGGTCTAGGTGCATCCCTAGGTAGCGCACATGGTTGGTTTGGGGAATAGGTTTAGAAAGTCTAACTTCAGGACAGGTCCGTCTATTTAAAGTAAAGGTCACGTGGGTAGATTTGTCTTCATTGACGGCCATCCGCCACCTGTTCAGCCACGGCCGGATTAGATCCAGGCTTCTCTGGACAGCAGCGGATGCCGCGAATGGGTCTTTATGAGAGTATAGTAGGGCTGTATCGTCTGCAAAAGTCGCGATAGTCACGTCAGGTCCAACAGGTATGTCAGCGGTATAGAGTAGATATAAAAAAGGGCCCAACACGCTCCCTTGAGGGACACCAGACTGGATTGGGCAGAGCTGACTTTTAGCGCCGTCCATCGTCACCCGAAACGACCTCGCGGAGAGGTAAGATCGAAGCAGGCGAGAGTATACCAGGGGGAAAATCCGGTTAATTTTGAATAGCAGGCCTCGGTGCCAAACCCTATCGAAGGCTTGGGAGACGTCCAGAAAGACTCCCGAACAATAGAGTTTGTTTTCGAAAGCGTTGTTTATTTGTCTGACTATTCGGTGTACCTGTTCAATTGTTCCGTGCTTTTCTCTGAAACCAAATTGATGGTCAGGCAAGATTTTCCTTTCCGTCAGAATCGGTCGAAGTCTCTCGAGAAGAATTCTTTCAAAAAGTTTCGAGAGAACTGGCAACAGGCTAATCGGCCTATATGAGGTAGTTTCCTCTGGGGGTTTTCCCGGTTTGAGGATCATAATTATGTGGGCTATTTTCCATGATGTTGGAAAATAACCCAGTCTGATGATGGCATTAAATAGATAAAGGACATATATTAACCCTCTCTCAGGGAGTTCCCTGATCATCTGCCCCGTAACAAGGTCGTGCCCAGAGCCCTTTTTAGGATGTACAGTCTTGAGTAAAAATGATTTTAACTCTATAAATTTAATTTTTTTAAAAGTCATCGGAAAAATGGAGTTGTCAGGGAAAGGTAAAGTTTGGAAGGAATTGTCAGTATTCTCTAGGGGTGGATGAGGGGTGAACACGTCAGTCAGATGCTCGGCGAATCTCGCCACTCGTTCATCGTTGTCTCTTGCCCAACTGTTGTCATTTTTTCGAAGGGGAGGAATACGTGTAATTGGTCTTTTGATCTTTTTAGTAACTTTCCAAAGGGAATAGTCAGTAGATTGGGTTGGTGAAAGATTAAACAAGAAGTTCTGGATTCCAAGGTTTTTCTCTGCAAACAGAAGTCTTTTAATTAGTTTGGTCAGATTGTTTAATTTAGTCTTGAGTGAGGGTGCTCTGCATCTTTGCCAGTTACGTCTGATTCTATTTTTTTGAGTGATAAGGTCTTTAATGTGGTTTGGTATGTAATGTCCGTGGTCTTTAGTTCGAAGTACAGGTGTTGAGTCTCGGGCGGCATTTTGTATTGTCATTGTGAAGTGTTCAACGGCAAAGTTAATGTCAGTCTCATTTAGTAGAGGTAGATCCAGATGGAGATTTTCGTCAATTAAGTTGGCAAAGAGACTCCAGTTAGTTCTATGGTTGGTCAGAAAATTTTTTGCAGGTTTGGGGGCGATGAACGAAGAAAGAGTCAATAGGATAGGTGAGTGGTCAGAAGAGAGGTCAAAACAAGACTCAACATTGTTAGTTATTGAGTCCAAACCCTTCGTGACGAAAAAGTCAATTAGGTCAGGGATTTTGCGTCGATCTGTGGGCCAGTATGTAGGTGTCCCCGTCGAAATTGTCTTGAGTTTGTTATTGTCAATTGTCTTAGAGAGATTGCGGCCTCTGGGAGTTATGAGTCTGGAGCCCCAGTCGGTATGTTTGGCATTATAATCGCCACCAGCAATGAACCTTGGACCAAGTGAGCGGAAAAATTCATCGAAATGCCCAGGCTCGATTTTATGTTTGGGTGGGCAGTAGACTGATGAAATTGTCAGTTTTTCAAGGTTGTCATATATTGTGAGTGTAGTCGATTGGAGGTAGTCTTTGTTAAAAGGTCTGTTTTCGTAGTGTTTAATTGAACTTCGAATTATAATGGCTGATCCTCCATGAGAAGTCCCGTCAGGATGGTTAGAACAATAAAAGTCGTAGCCAGAGAGTCGAAAAAAACTCCTGGCGTTGAAGTGGGTTTCTGAGATAAGGAGAATGTCTAGGTCTTTGTCTGCAATGAAATATTTTAGCTCGTCTGCATGCCTAAGTAGGCCGTTTGCGTTCCAAAGGATAATTTTAAGCTGAAGGTCCATGAGGCAGTCTGGAGATGAGAGTAGTCAGGAGGTTCAGGATAGTATCCATACGCTCCATAAGTTTAACCATCATAGATTCGAGAGTGGTATGTGGGGTTGTTGTGGTAGTTGTGTCATTATGTCCAGAAGTTATTTTAGAGTAAAGTATTTTTGTTCTAGGTTCGTTACTATTTATTGCAGTAATGTTGTTAGAATTTGAGTAATTGTCCCTAGGAATGTCCTTAGTTTGTGACGTTGGTTTGGTGTTTTGTGGTCTTGGTCTGAGTGGGGGATATTTATTTTTGATAAGCGTCTTGTAATGGCTGCACCCTTTATAGTTTGCTGGATGGGAGCCACCACAAAGGACACATTCCGGAGGGGAAAGTTTATCTTTTACACAATCAGAAGTGAGATGAGATAGGGTGCATTTAACGCACCTTGGAGGTAGTTTGCAGTATTTCTTTGTATGCCCATAGCTTTGGCAACGAGCACATTGGGGTATATCCCTACGTGTTTTGGGGGGTTCAATATCTATTTTAGTATGGCATAAACTGGTAAGCTTGTAGATTTCGCGATTATTGGGGGAAGGTTTGAGGTCGAGAAAAAACATTGAGAGGGGAGCTTTGGTCTGAGATTGTCGAATATTGAAGATATTAACAACAGTGTGACCGAGTTCTTCAATTTCGCTTTTGATGTCAGTCAAATCAGTACTGTGGTGTAGGTGCTTGATCACTACCCGAAAATGTCTGTCGTTTTTAGGTTGATATGTATAATAGTTTTTGTTGGTTTTGTCTAGGAGTTTGACTATGACTTTATAGTCCGTAGGTGTCTTAGAGTTGATTTTTATTAGATCGTTGCTTAGGACTCGGCAAACAAAGCCATTTTGAGCCACTTGATTAAGACTCTTAATCATTAGGTTGTAATTGTTAACATTAGGAACAAAGATTGGTGGAGGTAGATTGACTTTGGTTGATCCGGAGGAGGGAGTTAGGTTGTCGTTAAGTTTGGAGAGAGCATCGAACCGATTCAAAGTGGAGGGGATTGAAGAATCATTGTTGTATTTCTTTCTAACATTTCGATTTTCTTCGGGGCTGGATCTTGAACGCTTCCTCTCAACGGTTTGCCACTCTGCAGGGGCCGTCGGGTCGTCCAGAGAAGAGCAATCATCATCGGTGAGGTCAGACTCATCGTCGAAAATCTTCACTAGTGAGTCAGGCTTCGACTTGTGGATCCCCTGGTGTTCGTTGGCGCATCTTGCGTGAAATACACAATTGCACACCGTGCATTTATATTTATCCTTTCTTATAGAAGTCTTGCAAAATTCGCAGATGGACGGCATTTTTATTATTTTTACGATTTTGTTATTAAAAAGTTTTTCTTTGTGCCAAAATCGTATCAACTAATTAATAGAGCCAAGTGATGGAAACATTTAAATATTTTTTCACTTGTTGGCATTTATTAATTCATTAGTAGATGTTATTATTTTTAAAATATATTCTATTTAACTTAATTTGATATTGATAATATTTATATTCCTATATTTATTTATTTATTTTGTTTATATTCTAAAACTGTTAACAAGTGGAAAGTAGTGTGGAGGAGGGGGGAGAGGAGAATCTTCAGCTCCGCCCAGGCCTACAGGGGAGACTTCAGTGGGTGGGGGAAGGGGAGGCCTTGGATGAAAAGAGGGAGAGGGAGATTTGATGATTAAAAATTTACTAAGAATTATATCATATATACAGCGTATACATATATAATAATATACATACTTATACACATATATTAAGTTTAAATCACTTAATTATCTATTAAAAGATATATAGGAGGATTAAAGATGACTGACCTCAAAGCTAATATAAAATGAAAAATAAAAATTGTCCACTGAGGAAAACAATTCTCATCCATAAATGCCCAACGTGCAATCCGATCAACAAATGAATTGTTTCAAGATGCAGATGATGAAAAATGCTATATAATGATATCAAAATCAACACAAAAGGGCAATTCTGAACATTAAGAATCACAAAATATAGGAACTAAACACAAGAACAACCTACTCGGTTGGATGTAGAACATTGAATGATGTATATATATGCACATATATATACTGCCAATCCACTTTAACAAATGGTATAACAGAGTGGGAGAGAAAAAGAAAGAGAGAGAGAGAGAGTTGAAGGCAAATAGATAACAAATTTTCTCTCACAATTTGTGAACAATAACAATATTGTTGATTTTCATAATACATATTCCCATTTAACATATATGAAATGGTTGGTTGATGAATCTGAATATCTAACTAACCTCTTCCCTCTCCTATCCATACACATTCATATATATATATATATATATATTCTCAATTTTGAACTCTCCATTTATTATTACTCATATATTTATTTAATTCATTTGAGCGGATTTAAAATTTTAAAACGATGAGGATAATAAATAATAAATGAAATATGAATAATTAAACTGGAAAATGTATTTAATTGATTGAATAAAATTTAAAAAATTAATAACAAAATAAATAAATATATTCTAGGGTAGAAAATCCCAGAGAATGGTTAAATAAATAATAATAATAATAATAATAATAAAAAAATGACAAATATGATGATGATGATTATTATTATTATTGGATTTGGTTTAGAATGGATAAATGTATATGAGAATGTGTGTGTGAGGGGGTGGGGGACCAATTAATCAATCCATGATTGATGATTATAATTGAATAACATTTAATCTATTCGTATATCTTTAAAAATAATTTTTGTTTTTGTTGTTTTTACATTTCCTATAGCATATATTGTTCTTTAAAACAAAATTATAAAAATTGAGTTTTAGTTTAAAAAAAAAAATAAATAAATAAAAAAAGGAAATTGAATATTGATTGGATAAAATGGAAACAAATTAATGCAACCCACATATTCTTTTTTTTCTTTTTCTTTCTTTTAACTAATACTATATTATTATTATTATTATTATTATTATTATTATGTTGAAATGGATAAAGGGAGAGAGAGAAGCCAGTGTTTATCTTTTTTTTTTCTATCTCGAATTTTGAAATTTCCATTGCAAAGTGATTTGACATTTGATTGAGTTCAGTGAGAATCGATCTGTCATCTGTCCGTTCGGAAATCGAGTGATTTTCTATCAATCATCGAAACGGCTAATGACTCATTAGCCTGGAATTAATGGTTTAGGGGATGTAATCTCATTTCCGTAGAAAAAGAAACAAAAAATAGCCCTTTGACTTTGCCTTGGAATATGTTCCACATCCTTTTGGTATATCCATCACCCCCTCCTCCCCCTTCCTAACAAATTTACCATTTCAGCCTCCCCCTTTCTATTTTTTGAATTATTTCCGCAATTCTTACCTAAATAAACTATTTTTTGATTTATATATTATATTGTATTATTCTATTATTATACCATTTACCTAAAAAATATAGAGAATAACAATTTGTATCGTTTAACAGGCAATCATTTATTCAATGAATTTTATTATATTATTTATTATATCACATTTTAATCGAAACAAAAATATTAGCTTAATGGAAAGTATTTATGTTGCATTCGGATAACATTTAATTATCATCATTACAAAGGAATTTTATTTTCTTTGAACAAAATCTGTAAATTTATATATAAATACATTTTTTTTCTTTTGCGTACTATACTCTTTACTATCTCGGCAAGGATAGTATTGCGAGCACGAAAATTTTCGATGTCGAGATTTTAATGTTTTTATACGGTTTGAAGGTTTCTGAATCATTTTCACTAAGGTTGAGAAAAATATATATATATATATATATATGTGTGTGTGTGTGTGTGGACAAAATTACGTAAAAACGGTTGGAGCTAGAATTATGAAATTTGGTACATGGGCATTATTCAAAATTTGTAGTTTTATATCAACTTTTGAGAAATGTAGCTCAACCGTAAGATGGTCATTACCTACAACGTTTTGATTTTTTTTTCCTCTAAAGTGACCGTAAAAATAAAGATATAGGTTTGATAATTTTTGACATGATTAAAAATTATATAAAACAGCTATATATAGAATTTCAGCTTGATTGAGTAGCTGAAAGTACCAGAATTAATTTTTTAAAACTGCAAATCTCACGCGCCAACACGTGACGTGGTGCCCTCAACAAAGAGCCAAACACGCGCTGGTTTAATAAATATTATTTATTAATTTTAATTTAAATATAATATATGTTATTTAATCGAATTCAAATTTGCGAGATAGTCGAATGGAGACACTCCAGCCTATTTCCTATTAATACCTTAATGTCTCTTGTAATATTATACCATTGTCCAAATTTTATTAAAATAGTAACATTGTTGAATAACCCCGCAAAGTCTTTGCCAAGTATTATGGCTTATCAAGATCTCCTTTTTAAGGTATCCCACCCCTCTCTATTGTTCTATTTATCTATTGTCCTAGAAGCTTATGTTGGAGTTTCCGAACAGCTTAAGGATTAGAGAACCAGCTCTAGTAAAGAAAATTCAATCTCGCTCTCTCTCTCTCTTCATCTCTCTTTGCATCGTTCACTTTCTTCATGGTTATGAATCAATAACCACACTATTTCATTAACAAATATTTAATTTCACTAGTTAGAAAAAACCTTTAAAGAAAGAAAAATAAATAACAAAGAATTTGTTGATTTATTTTAATGAAATAATAATTTTATATTATTATAATTTTTTTTTATTAAGTTTTTCACTCAACTGTGAGATTTATAAATATGTAATTAAAATTAAATTAAATAAGAGATAATTAATTTTAATTTAACTAAAATTTTTTGCATATAATAATATGAATGAAACACGTTTGGTAATTCTTTTAAACGTTTATTTATTTATAAAATAAATATAAATAATTTACGGGCCATTGGGTATGTGGGTACCGAACCTGCCTCACATTGTTATGGTCCCGGCTTCAAGTCCCGGGCCTGGTAAGGGAATTTCCCTAGCTGGGGTCTATGGGACGGAGTCAACCCAGCCTCCGGAAACAACATTGGGGAAAAGCTACTTGATAGCGCCTCCGATCAAGAAAATCAAGGTAAAGGTTGAGAGGACCCGTTCTACTGATCATAGGACACCTCATTGATAAAACCGGCTTGATAGGCGTCGTCCTTGCGTAGGACGTACAAAAGTCAAAGTTCTTTTTATATATAAATAATTTAAAATAAGTATTTTAATCTTCAATAATTTTCAATTTCATTAATCTGTTTCACTTTCAATGTTTCACAATTACCTATTATATAAAAATAATTAAAATGTAGAAAAAATTAAATACTTAGATTCTGTAATCACGAAAAATAATCTCGTAATATTCGCGAAAAATTTAAATCATCGGATAACGCCTGTTTAATGCAGTAAAGGGGTTATCTCGTCAAAATTATTATCCACGGGAATCAAGATTAAAATATATAAAACAATTATTTTTCCGGTTGAGTTATATGGTTGTGAGGCATGGTCGATGACCTTAGGAGACGAGAGTACATTTAGAGTATTTGAGAATAGGATTCTTCGCAACATTTATGGGCCAAAGAAAGATGAGGTCAGACGAGGAATCCCATAATCTCTATGCATCCATCTCCAGACATGGTTAGAGTAATAAAATCAAGAAGTTTGCGATGGGCAGGTCACATAATAAGAATGGATATATTTGTGGATAATGTAGGAAGGAGCCTGAGAGAAATAGGAGAAAATGGATGGGTGTAGCTCAAAATGGGACACTTGGAAAAATGTGGTTGCAGCGGGTAAGAACTTTCGAGTACATACGAAATACATACTAATTGATAGATAGATAAATATATATCAATTTGCATTTACTTATATAATTTAATTATTTATTATAATTACTTACTTGGCTGTTTTTTATTCAATTTTACTCTTTAAAAGATTTTTATGAAGGAGAATTGTTCAAGTAACATACCTAAAACAAAAGAAAAAAAAATTAAAATTATTTTAAAAATATCTAGCAATTCTTTCTCCCACTCTCTCCGACGAAGGCATCATCATATGATTTGATGCATCATATTATATAATTTCTCAATTTATATATACAATCAAAATGAAATAAAATTCTAATATATATATATATGAATTATTATACCCAAATATGCTTGTGCTAGAAAACAAATAATCCATGATAAATTGTTAAATAGATGTTGTTGTTGTTAGTATTTAAGTATACATCAGGTTTTGTTTTGTTGTTTGTATAATTCATCATGCTTTTATTATATTTTGTTTTTAACAGTTTTTTTTTCTTTTTTATACTTTATTTGTAAATATATAATATATATACAATATGTGTATCAGTCATTTGTATAATAATTTAGTTTTTCTTCATTAATCTTAAATTGGATAACTGGTAATTTCTAGGAATACAATTTTAACTATCATTTTAGTACTAAAGTACTAATTCACTAATTCTCTAAACCAAAGGTTCACAACCTTTCAGGCTCTGCGCCCCCCTTAGGACACTGTTGTGAGGTCACGCCCCCCTGTTTCAGAGAGTATCGCAAAATCATCTGACTTTTTTTTTTAGAACAATTTTGAAAAAAAATCGCAAATGTTTGAAAAGGTTGGTCACAAAATCATCTTACCTTTTTTCTATTACAACAAAATTTTCAAAAGTTTGCGGGCACTTGATATACTCGCGCGCCCCCCAGGTTGAGAACCGCTGCTCTAAACATTTACTTTTTATTGTTACATTTAAGTTAAATAGTGTTTAAATATTAATCAAATTATAATAATAGAGATATACCAGATGATAAATAATTTTATTGAAATTTTTTTATATAAAAATAAAATAAAATTTAAATTTTAAATTGATACGTATTCAAAAAAAAGCTGAATTTTGAATTTTTGCGGGCTTTGTACATTCGATTATCGATTTTTTTTTTTTTGTTATGTTGGTACATATTTGTTTTTCTTATGTTGACATTATCAGTCATTTTGGATTAGTATTTTGTTTTTGACAACTGAAAAAGTTAGTCTCGTTTTTGTGTGTTCTTCAATCTTTTACTTAAAAAAATCAAAGAATCTGTATTAAATTTTGCTTTAAAAACAAATATAATACTTTTCGAAAACCTAATTCAAAATTCACCTTTTCTTTTGAACAAACCTCTTACATCTCACAAACAAACAAAAATCATTTTATAATAATCATTAAATATGGAATGATTTTTAATCACTCACATGTTAGTAAATTTTATTATAATTGAATATGTATATGATAAAATAATGAAGATTTAGAATTATTCTCCCGATTGTAGGATTATCATGAGAAATAATGTACTCAACTAGAAACTTAACTAACTTTGTAAATTATTTGTATTATTATGTAATAAAACATTTTGGTAGAATAGAGTATGAAGAGTGGGTGAATGTATTTATATTATATAGGTATACTATTATAACTAATTAAACATGTACCTATTATCTATATCATTATTTTCGGATATATATTCACACACACACACATATATATATATATATATATATCATAACAAGTCCTGTATTATGGTAACATGAAAATCCATCAAGTGGAACAGAACAACTTCATGGAAAATTATTCTAGAAATTGTTCTACTAGAAAATAATGATATTGTATAAAATCCAGGATAATATTTCCCGGTGAATAAACGAGAAATAAAAATAATTCAATGAATGAAAGAGGAGGGTAAAAGAAAAAAAAAATAAGAATTTGATTTATTTGAATGAAACATTGGAATTGGTGAGGTATACGTAGATATTCTAGGATATTAGCATGACGGGAGACAAGATCCGGCCGGCCCAATTGGCCTCATTCCATTGGAGAGAAAGCCTCTCGCATGCCGATAGGCGTTAGGAAAGTATTCACTCCATTCCGGGCATTGACCAACTTTCTTTGATCAACTTGGGAGAATAAACACTGGCAACAGTGCATTACCATAGTCCTTCCCCCACCACACCATTTTTATCTTCGCCTTCCTCCGATCACACCTTACATATAAGACATTTCTTTCTTTCATCATTAATTTATATTAATAATTCATTTTTCATAAAATTCAAATAAAACTATGTAATACTTTACTTCTAAGAATATTGTTCAAATAGTCGTCTCTTATTAATCATTGAATAATGTGAATATAAAAATAAGTACCTGGAACACTGCGCTATCGTTCGACCCTATAACAAATTTATCCGAATGATTAACGATCAACATACGTAGAAGGGGAGTTTACCCCACATATCATAAATATAATTAAATATTATACATGACAACATACTACTGAACTAACTAGCTAAAAAATAACCACTTCTCAACGTTCTCATCTCTAAATTATTGAAATATTGTCCTGGAATACCGAATATCCTTTAATAACAATAATAATAACAATAATAATACCTGGAACACCGAGCTATCGCTGGACCCTATAACAAATTTATCCGATTGATTATTAGAAACTTTAAAAATTTTACAATTGTTTTAATTATTTATTACAATAACAATAGTTAAATGGGTTTTCTAAAAAGGACCCATCAAAAATTTGTTTCCTAAAATGGTACAAATTAATTAAAATAACTTGATTTTCATTGATTCAAGATGAAAAAAAATAGATTCAAATTAACTTGATAAAATATTTTATCCTATATTATTCATATATATGTGTGTGTTGTTATAATTTGATGGTTTTATATTTTTCCAAGCAGCAATCAAGGATTACTGCTGATAAAAATATAATTTCTAAAATTATATTGACACCTGTACTTGTCTATATTTTAATTAAGATAGGAGGTTATATTTTTTCTTTTTATTTATAATAATCAATTGTCATTTATATATTTTATATAATTTAATCTAAAAAAAACATTTTAATTAATATAATATTATTTGTTTAATATTATTAGATCAAATTGATTCAACAATTTATCTGAAATTCCTTCCTTTATAATTGATCATATATATATATCATATGTTGCTAACTTCATGAATATTTTTTTTTCTTTTTATTTCCTTATTATTAAATCCATATTAGCTTTTGGAAATTGCCAGATAAGATTTCATTGTTAATTTATTAGTTTCATACACATAGGTATGTATATACTCTCGATATGGTATGTCAAAATATGTATGAGCTTATATCCAACGATGTATTTTAATATGCAAAGGAATAATAATTCGATTTATATAATACATAAACCTGAAATTATCGTACAGTATATCAATGCAAAAGATATGATTATGTACAAGTAGGTACATTCGAGAATACGTGAATTGTGGGTGGATGACAGTATTTGTCACAAACTTAACTAATCTAATAGATTGATTAACATATCAAAATTATCATTGAATTAATTATTTTTGTTGTTTTTTAAATTTCTTTAACTGGATTAAATATAATAAATAAATAAATAAATGATAAATTTGATTGAATAAATAAATATTTAAATATAAACAAGTAAAAAAAATTTGTAGTAAGTATTAATTATTAATTGATTTCAAATCATTTAAATTATTAATATTATATTTATAACGATAAAGTATTAAAAAATTAGTGAGAAATAAAATAAAAAAAAAATATTTAATTGTAATTATAATGGAAAAAATTGCTCTGACTTTTGAATCAGGAAAAAAGTTTGTAGTCACACTGTCTTTTTACTATCTCGCCAGAAAAATTTTGATGTTTTTATACGTTTTAAAGCTTCCTGAATCATTTTCACTAAGGATGAGAAAAATATCTGTGTGTGTGTGGACAAGATTACGTAAAAACGGTTTTAGCTAGAATCATGAAATTTGGTATACGGGTATTATTCAAAATTCGTAGGTTTCGATCAACATTTGAGAAATGTAGCTTATCTGGAAGTGGGTTATTATCTACCATGTTTTCATTTATTTCCTCTAAAGTGACCGTAAAAATAACGATATATGTTTGATAGTTGTTCACTTGATTAAAAATTGTATAAAACTGCTATATATAGAATTTCAGCTTGATTGGATCGCTGAAAGTACCGGAATTAATTTTTTAACATTGCAAATCACGCGCCAACACATGACGTGGTGCCATCAACAAAGAGCCACACACGCACTGGTTTAATAAATATTAATTATTAATTTTAATTTATAATTTAATTAATTAAATTTAATTTAAATATAATATATGTTAATTAATCCAATTCAAATTGCGAGAGTGGAGACACTCCAGCTTATTAATTTCAATTAAATTATTAATAATCTATTTATTTAAATCTCACTTTTTCCATTTAAAATTTAATGAAATGTTATAATAATCACCATTAAATTAATTTAATTTCTTAATGATTAATAAATAATAAATTTAATAAATTAATAGGTTTTAAAATTGTAATTAAATTTTTTTTTTAAATTTTAATATATTTTTTATGAGACATCATTTTAAACACAAATAATATAATTTCTTAGAATAGGTTATTTTAAGTTATTAGTTTTGTGTTGATGATGAGAATGATGATTACAATACAAATTTCATTGATTTTTAATGAAAGTTAGGTAATCGATAAACAACTCTCCAATGATATTAAAAAAAAAACTTACTAATTGTAAGAGAAAAAATAATTTGTATTATCACTTTATTAAAAAGTAGCGCCTCCGATCAAGAAAATCAAGGTAAAGGTTGATAGGACCCGTTCTACTGATCATAGGACACCTCATTGATATACCCGACTTGATAGGCGTTGTCCTTGCGCAGGACGTACAAAAGTCAGAGGTTTTTTTTTATTATCACTTTATTTTCTATTCGGTCCTAAGTAATCAAAAATATAAATTCAGATTCAAATAGATTTGTTAACTAATAGTTGAATCGATATAATATTTGGATAATTCCTTCCCCATGAGTTTTCTATTTATTTTTTCATTTTTTTTTCATTTATTATTATTATTTTTTTTTTTCATTAAATTGCAAATTCGTTAACCTCCTCCCCTTTCTCCTCTTCTCCTGTCCAAAAGACCTGTGCAATTTTCTCGTTTCAGATTTATTTTTTAATTAATTTTCCTATACAATCATTAAAAAAAAAGTGCAAAGGCAAATTAGCATTTAAATTGTCCTTTATGAATTTTATTTTTTATTTTATTTTTCCGGTGATGGTTGGAGGGGTGCCTTATTTTATGATGTGTGTGCGTGGGTGTGTGATTAAAGTAACCACGCCAATAAATACGAGTCAACTCGTTCCAAATGTGCGTGACCTTCCAAGGTTATCACAGTTGATTTTACAGAATTAATCCACACGTGGGGAATTTCTGTAACAACATTTACCTGCAATTATGTAATTGAACCAGATTATAATCGTTTAATAATCAGTTTTGTTTATTTTTTTTTTTTATGTAACAACAAAAGTTGAACGACATTATTTAAAAACAAAAAACAATTTAAAGAACATGCAATTGGCAATAAATTGTTTGTGCATTATGTTAATTGTTCATAATAAATTGGTCATTTATTTTTAGAATTATTATCAGGCGATCTCTCTTTCTCTTCAATTTCACCCACAAACCATTCCATTTTGTTATAATAATCAAAAATCAGAAATCAAAGTAAAAGCAACATTCAATGGAAATTCATTTTTAATTTAGAATATTAAAGAGTAATTCTGTTAAGTAAATTGAATATTTTTTATATTTTTTTTTTATTTTTTGGTACCCCTGAAACTTATACTACCAAATGTAACAAAATAAAAAATGGCACCCGGCAAAATACAAAATACAAAATATTATAAATAAAATAAAATTAAAAATATTTATTTTAATAATATTGTGTATTTTGATTACAAAATATATATTATGTTATATCCACAGGGCATACTTTCAGTGCATTAATACGCACGTTTATGTATGTTTACGTATGTTGTATGACTATTTTTTATAATTTATATTCTTTTAAATTATTTGAAACTGTTTCATATATTTTGTCGTATATTTATTTTAAATAATCATCTTAATTTTAATTATTCATAGTTCATAAGAAATAATTTTTTTAAAGTACCGAGGTTCGGTGAACCAGGTACTATTTTTATTAATTAATAAATGAAAATAAATCTAATATATTTTTCTCTTATATTTGTTGTAGAAAAAATAAAATTCTTTTAATTTAATAGATTATTACTCTACGATTAAAATTAATTTAAAATAAGAAAATGATCCTCCTAGGAATGATTCTTTCTCTTTTGAAAGAATAAGTGGGAGTGTCTCCACTCAATTATCCCGCAAATTTGAATTGGATTAATTAACATAATATATTATATTTAAATTAAATTTAATTAATTATAAATTAAAATTTATAAATAATATTTATTAAACCAGCGCGTGTTTGGGTCTTTGTTGATGGCACCACGTCACGAGTTGGCGCGTGAGATTTGCAGTGTTAAAAAAATAATTCCGGTACTTTCAGCGATTCATTCAAGCTGAAATTCTATATATAGCAGTTTTATACAATTTTTAATTATGTGAAAAACTATCAAACCTATATTTTTATTTTTACGATCACTTTAGAGCATAGGTTCTTAAACTTATGTACTCCACGGACCCCCACTTGAAAAAATTTTTTTTGACGGACCCCCATCACAACTTTAGGTACTTTACGTCATTTTATTAATTAATTTCTGGCTTACGATCTCATAAGGACAAGGATATATGATGAATATTTCTAACAGTGATTGGTGAATAACGATTTTTTTGCATATTGTAGAACACATTTTATTAGAAATTATAATATTGAAGAAAGAAAATACAAACATTGTCATAGCAACAAATCTCACAAATTATAATGGGTACTTACATTAAATTCATATAAATATTTTATAATTTTTTTCAGAAAATATTAAATAAGAAATATTTTAAAAAATAACTGCATCTATCTCATTAAATATAACTTACATATTTAATGAGATGTATGCAGTTGTTTTCTTGAAACAAGAATCTCAATATCTGGCTTAATATTGGAAACTTTTAATCTAAGATCCGGCTCTACATTTAATTTGTTTCTATATTTAGACTTAATATAAAATAGTACCGAAAAAGCTTGTTCGCATAAATATGTTGTGCAGAATGGAATCAAGTGTTGAAGTGCTTTATTTGCAAGCGCAGGATAATCTGACCTGAGAAGTAACCAAAAGTTGCTCAATTCAGTTTTGTTAAATTTTAGTTTATAAGTTGTATCACATGATAATTCCACGAGAATATCTTGTTCAGGTGCAGATAAATGTTTAGTATTTGTAATTTCCATATTAAATGGATCTCTGATCCAGTTATTGCAAGGATCAGGAGTAGAAAAATACTTCCTGAAGTTGCTTTTCAAAGTAATTAAATGTTCAACAAATAATTGACGCGTTTGATTAAGCAATTTTTCACTGGAGCTTTCTATGAAATCATTGAGAGTTGGAAAAGACTCATATACACCGTTCTGGATGCGTTTCGACCACAAGTCGATTTTTTTAATCATTGCTTCTATTTTATCTTCAACTTTAAATATATTTACAACAGTACCTTGCAGGCTCAAATTAAGTTCGTTCAATTTTGTAAAAATATCAGTCAAGTAAGCCACCTTAGCTAACCAGATAAAATCATTGAAACATTCGGTCAGTTCAAAATGCGCATCTATTAAAAACAATCGTATTTCATCTCGAAGCTCAAAAAGGCGAATGAGTACTTTCCCGCGGGACAACCAACGTACATCTGTATGTAATAATAAATGTGTATGTTGACTACCCATTTCCTCACACAAAATTTTAAAAACTCTGGAATTAAGTGGACGAGCCTTAATGAAATTGACAATTTTAACTACTTCGTCTAATGTTCTTTTCAAATCTGGTGACATATTTTTGGCTGCTAATGATTCTCTGTGAATGCAGCAATGATTCCAAACAACCTGAGGCGCAACATTTTTAATAAGAGCAATCAATCCAGTTCTTGTACCTGACATTGCACGAGCACCATCAGTGCAAATTCCAACACATTTTGGCCACTCTATTTCATTTTCGGTTATAAAATTATTCAAACTGTTAAATATGTCATTAGCTGTCGTTCGTGAAGGTAGTGAATCACAAAACAATACATCTTCTTGTATTTGATTTTCAAACTCATATCTAATGAAAGCTAACAAATTGGCATTATTAGTGACATCAGTACTTTCATCCAATTGTAATGAGTAATAGTGACTTTTGCGCACTCTCGATATTAATTCTTCTTTTATATTACATGACATGTCTTCAATCCTATTCTTAACCGTATCATTTGATAATGAAATCAAATTTATATCGTTTGCTGCTTTAGTTCCTAACATTATATTTGTAATTACTTTTGTAGCAGGAAGAATTAATTGCTCTGCTATATTATGCGGCTTTCCTGCTTTAGCAATAAGTAGAGCTACTTCATATGATGCCATTACTGCTTTCTTACTCATACCACCAGATCCCGTCTTTACCATCAATTTCTGACTTGAATTAAGTTCTTCTTTTTTCATTTTAAAAAATTCGATAGACTTACTAACATGCTCGCTGTGCTTTGTTTGTAAATGACGTCTGAGATTAGCAGGTTTCATACTTTCATTGGATAAACTTTCCTGACATAGAACGCAGACTGGTCTTTCCACATCATTGTTGCAAATATAAGTAAATCCAAATGATAAATAATCATCCGAATATTTTCTAGTTTTGCGTTTCTTGGTAGAGTTTGCTGTTGATGCCTCATCATCTGATTCTTTCCGTTTCTGTGTTGAACCAGTTTGTAGCCAACGATCCATTTTATGGAGTAATTTATTAACATTGAACTACAATAATATAAATATAATATAAATATAATATAAATATAACGAATTATTATTTACTAGCTATGTTTTAATATGATTTTAAATGAATGTTTTAATATCATTTTAAATGAATGTTTTAAATCATTTTAATAAATGTTTTAAATCATTTTAAATAAATGATTTAATATCATTTTAAATGAATATTAATTTATATAATAAATATATTTCGTAATTTGATTCTAAAATATTATTAAAATAAATATTTTTTATTCATAAAACTAACTTATACTTACTCTCAAAAACAGCCTTTCTGGGAAATTGCAAAATGTGTTTAGTGTTTTTATAAAATAATGATCATGCAAATTACACTAAAAATTAAAAAAAATTATTAGCTATAATAAACTATTATTAGCTATAATTTAATTATAATTAATTAAATTAATAAAAATAATTTAAAGATACAACTCGTTGAGAAATGAACTTATAATTAACATTAATAAAAATAATTTAAAGATACAACTCGTTGAGAAATGAACTTATAATTAACATTTGCTTTAAAACTGTTTAAAACCCCAGAGTGGACGCTGACAATTTGGGTTTTTCCGGGTAAGACTGTCCCCTCCCCTGGTTTTCCCCAATAACAAAGTGAAAGAAAATTCCCTTATATGCCTCCCCTTCCGAGCCCCTAAGAGGGGTTATTTTAAAGGAACAATCGAAAAATGATTTTAAATGAATGAATGGATGAAAATTCAAATTTTATATATAGTTTTTTATATATGTTTATTTATTCACAAAAAATTAATTGACATAATTATCAATTTAATAAAATAAAATAGTATTATTAATAGTATTAAATTATAGCCGTAATTCTCTAGGAGGATATAGTTACACAATGAACTTTAAATATTTATATATGTATATATTTTTACGATGATTTTTTTCCGAGGACCGCGGACCCCCAGTAAAGGCTTCGCGGACCCCCAGGGGTCCGCGGACCACAGTTTAAGAACCACTGCTTTAGAGGAAAAAAAAATCAAAACGTTGTAGGTAATGACCCTCTGCCGGTTGAGCTACATTTCTCAAAAGTTGAGAGAAAACAACGAATTTTGAATAATGCCCGTATACCAAATTTCATGACTCTTTTTCAAACCGTTTTTCTGTAATCTTGTCTAATGATTCAGGAACCTTCAAAACGCATAAAAACATCAAAATCTCGAAATCAAAAATTTAGTGACCGCAATATACTCTCTCTGGCCAGATAGTAAAAAGTAAACAAAAATATAGAAGTTGTATGTGTTTAAAGGATTGAGATTGTTTTGCAGGCAATGACTAAAAGGTCAGGAGCGCTACAAATACAGACATACAATCAAATAATCAATTTTTGATTTGATAAACTGGTTGAGTGTATGAAAATAATTTATTTTTATATGTGTCATTTGAAATTTAAATTTACTGGTTGAGCATTTTTTTTTTTTTTTTTTTTTTTTTATAAAATTAAAATTTGAAAAAGATGTATTTTTTTGTTTTCCCCACAGTTAAAGTTTGTTTGCTCTACGAATAAACATTATATTACTAAGCTTTCTATTGTTTTGTTGTTAATCAATGTGTGTATGTAATATACATGTCTATAAACAATCAACTAATCAACTGGATATTGAACGTGAAAATAATAAATAAATTTTTAAAAAAAAGACTAAAATAAATAAATAAACTTATAAAATGGAATTTCAATGATGACAATAATAGAATTAAAGTAAATATTGATTAAAATTTGTGTAAAAAGAACATCAAACAAGCAAGAGTGGTACAAATTAAAGAGGAACAAACAGAAACGAGTTGTTCAAAAATCAAAATAATAATAAACATCTAAGTACTTATTGAGATTCAATAAAGATTTTTGAAATTGATGATAGCAATTGCTAAATTTATTTATTATTTATTATTTAATTTAATAAAATGTAAAATAAAATAAAATTTAAAATTAAATATTTATCCATGATAAATATATTTTTACACATTTTCTATTTTCATTTTTTCATACGAATACAATATGATATTTTTTATTTTTTTAATTATAATTATTAAAAAAAATTTATTATTATTCATCCTTTATCTTATTATACTGGCAAATGTTATTCATATAAATCAAAAGTTCAAATTAAATGAAAATAATTTAAAAATATAAGAAATAATTTGGAGATTAGTACATTTTTACTATTTCAAAATTAATATTTAAAATAGAAATGTATAATTTAGATAAATTGGTAGAATCAAATATTTTAGTTATACACAGGTATTTCCAATTGATTCGATCATAAATTTAAAAATATGCTTCTTAGAAATTAAAATATTATTCTTAATTTTATTTAAAATACTTTTTTCATTGTTTATCCTAACAGATTCACTAATAGAATTTGTTGATGGTGCTACTGACTAGAAAAATTCTTGGGCAGCAATAACAATGACCATATTCCACTAACAGCCGTTCTTAGATAATTCTCACACTTAACTGATTATTTATAATTATTATTTTTCAAAAAGCAATTTTATGATTAAATATTTATTATACTAAATTTCTATATTTACATATAGATGTTCTTATTATAAAATATATTGTATATTGTGTGTTATATGATATACTATATTGTTTAAATATCTATATAAAAAAAAAACCTCTGACTTTTGAACGTTCTACGCAAGGACAACGCCTATCAAGCCGGTTCTATCAATGAGGTGTCCTATGATCAGTAGAACGGGTCCTCTCCACCTTTACCTTGGTTTTCTTGATCGGATGCGCTATCAAGTAGCTTTCTCAAATTTGATCCCGTAATTGTAATAACTCAGTTAGAGAAATTCCCTTTCAGGTCCGGGACCACGAGAATGTGATCCAGCTACGCTACCCCTCATCCTGTGAGGCCTTAGTTTATATATATGAAATATTTTATCGTGAAAGATTTTATTATAAGAAGGAATTTCAGTGTTATTGTCACGATTTCTTGTGTAGTTTAAGCCTCGAGGTTTCTGATATGTTTATATTTGGCCCTCCGAGGGACTCCAATTGTCGTACGAGCCAGACATGGATCAATGTTAGAGCTTCAGAACGAAATAAGTCAAAGATTACTCACCAAGTTACACAAACTATGATCCAAAATCTTAAAAATTATCTTGAAAATGGCATATTAATAATAATAAAAACAATAATAATAATAAGAAATATTAAAGAATGAATGATTGGTAATTTGGAAAACAGTGCCAGAAAAGTGTGCCATTTAGTACAACGACAACAGATATCTACTACTAATATGATGATAAAAATCTTTTGTGATGATTGGTTTTTGATAAAATATGTATTTTTGTGTTTTTTTTTTATTCATATGAAATGTAATTTGTGCATCTAAAAAGTCAAGAGACGAATCTAATTTCAAAGACGCTACGTCACTGTCGTTCATCGGCAAAGAAGGCCGTTAACTGTTTTTGCCACCTCCGTTCGACCTGGCTCAATGCACTTCATTTCCTCAACGACCTTTTTGCAATCGCAACCAACGCATAGTGCAAGAACCAGACAACGACAACAACAACAACAACAACAAACAAACTGAAACGATTATATTATTTATAAATTAATTTCCAGTATATAATTTATCAACAAAATTTATTTATATTAATTGGAGTAAATAAAGGTATCACTTTAAGAAATTTTTATTAGAAAATATTCTAGTACATATATGGAATTTTTACTAACTCGCCAATTTTGAACGTTTTGAAGGCTCCTGAATGATTTTCACTAAGTTTGAGAAAAATGTCTGGGTGTATATATATATATATATATATATGTGTGTGTATGTGTGTAAGAAGACAAGATTACGCAAAAACGGTTTGAGCTAGAATCATGAAATTTGGTATACGGCCATTATTCAAAATTCGTAGTTTTCTATCAACTTTTGAGAAATGTAGCTCAACCGGAAGAGAGTCATTACCTACAACGTTTTGATTTTTTTATCCTCTAAAGTGACCGTAAAAATAAAGATATTTGTTTGATAGTTTTTCACATGATTAAAAATTGTATAAAACTGCTTTATATAGAATTTCAGCTTGATTGAATCGCTGAAAGTACAGGAATTATTTTTTTAACACTGCAAATCTCACGCGCCAACACGTGACGTGGTGCCATCAACAAAGACCCAAACACGCGCTGGTTTAATAAATATTATTTATTAATTTTAATTTATAATTAATTAAATTTAATTTAAATATAATATATTATGTTATTTAATCTAATTCAAATTTGCGGGATAATTGAGTGAAGACACTCCAGATTTTTTCGATTACTACAATATCAATATTATATTATATTTAAATGTAGAATTTAGAAAGAAAAGAAAAGAAAATATATTTATACAAGTGATTAAAAGTAAGAAAAATTATTTTAAAAAAAAAATAAAAAAAACTTCAAATGTCATGATATTCCTCAAATCATTTATTTAACAGATGCTGTTTTACTATTACTATTATTATTATTGTTATTATTTATATATTCTTGGTTTTCAAGAGAAAAGTAAGACGTCGACGAAAGGAGAGTGACAGACAGAAGAAATAAAAGAGGTTTCCTTCATAAATAATATTCGAATTGAACAAGTCAAAAGAAATGTGTGAAATTGAGAGAGAGAGATATTATATTATTTTATTTTTTTTTATATATATATATATAAAAGAGGCAGTTTATAAATATGAAAAAATAATTTTTTTAATATTTTATTTTACTTGAAAGATTTTTCAACTTTACTAAAACAACAACAGTAATAATAATAAATAATATTGGATAATTGTTTAAAATACGGGAAGCTTCAGGATGAAACTATGCCAGTGGATTCCTTTTTACTATCTCGCCAGAGATAGTATTGAGATTACAAAAATTTTCGATGTCGAGATTTTGATGTTTTTATACGTTTTGAAAGTTCCTGAATCATTTTCAATAAGATTGAGAAAAATGTCTATATGTAGACAAGATAACGCAAAAACGGTTTGAGCTAGAATCATGAAATTAGGTATACGGGCATTATTCAAAATTCCTAGTTTTCTATTAACTTTTGAGAAATGTAGCTCAACAGGAAGAGGGTCAATACCTACCACGTTTTGATTTATTTTCATTTAAACTGACCGTTAAAATAAAGATATGTTTGATAGTTTTTCACAGGATTAAAAATTGTATAAAACTGCTATATATAGAATTTCAGCTTGATTGAATCGCTGAAAGTACCAGAATTAATTTTTTAACACGAATGTAAATCACGCGCTAGCACGTGACATGGTGCCACCAACAAGGAGCCAAACATACGCTTGCTTAATAAATATTATTTATTAATTTTAATTTATAATTTATAATTAAATAAATTTAATTTAAATATAATATATGATATTTAATCCAATTTAAATTGCGAGAAATTTGAGTGGAGACACTCCAGCTTCTTATTTAATTCCAAAGAAACTTTTCTTGAACTTTTCTTGAGTACGAGATAAAAATTATATATATTATATAAAATAATTATAAATAATAAATAAAGATTATTATTATTTTTAAATATGTGATATCGATTTAAAATCAAATTAATTGATCTTAAAATCTAACATTTTGTAAAAATTTTATTAAAACATAAAAGTAGTTTATTATGACAGTTTCAAATGAATTAAATATAAAAATTTGGTGATTTTTCTAATACAAGTTTTATTTAAGTATGTATATTTATATTAAAAAATAATTAATAATACCAATATAATAATTTACAAGTTACAAAAAAAATTACAAAAAAAATTACAAAAAAAATTACAAAAAAAAACAAATAAATAAATAAAAAGATAAAAATTAATTATTAACTTATTCAATTAACTTTGATTATAAAATAAAAAAAATTTTTAAAGTATTTTATAAAATATACTCGTAGATTGAGTAAAGGAATGAATGAATGAATAATTTCCAGTCTTGATGAATAATTAAAATCTGCCTTGATCCTTTCCCACTCAAAAACAATGTTAATTCATATTATTATATTCCGGTAAAATCTAATCTTGCCTGAGCGGTATAATTGGGTGTGTTTGCCTTTGTAACTTTCAAGTTAATTCTTTTGAAAATGATGACACGCGCGAATGGAAAAGTAATGAATTAATTTATGTTTTTCCAAGAGTTTAAATTATTATATTATCATGCCTTTTGCAAAGGAGTATATTAAATGTAAATGAAATCAAATAAATAATAAAATGAAAAATATATTCACGAATTAACCCTTTGCTCAAATACCCACAAATAAATATCCTTTCTCCAAATTATTAACATTTAATTATGTTAAAGTGTGTGAGCAATGAAGTAGAAATGAACAAAAAAGATTTAAATTAATAAATAAATACATTATTATATTCTTTTAAAAATGAATTAATTTTATTAATTTAAAATAAATGAAGGCGCCATTGGGTGTGTGGGTAACGAACCTGCCTCACATTCACATGGTCCCGAGTTCAAGTCCCGGGCCTGGCAAGGGAATTTCCCTAGCTGGGGTCTATGGGACGGAGTCAACCCAGCCTCCGGGAACAACATTGAGGAATAGCTACTTGATAAAATCTCCGATCAAGAAAATCAAGGTAAAGGTTGAGAGGACCCGTTATACTGATCATGGGACACCTCATCGATATAACCGGCTTGATAAACGTTGTCCTTGCGTAGGACGTACAAAAGTCAGAGGTTTTTTTTTTATTAATTTAATATAAGTATTCTATTTCTAGTAATTTAATACAATAATTTTTTTAAGTAATTACTATTTAAAATATTAAAATTAAATTGAAAATAAATAAATATATAAATATTATAGAATATAATTTAATTTTATGAAATATATAATACTTATTTAATTAGTTTTAATTTTTGATTCAATAAGTAGAGAATAATATTCATTAAATAAAAGAATACATAAATAAATAAAATTTTACATTTTTACTTTATTTAATGTTAATAATTTATTTTACCCTTAATTTAAAAATTAAAAAAAGAAAAAGAGATAAAAATGTAAAACTAATAAATCTTTCTCGTTTGTCATTTAAATAATAAATTATTTTATCCATAGAAAATACAAAATAATAATAATAATTTTTCTGATCAAATTAATCTAATTCACAATTTAATAATTTTTCAACAAATATTAACTAATGTCTTGATTTAATAACAGTAATAAATAATCGAAAGGGTAAAAAAAAATCGAGAAAATGGATGATTTAGAGAGAACAATTTATTTATTTATTGATTGATAGTTTGACATTTATTTCTTGTATGAAATTTATTACTCGTATTTTCAAAAATAAATGTCATTTTGAGAAATTTTTTCTTCTTCTTTTTCTTTTTTTAAAGATTATAAAATCACACTCTTCAAATACACATACCAATAAATGACATTGAGATAAAATAATAATAATAATTATTATTATTATTTATCATAATTTGCCGAATTGAAAACAGCTGTTATCAATTTATAAAATTATTGCTGAGTTATTTCTATTTCAAGATTGTAGTGAATGGAGTCGTTTCCATTGGCTAAAATTGTAATATTCATAAACATTTCATGCGTAATTGTTTACAAAACGCGAAGCTTCAGGGATATATATGAAACTTTGCCAGTGGATTCCTTTTTTAATTCAAAATAAACTTTCCTTAAGCAATATTTCTCGATCTCTTCTACTTTAATAATTAAAAAATTATTAAACTTTGACAGATAAACTAATTGTGAATGAGCAGTTATGAATTATTGATTAATCCACTAATTATTCACGTATTTACTAATTTTCGGTTTGGATATATAAAAATTATTTAATTAAGTATTTTTTTAATTTTCATATATCCAACTGAACTGAAAAAAGCCAGAAAATTAGTGGACCCTCTGCTGGCCAAATGAATAAAACATGGTAGTTAAATACAATAGCAATAGATTTATATGTAAATTTTAATAATTTTTATCACTTAAACTAGATGAGACGGATAAATATTATATAAGGAAAATTTCTTTGGAATTAAAAAAGGAATCTACTGGCAAAGTTTCATTCATATCACTGAAGCTTGCCGTTTTGTAAACAATTACGATAATATGTTCTATTTCAGGTAGGTTGGTCATACTAATATCATTCCGTGTTTATAAAACAAGAAGTCTAGAATTTATAAAGAAAATACCTTTTCGTCATCGTTTTTAGATAAACTATTTATAATAATAATAATAATTAAAACATCTTTTTCTTTATTTTTCTCTCCTATTTTATTATTCATCTATTAATTCTGTTAATTTTATAATTCTATTCCAATTAAATAAACATGAAAAATGTCATTCAATAAAATTAGTTATGTTTTTTATTATCAATTGTGTTGGAGAAATATTAAAAATTGAATTGGTAATTAATTGTAAATTTGGCAATGAAAATATTTACCAAGCATATTAAAAAGTAGAATTATTATTATTAATTAGAAATTAATCGAATGTTGAATTCACCAATGAAATTATTTATTGATAAGTCAATGATTATCCATCACAATCATTTTATTGGAACAATTTACCAACTACCTTAATTACTAAGGTAGTATGTACCGACCGAAAAAAAAGATGATACGAAAACGGAAAATTAAAAGAAGACAAGCCATTCTTTTGTATCCGGTTTCCGTTTCGTTTTTTTTTTTTTCTTTTTCTTTTCCTTTTTCTAACTTTTATTGAAAAAAAATATATACATTTATATATATAAAAAAATGAAGGTAAGTAAAGATTTTTTTTTCTCAATTCACTCATCGTGAATGATAATTAAATTTTATCAAGATTCAAAGTGAATAGATATGGATAAATATGTTATATTCAATACCTAAGCAAAAAAAAAAAGAGAGAGAGAGAGAGAGAGAGAGTTCATTTTCTAAATGGAAAAGAAATAAAAAAAAAGAAATTGTTATACCTAACACTCACTGTCACATTCATTACTTTAGTTATCATTGACACAAGATTATGAAAAGTATCTATATTTCTATTGAATATTTTTAAACAAAACTTTATTATTATATTTAAATATAAAACAAAAAAAATTAATTAATTATTTCATTTATATAATGTAATAATATTATGGGAGAATATGCATATTTTGGTTATTCATTCAAATTGAATATATAATTAAATAAATAAATTAAATAAAAAACAAAATAATAATAAAATCAATGCTTTAAACTAGTGCTTCTCAACCTTTTTAGACCAAACGCCCCCCCCTCTTGTCAATTTTAACAGATTGCATGATAATCCCTAATATAAGTTAGGTACACTTGGTGATACTTAGAGCCATATGGAATTTTTAGACACATAATGAAAAAAAAAGTTGAAAAAAGCGGAAATGTTTAAAAGCCTGATCGCAAAATCATTTCTTTTTTTTAGAGTTGAAAATGATTTCGTTCCCCCTCCCTCAAAAAAAATAACTATCGCCCTCCAAAAGTGTATAGTCAAATAATCGCCCCCTTTAAGAAGTCGATTGCCCCCCAGGGGACGATATCGCCCAGGTTGAGAATCACTAATTTAAACCCTAATAAGAAATAATAATTACTTACTTAAATGAAATAAATTTTATTTTTTTAAATTAAATTAAATTTTAAATTGATTGATTCTATTATGAATTATTAATATTAATATTATTTTTATTTTTAGTTTAAAGTTATAAAAATAAGAATTTACTTATTTTTAACTATTCAATTTCCAAATAGTTCTCTCTCTCTCTCTTTCCTATTTACTCTAATTTAGTAAAATTCTAGCAATAACTTGATAATTTTAACTGAAATTAATGTAAATGAATGCAAATTGGAAAGCTTGAATATGTTTTTTCGAGTCTTTGAAAATAAAAACTTTTCATAATTCATTATACAATTTTATCTATTTTTTTTTTATTGTAATTCAGAACAAGAAGAAAATGTAATAAAAATCATTAAGGAAAATCTTTAAATACAAAAATAATTATTTAAAAGAAAATTCTCAAAAATTATTACACTTCAATTATGAATCTAATTATGGCAATCTCGCCAGAGATAGTATTGCGATCACGAAAATTTTCAATGTCGAGATTTTGATGTTTTTATACGTTTTGAAGGTTCCTGAATCATTTTCATTAAGGTTGAGAAAAATGTCTGTGTGTTTGTATGTGCTTGTGTATGTGTGTATGTATGTAGACAAGATTACGCAAAAACGGTTTAAGCTAAAATCATGAAATTTGGTATACGGGCATTATTCAAAATTCGTAGTTTTCTATCAACTTTTGAGAATTGTAGCTCAACCGGAAGAGGGTCATTACTAACAACGTTTTGATTTTTTTTTCTCCAAAGTGACCATAAAAATAAAGATATACGTTTGATAATTTTTCACATGATAAAAAACTGCTATATATAGAATTTCAGATTGATTGAGTCGCTGAAAGTACCAGAATTAATTTTTCAACACTGCAAATTACGCGCCAACACGTGACGTGATGCCATCAACAAAGATTCAAACATGCGCTGATTTAATAAATATGATTTATTAATTTTAATTTATAATTAATAAAATTTAATTTAAATATAATTTATGTTAATTAATCCATTACAAATTTGCGAGATAGTCGAGTGGAGACACTCCAGCTTATTTTTTTTTTAAATTAAAATTAAAAGAAAAGATTAGTAAAAGGTTTATTCATTTTTTTTCGAAAGTGCTGAGTTTGGTTAGAATTTAATATGACCTGAAATGCTTTCATATTCCAAAGTAGCTGTTCTGTTAGCTGTCGGATTTGTTAAGCTTTATTCATTCAGGGGATGAAAATCTATGAAGACAGGGGGATTGTGTGAATTCATTCTCATTCTCGTTGGACTATTCATTCAACTCCAATACATAAATGAAATTAAATATTATAACATTCACTAACCCCACTACCATTTTACCTAATGTCCCCCCTCTACCATCTACGCATAGAGACATACAGAGACCTAATCACATTTACTCTCTTACAAATCTCGAACAAATACTTATTCAATGAATTTAATCAATAGAATTACGAAAATGATATATGAGATTGATTTATTGTGATTTAGATTAAAAGAATATTTGTTGTTGTTGTTTTTAATATTATTATTATTATATATTATATTATTGAGATCTTATCTTATATTATTATACTAGAAAAAATTGTATATATATATATTTGAGATATCAAACCGCTCGATGCATTTTTTTGAAACCAGAGATAATATTTATAAAGAAAAATCGATCTGTATTGGTTTCAGCCTCGAGAAAAATCAACTTCATTAGTATTTTCTTTATTTAAAATAGTAAATTTAAATGACGTCATCCATATTGAAATGTGCCTCCCCCATTCTTTTTCAATTGATATTATATTAATATTTATTTATATTTAAAATATTTGAAAATTTTTTATTTAATTACGAAATAAAATTAATAAATATTTATTTTAATAATACTTTTAGAATAAAATTACGAAATATATTTATCATTTCCCCACAAAAAAAATGTTTATGAAGTTAGCAACATAATAACACACAAGAACAATTATAAAGAAAGAATTGTTGAATAAATTTGATCTAATAATCTAATATTAAATAAATCCTTATAATAATTAAAAAAAAATTTAGCTTAAATTATAAATAATATAAATGATATTTGATTATTATAAATAAAAAGAAAAAATATATAACCTTTTTTAATTAAAATATAGACAAGTACAGGTGTGAATATAATTTCAGAATGTATATAATCAGTAGTATATATATAACTCAGTAGTAATCCTTGGTAAAAAAAGTCCATATCCATATGCTAATGCTATTTTGAAAAATATAATACTGAATTATAACAACATATACGAGTATATTTAAATAGGATCAAATATTTTATCAAGTAAATTGGAATCTATTTTTCATCTTGATATGAAAATCAAATTATTTAAATTTGTGCCATTTTAGGAAACAAATTTTTGACAGGTCATTTTTAGAAAACCCATTTAGCAATTGTAATAAATAATTAAAAAATTGTAAATGTTGGAAAATTTTAGTTGTTATCATATATAGTATTATTATATACTTTTATAATCTAATATACTTTTAAGTGTTATAAAAAGAAAGCGCCATTGGGTATGTGGGTACCGAACCTGCCTCACATTCTTATGGTCCCGGCTTCAAGTCCCGGGCCTGGCAAGGGAATTTCCCTAGCTGGGGTCTATGGGACGGAGTCAACCCAGCCTCCGGGAACAACATTGAGGAATAGCTACTTGATAGCGCCTCCGATCAAGAAAATCAAGGTAAAGGTTGAGAGGACCCGTTCTACTGATCATAGGACACCTCATTGATAAAACCGGCGTAGGACGTACAAAAGTCAAAGTTTTTTTTATATATAAATAATTTAAAATAAATATTTTAATCTTCAATTTCATTAATCTGTTTCACTTTCAATTTTCACAATTACCTATTATATAAAAATAATTAAAATGTAGAAAAAATTAAATACTTAGATTCTGTAATCACGAAAAATAATCTCGTAATATTCGCGAAGAATTTAAATCATCGGATAACGCGTGTTTAATGCAGTAAAGGGGTTATCTCGTCAAAATTATTATCCACGGGAATCAAGATTAAAATATATAAAACAATTATTTTTCCGGTTGAGTTATATGGTTGTGAGGCATGGTCGATGACCTTAGGAGACGAGAGTACATTTAGAGTATTTGAGAATAGGATTCTTCGTAACATTTATGGGCCAAAGAAAGATGAGGTCAGACGAAGAATCCCGTAATCTCTATGCATCCATCTCCAGACATGGTTAGAGTAATAAAATCAAGAAGTTTGCGATGGGCAGGTCACGTAATAAGAATGGATATATTTGTGGATAATGTAGGAAGGAGCGTGAGAGAAATAGGAGAAAATGGATGGGTGTAGCTCAAAAAGGGACACTTGGAAAAATGTGGTTGCTGCGGGTAAGAACTTTCGAGTACATACGAAATACATACTATTTGATAGATAGATAAATATATATCAATTTGCATCTACTTATATAATTTAATTGTTTATTATAATTACTTACTTGGCTGTTTTTTATTCAATTTTACTCTTTAAAAGAATTTGATGAAGGAGAATTGTTCAAGTAACATACCTAAAACAAAAGAAAAAAAATTAAAATTATTTTAAAAATATCTAGCAATTCTTTCTCCCACTCTCTCCGACGAAGGCATCATCATATGATTTGATGCATCATATTATATAATTTCTCAATTTATATATACAATCAAAATGAAATAAAATTCTAATATATATATATATATGAATTATTATACCCAAATATGCTTGTGCTAGAAAACAAATAATCCATGATAAATTGTTAAATAGATGTCGTTGTTGTTAGTATTTAAGTATACATCAGGTCCGGGAACAACCTTGGGGAAAAGCTACTTGATAGCGCCTCCGATCAAAAAAATCAAGGTAAAAGTTGAGAGGACCCGTTCTACTGATCATAGAACACCTCATTGATATAACCGGCTTGATAAGCGTTGTCCTTGCATAGGACTTACAAAAGTCAGAGTGTTATAAAAAAGTAATCATTAGTAGTAATATTTTCATAGAATAGTATTAACACTTTATAGATTATTATTTAATTGATTTATATTATAGAACTAATAATAATAATAATAATAAAATTTAATTATATTACTTTTTATTTTATATGAACGTTGAATCGTAGAAAATGAAATATAGTAATACTATAAAATATTTAATAAAAAGAGGATTAAAAAAAAAAAGTAAAATGAAAATGAAGAAAATGTTTTAATTAAACGGTGGTGTGCAAAGTCACTGAGTTTGTTCTTTTCAATTATTGACTCAAAATAAAATTAAAAAAAAATAAATAAATAAAGTTTGAAATTAATTAAATTAATTACTTGCAGGTTATGGACATTTGCAAGTAAGTAAGTAATTAAGTAGTAAAATGAAAAAGAAGAAAAGATTTGCTTGGTGGGTGGATTGGGGTGAAGTGGTGGGTGGGTGGGGGGTGGGAGGGTGTAAGGAAGGGAAAGAGAAAAAGAGGGAGAATGAGAGAAGAAGAGAGGGAGAGAATGAGAAGCAAACAAAGAGAGTCAACCAAGGGGCCAGCCAGTTGGAACAATAGAATCGAATGTTTACATGTCCTATTGTGTGTGTGTGTGTGTATGTGTGTGTGTCATATGTTAAAAAAATCCTAACCATCCCAATTGTAGTTTGGCTTGTATCCAAAAGGCATTTATTATATGATCCAATATGAAAAAGAGATAAAGAAAATAATATTAATTAATCAAAAATTTATTGTTTTTTTTTTAAATTTTTAACCTTTCTATCATAAGATATTAGATTTCTCAATTTTATTGTGACTAATTCAATTATAATAAATTATTAATTTATGCATCAAATTGGAGAAAGAAAATATTACTATTCTATCTAGACCAGTGTTTCCCAACCTTTTTTATGCCATACCCCACCTAAACCCTTCTAAAATTCTTATGACCCCCTATTTAACATATACATAATTTTGAATATTAAATAAGCTGGAGTGCCTGCACTCGCAAATTTGAATTGGATTAGATAACATAATATATTAAATTTAAATTAAATTTAATTAATTAAATTATAAATTAAAATTAAGTTTGGGTCTTTGTTGATGGCACCACGTCACGTGCTGGCGCGTGATTTGCAGAGTTAAAAAATTAATTCAGGTACTTTCAGTGATTCAATCAAACTGCAATTCTATATATAGCAGTTTTATACAATTTTTCAACAAGTGAAAAACTATCAAACCTATATCTTTATTTAAACGGTCAGTTCAGAAGAAAAAAATCAAAACGTTGCAGGTAATGACCCTCTTCCGATTGAGCTACAATTCTCAAAAGTTGTTAGAAAACTAGGAATTTTGAATAATGCCGGTATACCAAATTTCATGACTCTAGCTCCAATCATTTTTTCGTAATTTTGTCCACACACACACACACACACACACACACACAGATATAATATATTACTATATTATATTTTCAATGTTTACAGGAAATTGATTGGCACAAACAACATAAAATAATGAAATAAATTTTATTTTTTTTATTAGAATTTTAAAAGTAAGTAGTAAATTTGAACATAGTGATATATTGATATATATATACCTACATATATAATAATGTAAAAATTCTTGATTAGAAAAAGAAAAATACATAATAATAATACATAGAATCCTGACGAATATGAACCTAATGTTATGTAAGCTTTGGAAATATTGTAGTTAGTGTCTTGATTGGGATTTACCCATTTAGTCTTTGAATCTTATTACATTGTTTTTTGGTTTGCCTAATTCTGAAAGTTAATTAATTAGAATGTTATATGAGACCATGACGAACAAGTTATTTTACTTCTTCACCATTCTAAAAGATTTCTCTTTTCTTATTAATGATCGACCTTTTTTATACTCTATGGTTAGTTATTATTATTATATATACATAGATATTGTATATATATAATTCTAATGAAAATAAGTTAGTGGAAGGAATATTCGAAAATAGTAATACTACTACAATAAATATGTTATGTAGTAATATTATATGTAAGGTTGTTGTTCTTCTTCTTTTACTAAAAGCTTAGGACATTAACAAAATGTAGCCAGCAGCTCCGATGAGAAATGCGGATAATTTGCAGTTTGTGTTCTGATCAAGTAGGATTAACTTGTCGACTAATGGATCCTTTATGAGTGCTTTTCACTTAAGTCGTTTCTATTTATATATTCTTTGCCAGTAGACAAAGAGAGAAGGACTACTGGTATTTAGTACTATCCATATACAATATAATATACAATATATATATGTCTATGTTCAATTGAAATAAAAAAAAATGATAAGCTGGAGTGTCTCCACTCGACTATCTCGCAAATTTGAAATGGATTAATTAACATATGTTATATTTAAATTAAATTCAGTTAATTATAAATTAAAATTAATGAATAATATTTATTAAAACCAGCGCATGTTTGGCACTTTGTTGATGACACCACGTCACGTGTTGGCGCGTGAGATTTGCAGTGTTAAAAAATTAATTCCGATACTTTCAGTGATACAATCAAGCTGAAATTCTATATATAGCAGTTGTATACAATTTTTAATCATGTGAACAGCTATCAAACATATATCTTTATTTTTTCGGTCAGTTTAGAGGAAAAATAATCAAAATGTTGTAGGTAATGATTCTCTTCCGGTTGAGCTACATTTCTCAAAAGTTGATAAAAAACTACAAATTTTGAATAATGCCCGTATACCAAATTTCATTATTCTATTATAGATGGAACCGTTTTTTAGTAATCTTGTCTACACACACACACATACACAAACAGACATTTTTCCTTAGTGAAAATGATTCAGGAACCTTCAAAATGTATAAAAACATCAAAATCTCGACATCGAAAATTTTCGTGATCGCAATACTATCTCTGGCGAGTTAGTAATAAAGAAAATCATGGTTGACATACGCGAAATACAATTTTCATTTATTCAATTGAAACATTTAATGGATAATTGAATAATAATTTTGATAAATATATACTGACAAATTTTTAAATTAAATAAATATAAAGATCATTGGTAATCAAATAAAAAAAAATTTAAATACATATTATCAATAACAATAAAATATATTATTTAGCTATTAGACAAATTATTCTTTGATATCAAATAAAAATCAAAATTATATCCCTCGTGTGCTTATATTGTCATTTTATGTGATTCATTATATAATATATATATTACTCCTATTATTTTTATAAAAATAAAACAAAAAAAATATCAAGTATGTTATTTTAATACATATATATTAATATCTCTCTCTCTCTCTCTCTAAATATATATAAATGCATCTGTGGTCTAACATTAAATTATTGTATATATTATATCAATGTAACAACAAACATACTAAACTGATGGGGGAGATACAAATAAAAAATATTTTTAAACAAGATGAAGGGAATGAATAAAAAAAAATGAGTTTTTAAACCGACTTATACTAATATTGTATAATTTTTAAAGAGTTAATTCCAGACTAGACATTATTTTTTTTTAATCCATATGATTTATTAATAAATTTAAATATTAGACTGTGTAATTTGTTACATTTTTATGTATCTGGTTGCAATGTTTGCAAAATTGATTTAAAAAAAAAAAAAATTATGATGAGGTAAATTTAAGTTGCATGGTGCATGGTGGTAGATGGATACATTTTTGGTATGTCAGTAAAAAAACTTTGATTAATTATAAAAAATGTTTCGTTGACGACGACTGACATGTATAATAAATACATATTTTATTTCACATATTACGGTATCGGATGTCGAACTAGTTCTATAGACACACTAACATCGAGACATCTAGAGCAAAAGGTGTTTTTCAAAGAGGAAAATAAAAAAAATAAATAAATAAAGTATTCATAACAAGAATATATTAACATTTTTTTTGCTTCGGAAAGTTCATATAAAAAATATCGGTCATATGATTTCCGGTTCTATCCCAATATTTTCATCTTTTTTCACTCTTTTAACCTTAATCCGTTTTTACAATTAAAATAAAATTAGCTGGAGTGTCTCCACTCGATTTTATCTCGCCATTTGAATTGGATTGAATAACATAATATATGATATTTAAATTAAATTGCATTAATTATAAATTATGAAGGGAATTTCTCTAGCCGGGGTCTATGGGACGGAGTCAACCCAGCCTCCGGGAACAACATTGGGGAAAAGCTACATGATAGCGCTTCAAATCAAGAAAATCAAGGTAAAGGTTGAGAGAACCCGTTCTACTGATCATAGGACACCTCATTAATATAACCGACTTGATAGGCGTTGTCTTTGCGTAAGACGTACAAAGTCAGAGGTTTTTTTTTTTTTTTAATTATAAATTATAAATTAAAATTAATAAATAATATTTATTAAACCAGCGCATGTTGATGGATATTTGTAATGAATTAATTAATATATTCCAAAGATGATGAGATGATGAGAGCATTAAAAAATGAAAAATGAAATCAATGATCAAAAAGTAGATAACGTTTAGTCGTAAAAATCAAATAATTTAATCCAAAAAAAAAAACATAAATAATTAATTAAAATCTTCATTTTAATATAAAGTGTGGATAGAAAACAAATAAATAATATTTCTAATTAAAGAAAATGAAAAAATACTTATTAATGAATAAATTACCTGGCAAGGTGGCCAGACACACATCCCAACCGATCATATTCACTTTGCAATACAAACTAAAAGATTTTATTAAAATAAATATTAAAATAAATAAATTTTAATTCTATTTTTATTTATATTCTGTCTTTCCATGAAATTTGACTGAGTGGCTTTTCGCACGATTAGAAAAAAAACAAAATAATATTATCTAATGTGTGTGTGTGTGTGTGTGTATTATAATAATAATTTATTATATTTATTAAAAAAATAATTTAAAAAAGAATATTGACTGATAATCATTTACTAAGAATCGGATATTTATTAAATAAAATAAATAAATTATAAAATATATTATATTTATAATCTATAATCTTTTCGTTAAATATTAAATAATTATTCAAGATAATTATGATTTATATACTTATATTATAGGTAGTACCTGGATCACCGAGCCGCCGTTTAAATAATTTAAAAGAACATAAATTAAAAAAATAAGTTGACCTGTGGCCAAACGACCGACGGTTTGAAAAAAATTAATTTCCAGTTACAGAAACAATTTCAAATAATTTAAATGTATCTATTAATACAATAAAAAAACATATATGGATATAACATAAATATTTTTAATTTTATTTTATTTGTAATATATAAGTTGAGCTGGCTGTGACGTCATAAAGGGCTGGGTACCGGCATATAATTTTAAATTAAGAAAAATTTATTGCAGATGATTTTACCCGAGGATAAAACCAATACAAAGTACATGATTCGCGGAGATATGTAATCTTCATATGAAATTTGGTTTGAAAATAACCCTTACCTTCCTATCTTCGATCGGAAATACTATGAGATCCGGTTTCCGGATATACACCAAAATTTGATCCATTCATCATACTTATGCATTAAGTAAATATACCAAATTTTATTAAAATCCGTTCAGCCCTTCAAGCTGTACACATCTATACGGACGGACAGACATCATGCTAAAATACTTTTTTCTGTTTAGAAAATGCATGATTCGTGGAGATATGTAAAAATCTCCACATGTGAAATTTGGTGTGAAAACAATACCTCCCTTACTATCGTCGGTCGGTAAAAATAGTCAAAAGACATACAGCCCTTAAACGTACGTATTAATGCACTGAAATACAGAAATGTATGGCCTGTGGATATAACATAATATATATTTCGTAATTTCATTTTATTTATATTTATAATATTTTGTATTTAAGGAAGCGCTGTCTGACGTAGTTGTTGATATCATTTAATATATTTTTTATTTTAAGAAATTAAGAAAAAACTGATATAATTAATTTTATTGTTGAGTGGTGTTGTGTTTCATCATTTCAAATGATGAAACACAAGAGACTCTCTCTCTCTCTCTCTCTCATTAGGAGTTGTCATTAAAATGCGTTCTCGATAATTTAGGAAGCCTCACCTAAATAAAACTCGACCTTTAAGAAGAAGAACGAGTAGGTGACGTGTTTTGAAAAATTAATCAAGTTTCCAATTGTATTCTGTAACATACCTACTATATTTGTATTTGTATTTTTGTATCTGTGTCTGTTGTCATTTTAAGTATATAAAAGGCCAACACTCCAACCACGTAAATAAAGGTTGGTTTTGTTTGTTATGCGTGATAGTCACTCGACAATTGTCCTTTCCCCTCCCACCCCCATCCCTGCTCTGTCTCCTCCCACTCCTTCACCAACCACCACGATCACCATCACCCCAATCGGTTGTTGTTATTTTAACAACGAGAAGACAAACGTTGTTGTGTTTTCAATCAACCAAACGACATTGAAACTTTTTTATTCCTGGTTTATTACACCTTAATGCACCTTAAAAAAATACAGAGGAAGAAGAAGAGAAAGACAGAGAGAGAGAGAGAGAGAGACAAAAAAGAAAATCTTGTATGATAAAATAACAATGTTCGATTAAGAAATCATCTTCTCTCTTCATTCTACTTGTAAGAAGTAAAAAATAAGCTGGAGTGTCTCCACTCGACTATTTCGCAATTTATATTGGATTAAATAACATAATATATTATATATTTAAATTAAATTTAATTAATTATAAATTAAAATTAATAAATAATATTTATTAAACCAGCGCGTGTGTGGCTCTTTGTTGATGACCCCACATCACGTGTTGGTGCGTGAGATTTGCAGTGTTAAAAAATTAATTCTGGTAATTTCAGCGAATCAATCAAGCTGAAATTCTATATATATCAGTTTTATACAATTATTAATCATGTGAAAAATTATCAAACATATATCTTTATTTTTACGGTCACTTTAGAGGAGACTCTCTTCCGGTTGAGCTACATTTCTCAAAAGTGGGTAGAAAACTACGAATTTTGAATAATGCCCGTATACCAAATTTCATGATTCTAGCTCAAACAGTTTTTGCGTAATCTTGTCTACATCATACACACATAAACACACACACACACACAGACATTTTTCTCAACCTTAGTGAAAATGTTTCAGGAACCTTCAAAACGTATAAAAACATCAAAATCTCGATATTTCACAATAAATTTTTGTGATCGCAATATTATATCTGACGAGATAGTAAAAAATTTCAATTTTATTTAAATAATAGAAGAAATAAATGGTTGATGGCATAAAAAATAAAAAGACAAAATTTGGTCAAAGTTTAAAATTTTAAATAAAAATAAAATAAAAAATCTTTAATATATAATTTTTTAATATATAAATGCCATGTTATTCTAAAATATTCCTAAAATGTTTTATATTATAAATATATAAATAAATCCAAATAAATAAATACATATATGTATTCATGGGCAATTTATATATTTAATATTTTATTAGTCATCCTGAAAATATTTTGCATAGAAATCAAATATAGAGAAAAAATTTGGATTATTCTAAAATTTATAGGACTACATTATTTTTGAAAGATTTATTTGAACCTGATGTTTGATTTTATATTTATCATTTGAATTGATTAATACTTAATAGAAATGTTTAACATTCACTTCCATTGTACCTTGTACCAGGTGTAAAAGTATGAAATTGGAATTTTTTTTTGTAAAAATTGAACGCCTGTTATTTGAAGATAATAAAAAATATTTTATTCAAAATAGTCTCCATTAGAATTTTTACACTTTTTCCAACTCTTCGGCAGGTTATGAATTCCAAGCTAAAAAAAACAATTCTTCCATTGAAGCGAATCAGTTGTCGAGCCATTTTCGTACATTTGCCATTGAAATGATGAGTGCATGTTCCAATGATGCGAATAGATGGTAATCAGACCGCGCCAAGTCTGGAGAATAAGCCGCATGCTCAAGTACTTCCCAATGGAACGTCTCGATCGTATCCGTGGACCGTTTTGATGTGTGTGAGGGGGTATTATCATGAAGCAAAAATACTTTATGCTGCCTTTTTGCATATTCCGGTCGTTTTTCACGAAGTGCTCGATTCAAATCGATCATTTGTTGTTGGTAGCGATCAGTGTTAACGGTTTCGGTTCGGTTAATAACTCATAATATATTATACCCTTTTTTTACAATTTTTCGACGATTTCCCACTCTTCTCGTTTCTCATGTCAAAATCACCACTTTTAAATTTTTTAAACCAGTCAAAGCATTGAGTTTTATCACGAGCATATTCACCGTATGCTTCAACAAGCATTCTATCCGGTTCTGCAGCAGTTTTCTTCAAATGAAAGGAGAAAACCAATCCTATCCACAAACCATAGTTCGTAAGCACAAAACTCAACATGTTTGAGATTATAGAAAAATATACCGGTGTATGAATCTTATGTTATTGTGTGTTGACAAACTTCGTCAACTGTTAAAGGGAGAAGATGGCGTTACAGAAGCGGTCTTACGGCCTTTGAACTGATAGCGAGCACCAGCTAAAGGGAAATTATGGTTTCATACTTCTACACCTATGTATATATGTACATATATTAACTTTCCCTTGTATATATATAAGTCAGGTGGTTGGCCATCGAATTTCGACGATCAGGCTCTTTTAGCAACCGTGGAAGAGGACTGAGAGCCTGACAACACGAATTGCTGGCTGAAGACTTCAATGTCAATCAATCCACTTCCTATATGGACTTTCGTTGATTGTTTTCTGAATGGTGCCTACTACTATCTCTAGCCTATACCTACTCAATGTAAGTATTCGAAAAAAAGATAAGAGAAAGAGAAAGAGAGAGATAAAGAAGTAATATATTATATTATAATAGGATGAGTGTAAAAATTTCATCATCGGATGTAATAGTAAAAGTACTAAAAAATTTCAATGTCACATGAATTGATATGAATTGTGATGGTAGTAAAATTCCATTAAAATTTCACCAAAACTTTCTATTAAATTTAGTTGTATGATTTTGGTTCAAATCAAAGAATTTATATGTATAACTAATTCTATGACTAATGTGTATTATCTGTATTCTAAGTATATACTTGAGTAGCTATATACTCGTACTCGTATGGTTATGATACGTAAGAGTTTTCTTTTTTTTTTTTCTTTTCTTTTGATGTCAACGCAACTTTCACCACACACACACACAGATCAGGTTGGATCTAAATATCTTTGTATGCGCATTTCGTTGCATCTAATAAATAAATAAATATATATATATATATATATATATATATACAAAGAAAAGAAAATGTATTTAAACATTAGCATAAACAAATGAATTTGTTGCTATTTGTTGTGTATTTCAGAAACGTTTCTTCATCTTTCCTTTTTCCCTTTTCACCACCACCAACCCACACAATTCAAATCAAAAAAAAAAAACTCATGTTTATAAAGTACAAGTTTAAGTACAGAAGATGATGAGGAAGAAATCTAAATTTATTTTTTTAATGCAATCCAGGTATAAGATATTTTATTTAATCTTAAATCATAAATTATTAACTTTATTTTGTTTTATAAAAATGAGTTGTGGCCAGGCACAGAAACAACCGACGATTTAAAATAAATTAATTTTCAAACATTATTCCTATATACCTATATATAAAAAGTATAAAAAAAAATATTTTTAATACTCGAATTAAAATGATTAAATTTATGATCTTGGTTTTTATTTTTTAGTTTAATTACTCAATTATTGGTTAATTTTTAGAGAAATATTTTCCGACAATGAATATAAAATTAATTAATACTTTGTAAACTACCACTTCTGGTTTCCAGATATACACCAAAAGTTGATGAATTCGTGATACTGATGCATGTGAAATTTGGTGTGAAAACAATACCTTCCCTTAATATCGTGGGCCGGTAAAAAATTAAAAGAAAAAAAAAATTATATTTTTATATTATATTTTTTTTCCCTTGAAAATAATAATTAAAAATAAGTTCAGTGCAGTCAATTATATACATATTATATATCTTCTCATCAAGTTTTAATAATTTATATACTCTCGTTTGCTCATTTGCTTTCGCTTAAATTCTTAATTAGGGTAATTTTCACTTTGTCCCTAAACTTAAAAGTACACCCTCTCTTTATCTACTCTCCTTTCTAGTAGGCGTTAATGTCTGTAAGCGTTGACTGACTATTCATGTTGAATTTTTTTTTTCTTGTTTTTTGTTTATAACCATTAAAGTTTACCAAAGTTATGCTCCAAGTTTGCTTATTTATTTATTTATTTTTTGTTTAACCTATCATTAATTATAATTTAAGATTGTTTTTAATTAAAATAAAAAAATTAATATTTTACAGATATTATATAAATCTTTATGAAATATAATAATAATAAAATATAATTATTTTTTTATTTATTTATTTTTTTAATATCATTAGTGGAAAGTAGAGAAGTTTGGTCAAAGATAGGCGTAGAAGAATTTTCTAGTATAATTTTTACCGAGCGACGATATTAAGGGAAGGAATTGTTTTCACACCAAATTTCACATGTGGAGATTTTTACATATCTACACGAATCATGCATTTTCTTAACAGAAAAAAGTATGTTTGTCTATCCGTCTGTCCAAAAGTATGTCTGTCTATCCGTATGCAACTTGAACGGCTCAGCGGATTTTGATAAAATTTGGTATATTTAGTTAATGCATCAGTACCAAGAATTGATCAACATTTGGTGTATACCCGGAAACCAGAAGTGGTAGTTTACAAAGTATTAATTAATTTTATATTCATTGTCGGAAATTTTTTATTACATTAAACTAACTGGTGAAATAAAAAATACATAGTATATATATATATATATATATAATGTTTTGAATTATTTATAAATCGACAGTCGGTTCTGTGGCTGGGCAAGGCTTATTTTTAAAATATAATTACAATTTTTTAATACAGATATCTCATACTATTTGTATTATATATCATAGAATATATATAATTAATTATCAGTAAATAAAATCAATATTTTAAAAAGAAGTGGTTTATTTTTAAAAAGACATTAAATAATAATAATAAGTAAATAAATAATTAAATATGCATACCTATCATAGGTGTTAGTAAGTAAATAGTATATTCACCTAAAATGATATTTAATAAATAATTAATTAAATAAATTTATTTATTTTTAATTTTTTAACACTGCAAATCTCACGCGCCAACACGTGACGTGAAGCCATCAACAAAGATTCAAACATGCGCTGATTTAATAAATATTATTTATTAATTTTAATTTATAATTTATATATAATTAAATTTAATTTAAATATAACATATGTTAATAAATCCAATTCAAATTTGCGAGATAGTCTAGTGGAGACACTCCAGATTTTTTATAAAGTTGACACAAAATCTTACATCTATAGTCGATAGCCCAGAGCTCATAGTTATTTGTTTACAATAGTAAAGAAAGAGATCATCTTTTTGTGGAAGTTAATTTAGAGAAAAAATATACTGATATCTTTTTTTTGTTCTTAACTCACCCTTAACTGATCATTAAATATCTTGTTTCGGATTCTAGACAAGTAAAGGATGGCGCCTACTCCACCCCCCCCCCCCCACACACTCTACTCTCATCCACATACACACACACAAACAGACAAGATAAGCCATCTTTTCTTGATGTTTTTTTATTTATTTATTTATTTTTTTGTCATCTTCATTTTATTGTTTGATAAAGAGTTGCTTTGTGTATCTAAAGTGACCGATTTTGGTTGGCCCTTTAAAAACTTGAAATGCTCAAAGCTTTTGTTACATTAAACGGAGATGACAAATTGGCAAAGGCCCCTTTAGAAATTGAACTTCTTGGATGGAATATAAAGCGAAATTTTTCAACTTTCATCAATCATTTAGTTAAAAGGGGCCTCATGTGTTATGAATAATTAAACGAAGGTTTAAATATTTAACTTTTTTTTGTTGTTTTCCATAAAGAAGAAGAAGAGGACAAAAAAATGAAGATAGTTACAATATATATCTATACTAATCCTAAAATAAAATATAACTTTTCTATAATAATAAATCAATTTATTATAATAATATAATGGAAAATTAGTTAAATTATTTATTTAAAAAATAATGAAATTTATTGATATTCATAATATATATAAAAAATTAAAAATCTAGACAGACTTTTCTTTAGGTGGTTCAGCATAACAATACATAATTATAATTTCTTTAAATAATTTCATTGAATAAATCGCTTTTTTGAAAATTTAACCTGAACATTTTTTTTAACAAACAATTTTCAATTGATTAATGAAAGAAACCTAATATAGTAGTGTAGTATTCACATACTTTACTCAAGTGAGTATAATACAAGAGCCTGAGGATGATCTACCTAAATGTCGATATATGATATATAAAGTTTAATAAAATTTATATTGAAACTTGAAACCTAGTGTTTTTAATAACTTACCTTTAACCTATTGATTTATTTTATTTATTTTTTTAAATTTCTTTTTAATTAATTGAAAATTGTTAAAAAAAAATTACAAATAGATATAATGTTTCATTGACAGGTCAGTCCAATCTATAAATCTAATTAAAATTGCTCTATATAAGGTAATGCGATACAATGCGGTGCCAGTATGGAGTTTTTGCTTATTTATGCTATATTTTGAAATTAATTCATTGGTAGTAGCAAAAGTGTTTTTATTGATTATGTTGGTGAATATTTTGAAAAGTAATAAAGCCAATTTTTGATTACAACTCAAATTTTTTTTTATTATTAGGCCTAAAATAAAAAAAATATCAACTCTCGTACGTGTATATAAAAAAAAGATTTACTTTGATGTCTCTTGTGCAAATTTGCAATCTAATATTTAAAGCTTGATTCTATTTACTTAAATTTAGTCGATAAAATTACATTCATTATTATTCATGAAATCTTTGAATATACAAATAAGAAAAAATAAATAAATAAAAAAATAAAAAAATAAAAAACATGTAAAATATACTTTTATAAAATGAACTTTTGATATATGCACGTTGAGTAAGACAAAAGTGTTTATAAGGTGTTTATGAGGCGAGTATGTCTTTCTATATCAGAATACTTCCTTTTCTATTGTACAATATTTAATATTGATGATTGGAATCATCTTTATTTATGCTTTTTATTTTGTCTTATTATTTAATTATATTATAAATTTTAATTATTAGATTCGAAAATATTATAAAAATAATTATTAAAAGAAATGTAAAACAAATTAATAATAAATATTCTCCTTTCTACTCTATTCTTATTTTATAATCTCACTCCTGTCTCTCTCTATTTATACATAAAATTCACACCATAGATAATATTTATAAATAAAAACGATCTGTATTGGTTTCAGCATCTGAAAAAATCATCTTTGTTAGTTTTGTCTTAATTTAAAATAGTAAATTTAAATGACGTCAGCAACTACGCCAGTCAGCGATTCCATAAATATAAAATATTATAAATATAAATAAAATTAAATTAGAAATATTTATTTGAATAATATTTTGTAATCAAATTACGAAATATTATGTTATATCTACAGGCCATACTTTTCTATCTTTCGGTGAATTAATACGTACGTTTAAGGGCTGTATGATTTATGACTATTTTTTTAAAATTTATGTTCTTTTAAATTATTTGAAATTGTTTCATATATTTTGTCGTTTATTTATTTTAAATAATAATCTTAATCTTAAATATTCATAGCTCATAAGGAATCATTTTTTAAAGTACCGAGCTGTGGCTCGGTGAACCAGGTACTTTACATATAATGTAGTATAAATAATAAGTAAATGAATGCTTTCTACCCTTTCTTCCTCTCTTTTTATCTCTCTTAGTGATTTGTAATTATTTTATCAATTATCAATTTATATATATATTTATAGATAAATAGATAAATAGATATGAAATATTTGTTTTGTTTTGTCTTGTTTTTCATTAGAATAGAGATTACATAAAAAGATTAAATTAAAGCAGAGATTTTTAATAGATTTTGTCTCTTGATTTTTTAGATTCAACCTGAAGGAAGCCTCTTACATTAATGAGAAAGCAACGATGCATTTGTTGATTAACAAAGCCGTTATCCATAGGTATACCATACTTTTATAGAGATATGTACTTGTATATATTTATTCAATATACATATTTATGTGTTATTTAGTAGAAAATATAAGATAATTTATTAATGGATTATAAATATTCAAAGATAAGGAAAGAAAAGTACTTTTAATATCTAAATTTGTATTTTAATAAATATAATTCATTCTCTATATTGTATAAAATATTATTATTAAAATTAATTAATTCTAAATAAAAACAAACCGTACATACATATATTCTACGAGGGTCATTCAACAAGTACTTAGCCTCACCGCCCGATGGCGCTGCTATCACAAAAGAGTTTTACCATCATGTAGTACATTCTTTTACTAGCCTACTGACAAAGTTTCAGTCTATTCCCTTCGCTTCCAAAGGCTGTCAAAACAAAACTAGTAAAGGGAATTGATTGAAACTTTGACAGTAGGCTAGTAAAAGAATGTACTACGTGATGGTAAAACACTTTTGTGATAGCAGTGCCATCGGGGGGTGAGGCTAAGTACTTGTTGAATGACCCTAGTACCTAAACTTATTTATTTTTATTTATTTATTTTATTATTATTAATATCATTATTATTTACATCCCAACAATTGTATAAATGTATTTTATATAAAATAACATCCCCTTCATCCCTTCGATCAGATGGACAAACACTTCCATTACCCAAACATTATAATGGGGCTTGATGAATATTTGTAGTTGGGCTTTTGTTACATTCTGCTAACCCTCGACTAACACTGACGTTCATTGTCTTTTGCCATGTTTCGCGATGGGAAAATTCTTTAAGAGAATCGATCTCGACAACTTTTGGATCCTGGGCAATTCTGTTAATTAATAAATTGATTAATTTATAATGTTACGTTCAGAGTATCCAATTATTTATTTATTTCTTTTTTATGGGTAAATTTATAGATTTATATTATTTTAAGAAAAATAAATTATAAAATTCTATTAAGAATTTAATTTTTATTATTGAATGATTCTTTTAATCCTTTTTGAATAATGGGCATAAAATATTAACCTATTCAGTCCATCCGAACGTTAATGTGAGAGAATATAGAGGTGTCTTTTATAAAATCTTAATTAAAATTAATATGAAAACTATTTTAGACCTTTTAGCGAATTAATCGTTGCCAAGAAATCGTTCCTTTCTCGTATTCGACTAAAATCATATTTACCTATTAATTACAAGAATAGAATTTATAATAAAAGGAGTGCACCTCCGCTAAATAATTTAAGGCTATTCAAAAGTTTAATTTGTTGTTAATAATAATAATAATAATAATAATAAGTGTGTTTGTGTGTCTAACAAATATATAATTAAGTTGAATGAATTTTTTTTTAATTGAGTCAAAGTGTGCACATTTCATTTTGTAAAAAAAATAAAATCTGGAGTGTCTCCACTCGACTATTTCGCAAATTTGAATTGGATTAATTAACATATATTATATTTAAATTAAATTATAAAATAATTATAATTGGATTGGATTAATTAATTAATTAATTTAAATTAAAACTTTTAATTTCATATCTAGTTTGAAATGAATTAATTTCCAGCTGGAGAAACAATTTCAAATAATTTAAATGTATCTATTAATGCAATAACCGGATATAACATAAATATTTTTAATTTTATTTTATTTATAATATATAAGGAGGCGCTGGCTACGACGTCGTGAAGGGCTGGGTGACGTCATATCATTTTAAATTAAGAAAAAACTAATGAAAATGATTTTTCCCGAGGATAAAATCAATACAAATGGCATGATTCGTGGAGATATATAAAAAAATCTCCACATGTGAAATTCGGTGTGAAAACAATACCTTCCTAACGTCGGTCGGTAAAAATTGCTGTAAGATCTCCCATATCTTCTATTAATACGGTTTCATACACTTTTCCTTTTTGAGTTATCCCATGACTGATCATATAAACAGTAACAAAATTCAGGGGACTTAAAAATGTATAATTTATTAATTATATATATACGAGTATATATATATATCACTAAAAGTAGATTATAAAAAAAAAATGTTTTAATTTAATTATTTTTGTTTTGCATTTACTATATTGATTTTATTATTTAATTAATTATTCTCTGTGAATTTTCATTAATATTTTAATATTTATTAAGGATATAAATAAAATGTCTTTTATAGCTACCTAAAAGTTTGTTAATTAGTTCTCTCTATTTTACAATTTATTTATTAAATTTATTTAATATAAATGCAAATGAAAACATTTGTGTTTTTTTAAATAATATATATATTTTTTTATAATTATATACATATATATATATATATATAGAGAGAGAGAGAGAGAGAGGGAAAGAGAAAATTTAAAATTTATTTGTACCAATTAAATTAAAGTGTTAATTGGTCAATTGTGTAAGTATATATAAATAATATTATTAATAATAATGACCCATGACTATGTATATGTACAATAGGTATGTACATACGTTATATAATATGTATTTACGTGATGATAAAAAAAACAATAATAAAAATTTAAAACATATTAAACATGTGTAATTTGAAAAGGTCATTTGATGTTTAAAAGTTGGGAATTCCAAAAACAAGTAAATGAGTTCAATTACAATTTTTATTGTTATTGTTTATCAAAATGAAATGGGATGAATAGGAGGAAGAGAGGGGGGGAATGGGTAAAAAAAAGAGATCAAGGTTCCCTAAATAATATTAATAATTATTATTATAAATAATTACAATTTAGGATAAATACATAGTAGAATCTGAATAAAATAAACTGGAGTGTCTCCACTCGACTATCTCGCAATTTGAATTGGATTAAATAACATAATATATTATATTTAAATTAAAATTAATAAATAATATTTATTAAACCAGCGATCTTTGGCTCTTTGTTGATAGCACCACGTCACGTGTTGGTGCGTGAATTGCAGTCTTGTTAAAAATTTAATTCCGGTACTTTCATCGATTCAAACAAGCAGAAATTCTATATTCACCAGTTGTATACAATTTTTAATCATATAAAAAACTATCAAACATATATCTTTATTTTTTCGGTCACTTTAAAGGAAAAATATCTTTATTTTTTCGGTCACTTTAAAGGAAAAAAAATCTAAACGTTGTAGGTGTGATGATCCTCTCCCGGTTGAACAACATTTCTCAAAAGTTGATAGAGAACTACGAATTTTGAATAATGCGCGTATACACAATTTCATGATTCTAGCTTGAACCGTTTATGCGTAATCTTGTCCACACACACACACACACATACAGACATTTTTCTCAACCTTAGTGAAAATGATTCAGGAACCTTCAAAACATATAAAAACATCAAAATCGAAAATTTTCGTGATCGCAATACTATCTCTGTCTAGATAGTAAAAAAATGTTTAAAAATTTATGAAAAAAGCAAAGAGAAGAAGGTGAAGGAAAAATGAAGATACTTTAGGATATAAAAAACAGTTGAAAGAAGTATTGTATCTGCTTGTATATGCTGCTGTTAAACATTTCATTATTTCATTTCAACTACAAAGCTAGTAAATTATTTTTAATTAAAATAAATATTTTAGATATTAATTAGGGAACTCGTAAGTTATTAGCCACAATTGAAAAAAAAATAAATAATAAAAGATACATTTAATGCAAATGTAAAATTATTTTTTTTGTTCTCTCATATTAAAGTTGTTTAATAAATAATAATAATAATAATAATTTATATAGATTCAGGTTTTCTTGTTATCTAAAAAAAAAAAAGTATAAACCCCTGTGGTATCATTCATTAAAAATTAACGAATAGAATGAAAGAAGAAAGAGAGAGAGAGAGAGAGAGAGAGAAGGAATGAGGGAAGTATGGAGGGAAATAGAAAGAGAGAGAGAGAGAGAGAGAAGGAATGAGGGAAGTATGGAGGGAAATAGAAAGAGAGAGAGAGAGGGTTCTTTGTATTATTCTACCTTGTGGCTTTCATTTCACCAAAACAAACGAAAATGAACGAAGAACAAAAACAAAATAGAAGAGGGAAAAAAAATGGTTTGGAGCTTTCAATTAGTGGTAAAACAGACAGACATACCCACTGGATGGTAAACAGTGAAAAGACAAACAATCATCGACCACGAATCCATTTGTGTTCCAATGGGTGAGGATTCAATGAGAAGGAGAAGAGGTGGGGGGTGGGGAGGGGGGGGTGGAAGAGTGAAGAGAATATGATCTATGCAGATCATGTTCTTGGTTGGTGAAATAAAATTGAGTTTCCCAGGTGGAATATCAAGTAATCAGTTCATTTTCATGTTTCATTACTAATTAAGTTGCACAAGTGACCCGGAGGGACTTTTGGACTCTGATGGATTAAGACCTCAATCATAGGAGAACGTTTCAGTTTGTCAGGAATGGCAGAATTAACCAATCACTCATTCCTTCTTGCAAGACAATTAATTTATATAATATATGTAAGTTATATGCAAGGTGAATTTTGAATTATTTCGAAAAGTATTTATTTATTGATCACAATATCTATTTTGTCCCCTTCAAAGTAATTCCCCTCAGATATAATGTACTTATGCCAGCGCTTTCTCCAATCCAATCGTCGAAGCACTTCTGAAATGCGCTTTTCGGTCTGGCCATCAGCTCGTTCTTCGATTCCAACTTTATCTCATCCATTGTGGCAAAACGCTTTCCTTTCATTGGTCTCTTTAGTTTTGAGAAAAAGTCACAGGGAGCCAAATCTGGTGAATAAGGCGATTGAGGCATGATTACGGTGTTGTTTTTGGCCAAAAAATCACGAACAAGCAATGATGTGTGAGCTGGTGCATTATTGTGATGCAGAATCCATGATTTGTTTTTCCACAATTCCGATCATTTGAGTCACTTCCTTAAAGTATTCCTTATTAATAGTATAACCTGTTAGCAAGAACTCATGATGCACCACGCCATTGTAATCGAAGAAAACAGAGAGCAAAACCTTCACATTAGATTGAACTTCTCGGCTTTCTGTAAAGCGCTTGTATCATTTATAAAAATTTTTCTGAGACAAAGTAGACATGCCGAACGCCACAGTCAACATTTTAAGTGCGTTGGAGCACTTTATTCCATTTTTGAGATTCAGATTCTTTGACCCATTTTTTTTAAGTAAACAATCGAAGAACACACAAAACGTGACTAACTTTTTCAGTTGTCAAAAACAAACTACTAATGTAAACATATGAGAAACGTATGTGTACCAACATAACAAAAAAAAAATTCGATAATCGAATGTACAAACACACACAATGAAACGTAAAGTTATTACATTAAAATTTTTTCTAATTAATAATATGATACATCCTCTGAGAGTTTAGAGAGGAGGGTAAAGCCCTTGTTAAAGGGACTAGGTCCAAGGAGAAAAGCAAGAGCAAATTCTATAAATTGGTATAAACTTAAATGAATTAATTTTCAATTAAAATTAAAAGCATAGTTTTACACATTAATTTATAATTAAAATATAAATAATATCATTTCAATTGATAATATTGAAAAACAAAATCTATATCGATCTATGTCAATGATCAATCTATCTAATTTTGAAATGAAAACAATAATCAAGTTGTCTCCTTATCTATATTCTTTCTTTTTCTTTTTCTTTCATTTCTCTTTCCCCTTCTCAAAATTTCAAATTATGAATATATTGTAAATAAATATCATCATCATTTCAATTTCTCAAATTTAAATTAATTTTTTGAAAAATTTTATGCAAAATAAAAAAAAAAACATTCCTTATGTTTATTTATGTATTTAGTTTCATTAATTTATCTATTAATAAAATTAAGAAATATTAAAAATATTTAATATTGTGTTTAGTGAATGCATAGATAATAAATTAATTAAGATCTCAATCTCTTTCTCCCCCACTTTATATATATATTGTTAAATATAATATCAATCGGAATTATAAGATTGAAATAGATTATGATGGATGGAGAGAGTAGAAAGCTAGAAAATAGAATGAATAGATTTTATTTAATTTATATTCATGAATGCTGTGAGCCACATGAGATTAGAAAGGTACTAAGTGATTCAGAATAGAGATTGAACGATTGAACGATTGATACTGGTTAATTCAAATATCAAGAATTTTAAAGTTTACAGAGTCCTAAACACAGACCATCTATAAGACTAGTAAACTCTATTGTCTTTGCTTAAACAAAGTTTTTGGCGCCACCATGCGAGTGCAGACAGTAACTAAAAAAGAAAAAAAAAATCGTGCTTTTGCATGTAGAGTTATCGGTTATGCGCCTGCAGCGCCTCTTAGCGGTACCACATAGAGATATCATATTTAAAAAAAATGGTTTCACCGATTTCTAAGGAGTTAGAGGGTCCTGGTCCTAGAGATAGATAGATAGATAGATATTAGATATGAAAATTGAGGAAAGGCAGGAAAAACTCAATATCATTAGTTATTACATTTTTGTGCAAATTATATATTTTTATACAAGTAATATAACTTAGGTAACTCATTTAGAATAAAATATAAATTTAAAATAATAATAATAATAATAATTTAAATTAAATTTTGTTTTAAATAACTCATAACTCATAATAACTTATAGATAGATAGATCGATAATTATAGCCATTGAATGAATGAATTACTTGTCGGTAGTATAGTGATGAGTAACCCGCCTGTCACGCTTGAGATCGGGGTTCGATTCCCCGCCGAGGATGGGAGAGGGTAGGAGTTGGATGGTTGTGTTCAGGATAGGGACATTTGGAGAAATGTGGATGCTGCAGCCAAGAAATTTCGAGTTCCGTAGAGTCACAGAGATAAATAGATAGATATAACATATATACAATAATAATATATATATATATAATTAAAATAATTTTATTTAAAAATTATAACTAACCAACAAATTTATTTTAACAAAACAAAAACTTGCCAATTGATGAATTTTAATATAAATAATTAAAATAAATAAAAAGCTAACCCAAAGATTAGCACAACCAACAAATGTCAATAATAAACATGAAGTTATCGACAAAAAAGATCGTTTTTTTAATTTATTAAAATCTACGACCAAAATAACATCAAAACAAAGATTAAAGAAAACTCTGCTCAAGGCATATTACTAAATAAGTTGATCTGTGGTCAGTACCGACCCACGGTTTGAAATAAATTAATTTCCAATTAACATGGCATTCACTGGTGGGGTTTCGATAACATCCAAAACAAAGTCGTTGAGAAAGACGGTATCAGTCAGTTAATCAATATTTTTAAATAATATATTATATATAGGTTGAGGTAATTTTTTTTTTTAATTAAAATAATTTATAATTAAAATAATTAAAAACATGTTAATGCCCAGACATGCTAAAAATATTTTTTTCTGTTAATAAAATGCACGATTCGTGAAGATATGTAAAAATCTCCACATGTGAAATTTGGTGTGAAAACACAATACCTTCCCTTACTATCGTCGGTCGGTAAAAATGATCATTAGGTATACGAAAAATATTGTTTTCAAAGAACTATTTAATTAAATGCTGCAAACCACGATAAATGCACAAAAAAAATATAATATTAATATTTTTATTTTTTAAGTTAAATAAATATAAACAAAAATGTCTTACTGTGGATGAAAATAATATATCTTTTTCTTTTTAATTTTTTTTTTTATTTTTATTATTATTATTATTATTATTATTATTATTAAATGATAAATGGTTGAATGTTGAGGAGTAACTTTGCAATTGGGGAGCGAGGTCTCGAGACACGCCAAAGAGAGAGGGCAATTTATAAATCTTACCCTCATCCCTTGTCTCTCCCATTCACTCGCTTTCCTCTTTCCAACTTGTCGAACAGTTTTGACAGCGTATAACGAGATAGTGAACGATGGATGGAAGGGCAAAATGCAGCAGATGGACTTGGAAGATCATTTCTCTCAAATACATCCGATATGGCCATCTATTATCGCCATAAGGTTCATCTACAAAGTGATTCGTGAGTCTGTAAATGGTCGGATAATTCAAATTAGACTAGAAGCGAATGAATATGAATTATTATTTTAATAATTAAGGACACTAGCAAATAATATCAGTGAAAAGTTGAACGTTGATAAAAAGAAAAATAAGCTGGAGTGTCTCCACTCGACTATCTCGCAAATTTGAATTGGAATAAATAACATGTATTATATTTAAATTAAATTTAATTAATTATAAAGTATAAATTAAAATTAATAAATAATATTTATTAAACCAGCTCATGTTTCTTTCTTTGCTAATGGCACCACGTCACGTACTGGCGCGTGAATTGCAGTCATGTTAAAAAATTAATTCCGGTACTTTCAGCGATTCAATCAAGTTGAAATTCTATATATAGCAATTTTATACAATTTTTAATCATTAGGAAAACTATCAAACACATATCTTTATTTTTACGGTCACTTTAGAGGAAAAAAAATCAAAACGTTGTAGGTAATGACCCTCTTCCGAATGATCTACATTTCTCAAAAGTTGATAATAAAACTACGAATTTTGAATAATGCCCGTATACCAAATTTCATTATTCTAACCGTTTTTGCGTAATCTTGTCTACATACACACATACACACACAGCGAGAGACATTTTTCTCAACCTTCAAAACGTATAAAAACATCAAAATCTCGATATCGAAAATTTTCATGATCGCAATACTATCTCTGGCCAGATAGTAAAAAATGATTCAATTCAATTATGAGTTTAATGGAAATGTGACATTTCATCATAAAAAAAAATTATCATAATTATGATTATTTTTAGATGAATGATAAAATATTCACACAAACAAAATGATAGCTGGGGGGATTGCAAATATGCATGGACATATTCTGTGAATTTGACAAATACTAATGATTTATTATAAAAATAAGGTCTCTCAATTCAATTTCTAGTGATATAAAGTAAATAATTCATTGATTAATAACTAAATAAATTTCTATTTTTTTTTTATTTATATTATAATTTCATTTTAAGTTGAAATTATATACAGGTTTTAGTATAGAGTATATGTACAGGGTGTCCCGAAATGAAAGAGCAGATTTCACTTTTGTAATACCGACAAACTATGAAAGATAGAAACACATTGCGCATGTCATTGGATAGAGGAAGGTTCCAAGTTTTGACACTACATCATACATAGGAGTGCCATGTGTTGCTCGAGAAACATCGAAATGGTAGTCCATTTCATTTCATACACGCATCAACTGGTCCCTGTTTATTAAATTGACAGCTTCAATAATTCGATTTCGCAGATCTTGAAGAGTAGCTGGCATAGGTAGGATAAACACTGTTTCTTTTATGTACAGTGAGTAAGATCTGGGGACCTGGGAGGACAGAAACAATGAACAATGTGGTCGCCATGTTGCTAGAAACAAACAACAGCGCTGCTGTGTCAAAACTTTGAACCTTCCTCTATCTAATGACATGCGCAATGTGTTTTTATCTTTTATAGTTTGTAATGCGAAATTGTAATCCGCTCTTTCATTTTGGGACACCCTGTATATTTTAGTATATAATATATATTGGATGCCTCTCTCTATTTGTTATGTGTGTGTTTAATTTTAATGCTACATATTGATTGCATTGTACATGAATTGTAATCATTTGAAAGTGTAAATTCGTTAAAATGGAAATTTATGACTTTATTAGATTACTTGATAATCGGTAATTAATTTATATATATTTGTCATATATAATATAATATAATTAAATATATTTAATATCAAATATTTGATAAAAAAATTATATCACCTTATTATTTAAATTAATGATGAGTGATGAATTTGAAATTGTTATATTTATGTATTTATACATAACTACATAAATTGTTAAGGCAGTTTTATTATAATGTATGAATTGCTCATTTTTACTTGCTAGAATTATTTGGAATGTTTTCATTGGAACATACATAAATTTATATTCTTTATATTTTATTCTAAATATATTTATTACACTCTAAATATAATATATGTATAAAGTTATATGCGAGGTTTGTTTAAAAGAAAAGGAGGATTTTGAATTATTTAAAAAAGTATTTATTTATTAATCAATATCATTTTGTCCCCTTCAAAATAATTCCCCTCCCTCCGATATAATGCACTTATGCCAGCGCTTCTTCCAATCCTCGAAGCAGGTCTGAAATGCGCTTTTTCGGTATTATTCCTTATTAACAGTAAAACCTGTTGGCAAGAACTCATGATGCATCGCGCCATTGTAATCGAAGAAAACAGTGAGCAAAACATTTGATCGAACTTCTCGACCTTCTGTAAAACGCTTGTATCATTTATAAACATTTTTCTGAGACAAAGTAGATTTGTTGAATGCCAAAGTCAACATTTTAAGTGCGTTCGAGCACTTTATTCCGTTTTTAACGCAAAATTTAATACAGATTCTTTAAAAAATCGAAGAACACAAAAAAACGAGACGTGTATTTTATAACATGTATGTATATGGTATGGTAGGTAAATTGGTATAATATGTGTTGGTGTACTTCTGGAAAAAAGCTGGAGTGTCTCCACTCGACTATCTCGCAATTTGAATTGGATTAAATAACATAATATATTATATTTAAATTAAATTTAATTGATTATAAATTATAAATTAAAATTAATAAATAATATTTATTAAACCAGCGCATGTGTCATGTTCCCACGGCTACTTGTGCTCACATAACTAGAATAAGTTATTATAGGGATTGACAGGATCCACTATCTGTCAATCAACTTCGTAATTTAGTGTATTCTGACCCGACCTAACATCTGGTCAAAGAATGGTCCATCCTAACCCTTTCTTTAGATTTAAGTTATTATAGGGATTGACAGGGTCCACTATCTGTCAATCAACTTCGTAATTTAGTGTATTCTGACCCGACCTAACATCTGGTCAAAGAATGGTCCATCCTAACCCTTTCTTTAGATTTAAGTTATTATAGGGATGAACAAAGCCCAAGAAATGTCAACCCACCTAATTAATTTAATATCTGCTAGCAATTAACGTCATGACCAAGAGACGGCTAAGTGTCGTCCAGATGAATGTCTTAAATCACCCACCTAGACACTTTTTTCCCTCAGCCCCTTCTACGAACCTCCATGTGTCCCCTCAGCTCCCCCGCCCCCTAGTCAAGTAATATATATATGGAGAGCAGAAATTGCAGACGATTCAATTGCTAGTCTTTAGTTCTTAGTTTTAGTTTTAAGAAACTCAACACACACCTTTTCGGCCTTGTATGATTTTGTAACAAGTTCACAAATAAAACTTCTATTTCCTTCTTTATAAAAATTCGCCTTTTATTGTTACCTTTTAACTACCTACTATCCTAGTAGGAAGGTAAGCACATAACTGGCACAGTCGGTATTTTTTGCGAACGTAATATTTTACGTAAACTTTTCTAAGTTTTATCGCGAACGGTGTTAAAACTTCAACATCTTGCTTCAATCTCCGATCAACTGACGGCGTCTGATCATCGTCTTCAGCTATCAAGAAGCAGGAGAAGTCACCGCGAGCTTACGAGCCTACCACGACTACACGACACTGAGGAAAGCGACGTCCACTGCCTTAACGAGGAGCGGTTCAAGCAAATAATCCCAGGTCACCTATAAATACTAGGAGCGGTTATCATCTCTCCGAAGGGCGCAGTCATCAAGGAAGGAAAAGAAGAAGAAAAAACGTGAGCCATATAAACAATCATACACCAAAATTAATTAAGCCTAAATTTAAATAAATAAAATCAAAATTATAAATAAAATTTTAACAATTAAATAATTTTTTTAATTAATTAAAATAAAAAAATATAATAATAAATTGCCAATTAAATATAATAATTAAATAAAGAAAATAATAATTAAATAAAGAAAAATAATAATTAAATAATGAAAAATAAATAAATGATATTAAACTAAATAATTAATTAAAATAAAATAATAAAAGAGAATTGATTGAAATAATTAAACGATAATAAAATAATCTTTGAATAGTTAGTTAATAATAAATCTGAGAAGGAGCGGTCATTTTTACGCAGCTGTATCTCAGGAATATAACGTAATTAACAATAATAAAGATACTCCGAGGAAGTTTGATCCATTAATGCGACCAAACCTCGTGAAAAAGTTAGGAATAAAATAAAGAAATAAAAAAAAAAAAAAAAATTAAATAATTGATTGAATTGTAATAATAAATAATAATTGAATAATTAATTAAAATAAAAGTGAATAACTGATTAAATAAAAGAAATAATAATTAATTAAAAATTAAAATTAAATAAAATAATTTAAAATATAAAATAAATAAAAATTAAAATTGAATTATTAATAAAAAATAAATATAATAAATAGCTAAATAATTAATAATAATAAACAAACAATTAAAATAAAATAAAATAATTAAAAATTATAGTAAAAATAAAATAATCTAAGCTTCAAAAATGAATGTAAGTGATTTATTAAATTGTATCCCCATTTTCACGGGCGACTCAAATAAATTGGAAAGGTTTATCAGTACAGTTGATGCGGTTTATAGAGGTATCTCCCACGACCACCATCAATTCCTCCTTTTGTTTGTTAGGAATAAAATTCAAGGCCAAGCCGACGAATTATTAACTCACGTTAGTCTGACCATTTGGGAAGATCTGAGAAAAGTGCTTAATGACTTATTTTTAGAAACAAAAGATGAGAGCACCCTCCGCCGCGAACTTTATGACATGGAGAGGTCTCGAGCCAAAATTATAGATAGGTATAAAAAAATTCAGGAGCTTATCGGAAAATTCGCAGCGCGCATCAACGCGTCAAATGAAACCTCCAGTGGCAAGGAAGTGGCCAAAAGGCATTTCGAAACGGATGCTGTTAACATTTTCGTTAGGTCTCTCCCGGAGCCAGAAAGATCGCAAATTATAGCGCAAAATTTCAAAACAATCAATGAAGTTTTTAGTTACTTATCGAATAAAACCAGTCTATTAAGTAGGGAGAACAATGTCAATAATTACAATTCCGATGGACAGCAAAGGCCTAGACAATTCGTCCCCAGGAGTCACTCCTATCATAATAATTATTATCAAAATTACCACCCCCCTCCCCGCCACCACAATTCACAAGGCTTCTTTAACCAATTCAACTCACCAAATTTTAACCAACCCCCCCAATTTAGAAACAATGGAAATCGCCAACATAACCCTCACCACAGCCACCCCCCTTGGTTCGGCAACCAACAACAAAATTTTTATCCCCCTTCCACCCCTATGAGTATTCAAACGACTAGATCAAGAAACGCTCGTTCTGACCGATCTAGAATGAACCTTCATGAATTTAACAACATTAGGGACGAACAGAATAATTTTTTAGATATAAAAACCCAAATTAATAGCGAGAATTTAAAAAAAGAAAGTGTAAATTTAATTAATCAAAAAATTGATAATATAATTCCTATTCAAATAGAAAATAATTCGATTAAACTAGAAAAATTACAACGAGATGAAAGAAATAAAATTAATATTAACTCAAAAGATAAAGATCTAGAAATTATTAATCCAAGTGAAATAAAAAATGAATCAACAGAGATCTTGTTAATATTAAACAACGAAGAGGAGTCTATTATAAACATACCTAGTAGACATGGTAAAGAAAATGATTCTAAAAAATTATATGACAATGATTTATCTTTACAAGTGCAATTGGAAGATGTAGGACTGGAAAATAATTCTTTGAATGAAAATTTAAATGAAATGGAATTGTTTCTAAAATCTAAAGACGATGAATTAAAACTTAAATCAGAGATTTCCAATGAAGAGAAAAAATTATTAGAAGAGAAATTGAATAATGAAATGAAAACCTCCAATAAATTAAGGGATGATTTACAAAATAATTTATGTTTATTAGAAGAACGGAAAAAAGAAATTGATAATTTAAATACCAAAATAAATAAAATAAAAAAAGAAATAATTATTACTAAATCCTCCGATTATGATAAAGAAAAACAATTAGTTTCTTTAATTGATGGTTTAGAAAATCCTAAAAGAAAAAAATCACAAATATGTTCTCAATTAACAGCAAAAGAAACAGACTTAAAAGATTTAAATGATAAAATCGGCATTTTACAAAAATATAAAAAAGTCGAAGATGGGCAGCAAGCAATAAATAATACCCATCAAAGAACAATCGACATGATACCCTTCGAAGTTTTATTAGAAGTTAAAATGAAAAACGAAAAAGATATGCATATGCGTGAATTAATAGGAAAGGAATTGATAAAACAATTCGATAACGAGAGAGAAGAATTAAGAAAAAGTAGGAAAGAGCAAATATTAAAATTTCATGAAGAAATTCGAATATATAATTGGAAAAGATATCGAAAGGCTACCAAATACAAACAATTTGGATCTGATATAATAATTAAACAGAAATATTTAGGTCCTTATCGGGTTATTAATAAATTTATAAATGATAGATATCAAGTAGAAGTGTCAGGTAAGGAGCAGGGACCACAAACAACCTATACAGGAGCCGAGTATATGAAACCCTTTCCCTTTCCCTTAACTTTATTATTATTATTATTGAATATGTATTTAAATATAATTTTGAGGACAAAATTTTATTTGACAGTACAGGATCTGATTAATCAAATCTCCCAGATGTCACTTTATATAAATTCCTTACCTCCTCGATTTGCTCAAACTATATAAAATTAATATTGAAATTAATGATTTTTTGGGAGGCAGCTAAATTCATCAGACCTTTCTGTAAAGTCCATAATGACATTATTGACATTGTCCTCGAAATACCGAACTATAGCGAGAAAGAATCTAATATAATTCAAATCACCCCCATACCTAGATACCAAGAAGGGCAACTCGTACTACTAAATGAACCGTTCCAATATATTGTAGCAGATAACTTAGACTTAAAGAAAATAACTAATTGTATAATTAATAATAATAATAAATACTATTGTAAGGTTAGCCAGGAGAAGGCAAGTAATTGTACAAGAAACTTAGTAATTGATAATAACAGCAAAAATTGTAAATCTCACCCCCTAAAACATTTCCCACAGTTTTTAGTGATCCCTAACAGTGAAGTGGTAATCATAAATGTAATAGATAATAATAATGTAAAAATTAATTGTAAAAGAGTCAATACAACATTGTCAAGAGGATTGTATAAAATTGTAAATAATGAATGTATAATTAACAATAGAAAGATTCACACGATTTACAGGTCCAATACGGAAATTTCCATTCTCAATTTAAGTTTAAATATTAGGAAAATAGACACAAGCAAAGAAATCACTATGCATAGTATTAAAGAAATTAAGATAGATAGCCCCAGGCTAAAAGAAATTGAGGAAATTGGATCAGTAATTCACGAAAACAAAACCACATTGTTAATTATTACAATCATTATATTAGTATTAATTATAGTGACAATATTTGTAGTAGCATTTAAGAAACGCTTATTTGTAAGAAAAAACAGTCCCGTTGGAAATAGCAGGGTTCGATTCATATCAAGCAAAGAGACATGTAAAGAAAAAAACAGTTTAAATGAAAATAATAAAATTCAATTCATACCATCCAACGAAACATGTGGATGTATTCACTGAGAGTGGACAGATTAACTTCGCCCGCTAAAATTTGTTGGACAAATTTCCTTAGAGGGTGGAGGTGTCATGTTCCCACGGCTACTTGTGCTCACATAACTAGAATAAGTTATTATAGGGATTGACAGGATCCACTATCTGTCAATCAACTTCGTAATTTAGTGTATTCTGACCCGACCTAACATCTGGTCAAAGAATGGTCCATCCTAACCCTTTCTTTAGATTTAAGTTATTATAGGGATTGACAGGGTCCACTATCTGTCAATCAACTTCGTAATTTAGTGTATTCTGACCCGACCTAACATCTGGTCAAAGAATGGTCCATCCTAACCCTTTCTTTAGATTTAAGTTATTATAGGGATGAACAAAGCCCAAGAAATGTCAACCCACCTAATTAATTTAATATCTGCTAGCAATTAACGTCATGACCAAGAGACGGCTAAGTGTCGTCCAGATGAATGTCTTAAATCACCCACCTAGACACTTTTTTCCCTCAGCCCCTTCTACGAACCTCCATGTGTCCCCTCAGCTCCCCCGCCCCCTAGTCAAGTAATATATATATGGAGAGCAGAAATTGCAGACGATTCAATTGCTAGTCTTTAGTTCTTAGTTTTAGTTTTAAGAAACTCAACACACACCTTTTCGGCCTTGTATGATTTTGTAACAAGTTCACAAATAAAACTTCTATTTCCTTCTTTATAAAAATTCGCCTTTTATTGTTACCTTTTAACTACCTACTATCCTAGTAGGAAGGTAAGCACATAACTCATGTTTGGCTCTGTTCGCACCACGTCACGTATTCGCGCGTGAGATTTGCAGTGTTAAAAAATTAATTCTGGTACTTTCAGCGATTCAATCAAGCTGAAATTCTATATATAGCAGTTTTATACAATTTTTAATCATGTGAAAAATTATCTAACATATATCTATATTTTTACGTTCACTTTAGAAGAAAAAAATCAAAACGTTGTAGGTAATGACCCTCTTCCGAATGATCTACATTTCTCAAAAGTTGATAGAAAACTACGAATTTTGAATAATGCCCGCATACCAAATTTCATAATTCTCACACATACACACAGACATTTTTCTCAACCTAAGGGAAAATGATTCAGGGACCTTTAAAACGTATAAAAACATCAAAATCTCGACATCGAAAATTTTTGTGATCGCAATACTATCTCTGGCGAGATTCTAAAAATTACTACTACTAATCTTTTAATTCAACAATCTTTAATTGAGTTAAATTCATGAATTAATCTTATCACTTTTTATCAATTATCAATTTACTTATTTAATATTAATTACAAATTACAAAGTTGAATAGGAAAATCTATTACTCGCCTTGTGTAGGTATAGAATATATGTGCAATTAATTAATTAAATTTAATTATAATTAACGTTAAAAGAAGTAAAGAATAGCATAAAAGAATGCTTTTATTCTATTGGATTACAGTGATAGGATTTAAAAGGATTTATATTATAGCTATCTAGGATATAACGAGTTTAGGTATTATATTGTTTTAGATGTAAGTATATTATATCATACAAAGGTACGTGCATATACGTACGAGTATATATATATATACTCTACTAAAAATACTAAATACAATATCAATATATGTATGTGCGTACATATATATATATATATATATATATAAATGTAGAGAGGGAGTGGGATGATTGAAAGATAAAAATTGAAATGGCAAACGATCATATCATCGTATTATTTTACTCTGTCATATTTTTTTTTATGAATGATGAAATCGTTAAAATTAGATACAATATTACTTAATGGGGATTCATTTGTTATTTAGAACTAATTGAATGCATTCATTCCTATTTCAATAGTTGAAAAAAAATCATAATTTAAAACATTTCCCTACATCTCTCTCTTTTTTTCTCTCTCTTTCTCTCTCTCTATATATATATTAATTTTTAAAAATATTTTAATATGAATAGAAATATAAATTTTAATATTAACAAATAAAAAAAGAAATAGTGAATAGTGAAAATAAAATAAAAATTTTAATTAAAATATTGAAATAAAAAATAAATGAAATGTTTATAGGAATAAATAAATAAAAGCTGGAGTATCTCCACTCGACTATCTCATAAATTTGAATTGGATTAATTAACATATATTATATTTAAATTAAATTTAATTAATTATAAATTAAAATTAATAAATAGTATTTATTAAACCAGCGCATGTTTGGCTCTGTTGTTTGCATCACGTCACGTGTTGGCGCGTGATTTGCAGTGTTAAAAAATTAATTCTGGTATTTTCAGCGATTCAAACAAGCTGAAATTCTATATTCACCAGTTGTATACAATTTTTAATCATATGAAAAACTATCAAACATATATCTTTATTTTTTCGGTCACTTTAAAGGAAAAAAAATCTAAACGTTGTAGGTGATGACCCTCTCCCGGTTGAGCTACATTTCTCAAATGTTGATAGAAAACTACGAATTTTGAATAATAGCCGTATACCAAATTTCATGATTCTAGCTCGAACCGTTTTTCTAGTAATCTTGTCTACACACACACACACATACAGACATTTTTCTCAACCTTAGTGAAAATGATTCAGGAACCTTCAAAACATATAAAAACATCAAAATCGAAAATTTTCGTGATCGCAATACTATCTCTGTCTAGATAGTAAAAAAATGTTTAAAAATTTATGAAAAAAGCAGAGAAGAAGGTGAAGGAAAAATGAAGATACTTTAGGATATAAAAAACAGTTGAAAGAAGTATTGTATCTGCTTGTATATGCTGCTGTTAAACATTTCATTATTTCATTTCAACTACAAAGCTAGTAAATTATTTTTAATTAAAATAAATATTTTAGATATTAATTAGCAAACTCGTAAGTTATTAGCCACAATTGAAAAAAAAATAAATAATAAAAGATACATTTAATGCAAATGTAAAATTTTTTTTTTGTTCTTTAATAAATAATAATAATAATAATTTATATAGATTCAGGTATTCTCTCTCTTGTTATCTAAAAAAAAAGTATAAATCCCTGTGGTATCATTCATTAAAAATTAACGAATAGAATGAAAGAAGAAAAAGAGAGAAACATTTTTTTCTAAATTTTTTTCAATTTGATTCTAAAAAAAAAAGAAAAATAAAGGTAAACCGTTTGTCCCGGTTTGGTGTTTTCGAAATATGTGTGGTCACCCTAAATATATCTAATATGTTTGTAAATACATTCAATTTCTAGTTATGCAACATCATTCGTAACATTATACGGGTAAAATCATTAAAAATGTAAAGTAAAAAGATTATATACGCGTATAATAATACATTGATCGAAAAGTTTTTGATACAAGTCCGCGAAGTTAGAATTAAACAATTTTCTGCAGACCTCCTGGCCTTTTTCGTGCTTTTCTTGTCCTTTTTAATGGTTTTATGTCATTTTCTGTCAATATTTAACACTTCTATTGTTTAAAAATTTGTTTCTCTTGGTATTTTATTCATACAGCAAACAAAAGCAAATATGTTAGTTATTTATTATTGTTTTAAATGTTTTTAATATTTCATCCTATTATTTTACAATGAATAAAAACTTAACGTTGTCACGATTAATCGGAAGAAGGTTATTTTTTTACTATGACAAAAATAAATATAAGCTGGAGTGTCTCCACTCGACTATCACGTAAATTTGAATTGGATTAATTAACATATATTATATTTAAATTAAATTTAATTAATTATAAATTAAAATTAATAAATATTTAATATTTATTAAACCAGCGATCTGTGGCTCTTTGATGTTACCACGTCACGTGCTGGCGTGTGAACTGCAGTCAACATGTTAAAAAATTAAAAAAATTAATTCCGCTACTTTCATCGATTGAATCAAGCTGGAATTCTATATATAGCAGTTTTATACAATTTTGAATCATGTGAAAAACTATCAAACATATATCTTTATTTTTATGGTCAGTTTAGAAGAAAACAAATGAAAACGTTGTAGGTAATGACTCTCTTCCGGTTGAGCTACATTTCTCAAAAGTTGATAGAAATTTGAATAATGCCCGTGTACCAAATTTCATGATTCTAGCTCAAACCGTTTTTGCGTAATCTTGTCTCTGGCGAGATAGTCAAAAGATTATAATTATTTTTTTATATGCTAAAGTTTTTTGTGTATTTATTTCTTCGAATTATAATTTTTTTGAATTAAATAACTAGTATTGTACTTCAAAAAAATAAAAAAAACACTAGACTTAATTATTTGTTTTCTTTATCGGCCATAATACTTTGTCCAATTGAAATTCTTATTACTTATTTATGAAAATATCAATGGAAATTTTGAAAATGCCTAAAATTGTTTGTCCATTTTCATTTTACAGGATAAATCGTCACTAAATAAAAGTTTGGTTACACTTCATATAGAGGTTAGGATAGTTATTATCCTATTTTTATATATATATATACAGGGAGTCCCAAAATGAAAGAGCAGATTTATCTGTAATGCGAAATTGAAATCTGCTCTTTCATTTTGTATATTTCACCCTGTATATATATATATATATATATATATATATAAGAAAATTAAAATATAGGTTAAGTAAAATGAATTCATTTGAAATGCAATAGCAGATTTCAATTTCTCATTACAGACAAATCTGCTCTTTCATTTTGGGACATTCATTGAAATCTGCTTTTTCATTTTGGGACACCCTGTATATATATATATATCTTCATTGAACCGATCTATATGCATTTTAAAAGTATAATATAATATATTCAAGTTTGATATAATAAATTACTTATTCTTATTATTTCCTGTCTTTTTCTTTCTTCTTGTTGGTTATTTTCATGTAAATCATCCTTATTTCGAATATAATACGCCCACATCAAATTCTATCAATTTTCAATTTTGCTGTTTAGCTAGCATGGAAAATAGATTCTATAAAGATGGTTAGTTTATATACATCTTATAATAATATAGGTATAATCTATATCTCTATACTATGTAAGCATAAAATCTCTCAAGCTACATCATCTTTTAAAGTTAATATCAGTTCTATTCCGAAAAATGATAACGAACAGACAAAATTTTTTGCAACTTGTATAAAAATTTAGTTGGTATATGTTTGGTTTCTTAATGATTGAGGAATATCCTTAATTAAAAAATATATTTTATGTAATATTTCTAGCAGTTTTTAAACAATTATAATTAATTAATTTTTAAACAATTATAATTAAATATCAATTAATTACAATTAATAAGGACGTAGGGTATTGGTTAATCGTGTTACATTTTATTTGTAATATTTCGTTTATAAACGAGTGTGCTATATTGCACAATTATTTGAATTATATTTATTATTATATTATTAAAAATATAATTAAATTACTTACCTAAAATTAATGCATGTAAAAAAGCCTTAAAGTTATAATACCAAAACTTTTTAATACTAGAATTTTCAGTTAATTATAAATTAATGAATCACATATTTATATTCTCTTTTATTTAACTAATAATTAAATAATATTAAAATTTGATTCATTTAAATTTAATTTAATTTTGTTTAAAATTAATGTAGTTTGATCTTATGATATATATATATATATTAAGGTGACCAACCGACCTCCATTTGTAAGCTCTGTCCTCCTTTTGTAAGTGCCCTCCTAACTTTCCTCCTTTTTGATATCTGTCCCGTTTTTTGAAATATTTAGGAAATATTTCGTACTTATATATATATATAACTTTATTTTTTGATAAATGTAATGAAAGTTTGTAGTAAAAAGAAATATCATTTATTTACTATTTAAAAGGATGCTTCCTCTCACATGAGAATTTTTAGAAAAAATAAAACATCTTTACGTATAATATTATACGAGTATGTAGTTATGTATATGTTTAATTATATATTTATGTTTGGCCTTTTAACATTGATAATAGTTCAGGGAAAGAATAAAATAAAATGACTAACATATATAAATTAAATTAAATATTTATTTGTTTATTAAGTAAAAATTAAAATTGACAATATTTCTAACAAATTAGTAAAAAGAAAGAATAATATTAATTAAAATAAACTCTATTATATTATATTATATTATATTTATTTAGTTTATGTAGTATATTTTATGTTACAACGATAATATCATGTACGTACGTACATATTTGTTCAACATATAGACAAATGAATAAATAAAAAAAAAATAAATAAAAGAATATATTTCATTGTCTAAAATTTTAATTAATTAAAATTGTTTTCAGAAAAAAAAAATTAAAAAATTGATAATTATTATTAATATAAGCTAATAAATTTACTGTGGTTTTATTAAATAAATTCTTAAAATGATAAAATTTAAACAAAAATTATTAATAATAATATTTTTACTATCTCGCCACAGACAAGATTACTAAAAAACGGTTCGAGCTAGAATAATAAAATTTGTTATACGGGCATTATTCAAAATTTGTAGTTTTCTCTCAATTTTTGAGAAATGTAGCTCAACCGGAAGAGGGTCATCACCTACCAAGTTTTGATTTTTTTTCTCTAAAGTGACCGTAAAAATAAAGATATATGTTTGATAGTTTTTTATATGATTAAAGATTGTATACAACTGGTGAATATAGAATTTCAGCTTGATTGAATCGCTGAAAATACCAGAATTAATTTTTTAACACTGCAAATCACGCGCCAACACGTGACGTGATGCAAACAACAGAGCCAAACATGCGCTGGTTTAATAAATACTATTATTAATTTTAATTTATAATTAATTAAATTTAATTTAAATATAATATATGTTAATTAATCCAATTCAAATTTATGAGATAGTCGAGTGGAGATACTCCAGCTTTTATTTATTTATTCCTATAAACATTTCATTTATTTTTTATTTCAATATTTTAATTAAAATTTTTATTTTATTTTCTATTCACTATTTCTTTTTTTGGAATTCATTTTTTCACAGGACTGCAATTCACGCGCCATCAAGTGACGTGGTGCCATCAACAAAGAGCCAAACATGCGCTGGTTTAATAAATATTACTCTTATTTATTAATTGTAATTTAAAATTTATTATTAATTAAATTTAATTTAAATATAATATATTATGTTATTTAATCCAATTCAAATTGCGAGATAGTCGAGTGGAGACACTCCACCTTATTTACATAATAATTAAAATTAATAACAAATAATATTATTATTTTAGAATTATAATGCCACTGAAATATTTAGAAAGGGATTCGAGAGAGATAGAAAAAATTATATATATATATGTAAATGAATATACTTATATATTAAATTAAACACATGAGTGTGTGTGTGTGTGTGTGTTTAGATGAATTGTTTACTACCCCTTTTTTTATAACAAAAATTAAAAAAAAAAAAGAAAAAGAAATATTCTTTTGTCCCCAATGGCTAAAATTATGATGTACATTTGTGTTTCATATGAATTTACGCCTGAATAATTTCAACCCTCTATGTAAAAAAATATAATATATATAATACCGTAGTAAACGTTTTAATTAAAATCATCTTTGATATTTATTTATTTATTATATGTAAATCTTTCTTTTGCATAGCTTTGTTTCTTTGTCTTTTTTATTTTTAATTGACATTTTTATGTATATTGAAAAATATGAGATTAACTAGAAACGGATGAATCTCAAAGAAGAGGGGAGTCAGAATTTATATATATATATATATATAGGTATAAATTTAGAAACTAAATTAAAAAAAAGATGTTGATATTAAAAATGCCATCTCAGCATTATATATATATATATATATAATTAAATATATACTGTATATATGAAATTATAATTTCAAGTAAATTAAGAAACGAGCAAAAAAGACTAACGTTTCTTTAAAAAAAAAAATCTGAATATTTTTTTATATTCATATTTTTTTTTCTGCTGAGAGCATTTCATTCTATTCATCGTAATTATTATTATTATTATTATTATTATTAGAGGTTGAATTTCCGTTTACCTACATAATTTAATTTCAAAAACCATTCATAAATCTTCTAATAACATTTATACAAATAAAATTAAATAAAAATTAAAATTTTTAATAAAAAAATGTCTCCATCAATTTAAGTATAATGAAATTATAGATTCATTAAAAATAAATCCAGGTTACTTATGAAAATTATATATTGATGTGTAAATTATCTATGAATATAGAACAGAAAGATATTTCGAAATATTTTAAAGATTCAATTGAGAGAAAGAAGAGGGGATGATAGCGAAAGGTCTCCATCCACCCTTTCTTAAAAAATATTTTTGAAAAATTGATTGAACTAATTGTCACCTAGAATAGAGGTAGTTGAAGAAATGTGCTTGTTATAGTTTGCCAAGAACTTTCGAATTCAAAAGAGCCAAACAATTGAAAATATCTAATCACACATTAGCATTGAATTTAAATTAAAATTGTTAAAATAAAATATTTAAAAATATAAGTATCTATATTCTAAGTTGTTCTCAAACACTGTGCAGCGGCACTTTACTATGCCGCGAGATTACGAGGCTCTTTAACTTTTTTTCTAATTTTTTTTAATTTGGTTCTAAAAGAAAAAAAAGGTAAAACGTTTTTGGGACCACTTTTTTTCAATAAAGGCGCCATTGGATGTGTGGGTAGCGGACCTGCCTCACATTCCCATGGTCCCGGGTTCAAGTCCCGGGCCTGGCAAGGGAATTTCCCTAGCTGAGGAGGACGGAGTCAACCCAGCCTCCGGGAACAACATTGGGGAAAAGCTACTTGATAGCGCCTCCGATCAAGAAAATCAAGGTAAAGGTTGAGAGGACTCGTTCTACTGATCATAGGACACCTCATTGATATAACCAGCTTGATAGGCGTTGTCCTTGCGTAGGATGTACAAAGTCAGAGGTTTTTTTTAAAAAATAATTATTAATAATTGTTTGTTTTTTTGTTAATTAATAATTATGGATTTATAATACATAGTACCTCATTCACACTAAGCCGCCGCTCGGTCTTTAAAAAAAAATTATTCCTTATTATCGGGTTTGGCTGATAATATTAATACCTGGTTCACCGAGGTTTCTTTTCAATATAGTAAACTTTTACACTTATCTTTTGCTTTGTGTGCCGCCAAATTTTTAAACCGTTAAAAGTGTGCCGCGGTAAAAAAAAAGGTTGAGAATCACTTTTCTATACAATCATATAATTCTATATTTTGTAGTATATATTTAAAAATATTTATAACTAAACAAATAAAAAAAAAAAATAAAACAATTTTTTTTTGATCGTTACAAATACTAGTTTGTATCTAAATTTATAATTGATAATATTGGGTGATATAAAATAAATATTGAATATACTCGTATCTATATAATAATATAATAGATAGTTTATTGATAACATAAATAAGAAGAGAATGGTTTGCTAAGTTTCAATGGTTTCATACTCTAATACACTTTATATAATATATATAAAGGTACATATGTATAATCAATCACATGGAACATTGAACAGATTGCAAATACATATTATCTAAATTCAATCTATATTATACTCTCTTTTTTCCTTCATTTCTTTTTAACGTCATTGTATCAATATAATATTTAAATATACATACGTAAATTATAATATGTAAGAAAACTTATGTATGCATATACAATTATTTAGTTTGTTTTTATTATTGAACGATTTTATTCAGTGTTAATTACTTTTTAAGTATAATCAAATAATATGTAACATAATTTAATAATTATTTCTAAGTATAAAAAAAATTTTGGGTTCAAATATTAAATTAAAAATATTAAGATTTACAAAGTTTGTCAAGAATTTATATATATAATAATTTAAATTACAATTTTTTCAATTATTTCCATTGCTGAGATTTAATTATTATTTAATTTTGTCATTATACTAGCAAAGATTGTATATATATATATATATATGTATTTGTATTTTTGAAATGTTAAATCGAAGGATTTTTTTGAAATTCACACCATAGTTAACTTTTATAAAGAAAAATCGATCTGTATTGGTTTCATCCTCGGGAAAATCATCTTTATTAGTTTTTTTCTTAATTTAAAATAGGAAATTTAAATGACGTCAGCAACTACGTCAAGCAGCGCTTCCTTAAATACAAAATATAATAAATATAAATAAAATAAAATTAGGGAGTATATATTATGTTATATCCAGAGGCCATATTTTTCTGTGTTTCAGTGCAGTAATATGTAAGTTTAAAGGTGCTATGTTTTATGACTATTTTTTTTAATTTATATTCTTTTAAATTATTTGAACTTGGCGAACGAGGTATTAATATTACCAGCCAAACCCGATAATAAGGAATAATTTTTTTAAAGACCGAGCGGCGGCTCAGTGTGAATCAGATACTATATATTATAAATCCATAATTATTAATTAAAAAAAAACAATTATTAATAAGTATTTTTAAAAAAAACCTCTGACTTTTTACATCCTACGCAAGGACAACGCCTATCAAGCCGATTATATCAATGAGGTGTCCTATGATCAGTAAAACGGGTCTTCTCAACCTTGATAGGATAATGATAAAAATAAATAAATAAATAAATTCTTATATTTTAATTTCAATATTTCAAATTACCAACTTCTGTTGCATTACTTGAAACAGATTGATATACATATATATATATATATATAATATAAATTTAATTAAATGATGGTAATAATTTTTAATATTTTGATAATATGATCATTTTTTTTTTCTTTTAAAAAAGTATAAAAATAGAATCATCAATTATCCAAAAAGATAAGATATATATATATATATATATATATATATAAGTTTCATTGAAAAAATATTGATTTAATGGTGAAAAAGGGTGAAAAGAGTGAAAAAAGGGTTGGTTGGATTGTCTGTTTGAGTAGAGAAGCGAACGTTTTTTTTTAGTGTTAATGCCCTTAGGCAAAATCGACATCCTAGAATCCGTTAAAACGACTTTTTTTGATTCCAACATTTTCCTATATATATTATGTTATAAATTCTAGTATCTCTATGATAAGAAAATAATAGAAAATCAACTTTAATTTAATATAAATGATGATTTAGTATCTAGGAGATAACTTAATATTATATGTATAATATTTGAATTTTTAAAATTTATTTTTAAGAAAATAAATGATTATAAGAGGACGGTTGACAAGTGAGCTAGTAATTCAAAGAAAATGAGAGAGAGACTGTGATTATTCAGATGAACGATTATGAAAAGGACTCGTTTACCTGTTATTTAATAAATTGAATCACATAATTAAATTAGAATGAAATGCTTAGATGTCGTTGGTTCGATGCTTTTTTTCATTAAATTGCTAAGCATCTAATTTATATATATATATATATATATATATATATATGGAGACTAGCAAAAGCAAAGGATACTTTTAAGAAAAAATTATATATAAATAAAATAATTCATTAAAAGAGAGATTTTAAAAATATTTATAATACGTCTTACTTACTTAAAAATTGATTAGAGTACATTTAATTATTATATTATTAAAGAATGAAATATTAATTATTAATTATGTTAGAAGATTATTTTGGGGAAAAATCCACCTCTCTCATCCCCCCCCCCCATATATATATATAGAAACATATCATTACTTCCATCACTTCTTATAATAATAATGCTATAATAATAACAACACAAAACATACATATTATAAGACATTATATATATAAAAAATGAATTAATTATTGATTGAAAAAAAGTATTTAATAGAAATTATGAATTAATAGAAATTAATATAAAGTAAGGAGGCAGCTAGCCGAGAGTGTAGCGTAGCAATTTTCTACACAGGAAGTCGGCGTTCGATTCCAACTAAGAACAAATTTTTCTACTAAAATTCAATTTAACATCAGCTGCCTCCGGCTCTAGGAACTGTCAGTTGGTGGCCAAACCGTGGCTCTTTTCGAGTTTATTGTGGCTCAATAAAAAAATTTAAATTCTCGACACCAAAAATAAAGTAACGTTTGGTTCTAAAAAAAAAAAATTCCGATTTGGCTCTTAAACATTTTCGATTTTTCATTCAATATGGCTCTAAGTATCACCAAGTGTGGCCACCCCTGTTATATATATACTCGTAATCCTTTTAAAATCAAACATGAATTACATATACCTACCTATAAATATAGATTATGAAAAAAATTAATTAATGGAAAAGCATCATCGCACTACTTTCATTTACAAGATTAAATAAATAATTTATAAGAAAATAAATAATTAAATTTGTGTAAAATTCGATAATAATTCTCATAATAAGCATCTTTTGTTGTATAAGAAGAAATTTGAAATTTTTTATTTAGTATTACTATTGTGTGAAGAATATAATAATATCAATGATTGATTGATTGATTGATTAGTTAGTTTATTCGTTAATTTAAAATTTCAAATAGAAATTGACAATAAATGATCAAATTATATTAGAATCTATAAATTAGAATTTGAATTCGAATTCGAATCAATTGATATTAATGTGTATCAATGATGATACTAAATTTGAATTTAATGGTGGTTTTGCATCAGTTGCCATTAATTCAGATATTTAAAAAAATTTGGTTTATATAATATATAAGTACTACATTATAAGTATGTATGTAGGTATTTATGTATATATATACTACAATAATAATAAATAATTAATATATTATATAAATAAGAAAATAAAATTAAATAATCTATTGATTCTATGGAATTTTTTTTATTAAATTTGTTTACATATATATTAGTTTGTCCGTTTGTCTGTTTGTTTGTTTTTAATTTCATTTTCTTATTATACTTATCTATTTTATTTATTTATTTTAAATTGGTTATGTATATAATGAATATAAAACAAATTCTTGTATTTTATACAACTCTAATGTTTATGTGTACGTGAGTGTGTGGAGGAGGGTTTTCGTTTTGGTTATTTGATTGAAAGTATTAGTTACGAATAATTATTTCAAATACATATGTTATTAAATCAGTGATTCTCAACCTTTTTTTTTACCGCGGCACACTTTTAACGGTTTAAAAATTTGGCGGCATACAAAAAAAAGATAAGTGTAAAAGTTTATCATATTGATACTGGTCCCAAAAATGTTTTTTTTTTTTTTTTTAAGAACCAAATTGAAAAAAATTTAGAAATAAAAGTCGGAAATGTTTAAGAGCTTCATACATAATCTCGCTGCACGGTGGTTGAGAATCACTGTATTAAATGCATAAAGATCAATTTTAATTATTTATTTATATATTTTTGAATTCTCATTCTGATTTTTTTTTAATAATAGCAATAAACTCTTTATCCATTTTTTACATTATTTTTTATTTTTCTTTATATGTACTAGTAAATAAATATATTATATATTGTCATCACACAAATGAAATGAGAAGGTTGACATTTTTCATATTTGATATTTTTGGATCAGATTAGAAAGTAAAGATTAAAAAACAAAAAAAAAAAATAAAATAAAATCGAAAATGATTGTTTAAATTGGTTTGGCACTCGATCCTGATTCAGATAGTCGGGGTGACCCCTCCCTTCTCACTTTTTTTTTTCTTCCACTTGGAAAGATCAAAGTGACGGTGGTTCGGATGCTGCTGCTTCATTCGAATCCGGAAATTGGAAACAAATGTTGAAAAGGAAGCAAGACAGCGAAAGAGAGATAAGTGAGTGAGTGAGGGGTGGGGGTGGTTAGATGGATGGTTTTGAAGGGAGGGATTAAAGAAATGAGTGAGAAATTTAAATGTCTTTATCCTTTTATTGTCAGTTATTCTATTTTATTAAGATAAGAAATATTTAATGCATACCACCACATAACATAAATACAAGTTATCTGGGTAGGTAAACTATAGGAATACAATTAGGATGACAATTTCATTGATTAGTTAAACTTTTTGTTATTATTTTTTAAAAATAAGAAATATAAGTTTAAAGTTGCGTGACCGACTTTAACGTTTTTAAAAAAGATTTTTAATTGAGGTTTCAATTAAAAGTAAATTAAAGATTACTTTTTAAGATTTTTATTTATTGTAATTCTATCAGTTGTGATTACAATTATACTCGTATTTATAAAAGAGTTGTGCTAGTTAGCACGGTTATGCAGCTGATCAGGCAAATGAATTGCTGAGAAATTATTCAATAGGAATGTATTGTCGTTTGTCACTATAAAACAATTATAGGTGATTTGATAACAAATGCAGGTGATTGGAAACAATTCCTGAAAAAGTTTATGCATATGATTCCTAAAGAATCCCTGGTTAAACCGACCTGGTTAAATGACGTGAGTTAACAAAGAATTGGCTATAAGCGTGAGACACTCTTTTATAATTAATTTATTGATGAGGTTGTAGAATTCATGATGTCATGATTTCTGCTGATCTGAATCTGTAACTTATATGATCTTGTCATATCTTAAAATGGCAATATTAACAATATATCATATCAATCTTAATGTTAGTTTTATTTTATAGATTTATAGCCTATATACTTATAATATAAATATAATAAAATTTGAGGATATTTGTACAATGGACGGAATACTTGGTTCGAAATGAGAAACCAATTAGGAAGAGTGAAATGTGTTTTCTACGAGTATATTCAAAATTATTCGAGTGTAAAAACATAACCACTTTTAGTTTATAATAAATACTAATTCGTAAGAGTCTCTGTCTGTCTTCCTGAACATCATTCTGGTCAGATTATATATTATTAAAATATTATATTATTTATTTATTTTTAATTTATAAAACAAAATTGATTCCTTTGGTTAAATTAATTAAATTAAATTAAATAATTATAAATATTAAAAATATACATAAATTTATATATTATCTCTAAAAATCATTTTAAATTTCTAACATAAAAATAACAATCAATTAAATATTTTTGAAAAATAATCAAAATCATTTTTATTTTTTTTTTATATTTTTTTGTTATCTTTAGGTACTGATTAGTTGATTGATACCTAAAATAAAGTCAAATAAACAAATAGAGCACGAAAAAAAAAACAAAAACAATGAAGACTTCTAATTTCCATTAAGATTTTTTTTTTATTCAATTACACCATCAATATTAACAACAACAATAAGTAGTTTAAAGACCTCTGTTATAGACTTTAACTATCATTAATTTTTTTAAAAATTTTTATTAATTTTATTTTTTGTTTTATCAAAATTTTCATCTTTTCAGAAGAATAATTAATAATAATAATAAGAAGAAGAAGAGTAATAATGACCACTGAGCAAAAAGAAACAGTTAAAAAGTAAAAATTAAAATTCTAAAAAATTAATTAATCTTGATAAAATGAAATAAATATATTTCCATATATAATTTATTTATTTATTATATATATATATATAATAGTATATAAGTAGAGGTAATATGTAAATTTATATAATACAGATTAATAATAATATTTTTTTTTTTTTAAATTTCTTGTATGATTTACATATACTTGATACTAATTATTAATATATGTAATATTTGTAATAGGATAATTTATGATTTCATTCAATTAAAAATGTTGAATAGATTGCAATTTATAAGGAATATACAGATTTGTTTTAAAGATTTGCGTGGAGGAGCATTCTATACTTTTGACTTTGTCAAGTATCCAAATTTTGGATATTAAAAAGTTATTATTCATAGATAAAATTGCCTCAATAAATATCGTCTATATCAGTGATTCCCAAAGTGGGAGCTACCGTCCCCTCGAGCGATCCAGGGGGGCGGTGATGGCCACAGGTGGATTTAGGGAAAATTACTTGTATATTACTTTTCTATTCTGAGCTCAATAAATAAATACATAAATTCAATGTTTCTAATTTACACCTTTATATTTTTTATAATATTTTGCAAATAGGTACATTTATCTTTCTGTTTAATTGTTATTAAAATTAAAATTAGTCTCCACTCGACTATCTCGCAATTTGAATTATATTTAAATTAAAATTAATAAATAATATTTATTAAACCAGCGCATGTTTGGCTCTTTGTTGATGGCACCACGTCACGTGTTGGCGCGTGAGATTTGCAGTGTGAAAAAAATTAATTCTGGTACTTTCAGCGATTCAATCAAGCTGAAATTCTATATATAGCAGTTTTACACAATTATTAATCATGTGAAAAATTATCAAACATATATCTTTATTTTTATGGTCACTTTAGAAGAAAAAAAAATCAAAACGTTGTAGGTAATGGCCCTCTTCCGGTTGAGCTACATTTCTCAAAAATTGATAGAAAACTACGAATTTTGAATATTTTCCGTGTACCAAATTTTATTATTCTAGCTAAAACCGTTTTTGTGTAATCTAGTCTACATACACACAGACAGACATTTTTCTCAACCTTAGAGAAAATGATTCAGGAACCTTCAAAACGTATAAAAACATCAAAATATCTACATCAAAAATTTTCGTGATCTCAATACTATCTCTGGCGAGATAGTAAAAAGTTAATTTCCAAGGAGGTGCTGAGTAATTTTTTTCTGAAAAGGGGGGGGGGGCGCTTACTGGTCTATATTCATATAATCATTGATAAAAATTATTAATTTGTAATTCAATTAATGTTCAAACCTGGAAATTTTTCAAAAATAAGAGAGTGAAATAATTAAAAAAGAAAAAAGAAAAGAAAATAATAATAAACGGTATCTCTTCATACTTAATTATTTCATACTCGACGGGGAAAATATTTCATGTGGAACGTCACGAAACGTTACGAGTACGGAAGGATATCATTTTGCATTTCTCTTTTCATATATGATAGGATAGATAGATATACTCACTCATTACTCATTCAAATAGGTTATTAAAAATTATTATTATTAGACAAATTATTATAATAATTAATCGAGAAAATTCAATAAAAAAGTAAAATTAAAATTAAATGAAAATCTTTTAAACATGTAAATAGAATTAAAATATATATAAAGTAAGGTGGGGCAAAAGTCCGCAGTACAATTTTAAAACTACTGATAGTCTTGTAGTAGTTCTAAATATCTATGTTTAGTTTGAAACAACATGAATGGAAGACGTATCGAAATTCATTAGCATATTGAAAGTCATAAGTAGACAATAAACTAAGATATGTTTTTGTCACATTCCATCTAATATTTATAGTTTTGGTTGTATTCTAGAATGCACTTTCCTTAAATAAAGATTTTAATACTTTTCTATTGTCTAAAGCAGTGATTCTCAACCTTTTTTTTTACCGCGGCACACTTTTAACGGTTTAAAAATTTGGCGGCACACAAAGAAAAAGATAAGTGTAAAAGTTTACCATATTGAAAAAAGTGGTCCCAAAAACGTCGGAAATGTTTAAGAGCCTAGTCCCAAAAACGTTTTACTTTTTTTTTTTTTTTTGAAAATGTTTAAGAGCCTCTTTACATTTGTAATAACTTACTTTTTCATATTTTTGTTTTTTTCAACAAAGTTAATTCCCTCCCCCCCCCTCCGGCTCTCTCTCTCTCTCTTCAAGAGTCATTATTATTATTATTTTCAATTCCAATCAGATATCATTCTAACTTTCTCATTTAATTTCCTAATTTCAAATGTAAAAGTGTGGTTTCATTTTCTTAATTTTATGAATAAAGAATTCATTTAAACATAAAATAAAATGAAAAAATAACATATCTAAATAAATATTCGCCAGTGTGTGTATATGTAGACAATATTACGCAAAAATGGTTTGAGCTAGAATCATGAAATTTGGTATAAGGGCATTATTCAAAATTCGTAGTTTTCTATCAACTTTTGAGAAATATAGCTCAACCGGAAGAGAGTCATTACCTACAACGTTTTGATTTTTTTTTCCTCTAAAGTGACCGTAAAAATAAAGATATAGGTTTGATAATTTTTCACATGATTAAATATTGTATAAAACTGCTATATATAGAATTTCAGCTTGATTGAATCGCTGAAAGTACCAGAATTAATGTTTTAACACTGCAAATCTCACGCGCCAACACGTGACGTGGTGCCATCAACAAAAAGCCAAATGCGCTGGTTTAATAAATATTATTTATAATTTATAATTAATGAAATTTAATTTAAATATAATATATTATGTTATTGAATCCAATTCAAATTGCGAGATAGTCGAGTGGAGGGGAGACAATCCAGCTAATTTTTTTATTAATCCAATGAGAAAGATACTAAAATACTGTATATCTTACCTTTATTTATTTATTTATTTATTTTCGTTCCTTTTGTTTATTTTTGAATGAAATATTTAGAGAAAGGGATTTTATATGGTATAGTAAATTTATAAGTAGTAGTACATATAATATTTAGAAAAACATTAGAGAGTATGAATAAATAATTCCTTGTAATTTTTTCTCTCTTAGAAATTGTTTTTCAATCCATAAAGAATGAGTGACCAAATAAAAATAATTAATTAATTTTTATAATAGAAAATTATACATATTATATAATAATATTAAAAGATATATAACTTATATAAGATCATATATGAATATTTTATTATTATTATTATTAGAATGAAAATAATAGAAATGTGTTTACATGTTAAAAGTAAAAGTTTATTTTATTTTTATTTTATTAATGATAAAGAAATTTTAGTTAAAAGAAAAATTCCCTTATTGATAAATTTGTACGAGTAAGTATTATATTTTATTTAATAATTTAAAATATAAAGAGATAATATTTTATTTCTTAGATTTTTTTACCTAGAATTTATTTATCTAAAAAGTGTGAGAGATAAATATTTATTTTGATATTATTTTTATATTTAATATTTAATATTTAATATAAAAAATTGTTATTCTTTTGAAATATACAATTTCTAATTAAATATTATCATCATTTATTTATATTATATTTTAATTTTTTTTATCATAATTTTAATATAAATGAATAATAATTATATTAATAATAATATTTCTATTAACTATTATTAAAATTAAAATGAAATTGAACATGATAATATTAAACGTTAAAATTAAGAAGAATCTATGTGAATATTTTCCTATTTTACTCTTAACTCATTTTCATATATTGTATATAAATATATCAAAAAAAAAAGATATTATTTAAAATTTCTGTTTCGAAATCAATATAAAAACATTATTATTATTTCTAGTAAATTTTTATTAAGAATAAATTAATAAAATATTAATAATTTTCTATAATCGCATAATAAATCAAATTAATTAGCAAAATGTATTAACATTTGAAAAAAGTCGCCACAGGGAGAGAGGTTAGCATAGCTGGCTTAGATACTGGTGGTCCCGGGTTCAAGTCTCGGCCATGGCAAGGATGGGACGGAGTCAACCTAGCCTCCGGGATCAAAATTGGGAAGCTACATGAAAAAAAAGTAGCGCCTCCGATCTAGAAAATCAAGGTAAAGATTGATAGGACCCGTTCTACTGATCATAGGACACCTCATCATTAATATAACCGACTTGATAGACGTCGTCCTTGCGTAAGACGTACAAAAGTCAGAGGTTTTTTTCTTTTTAATTAACATTTGAATTAATTTAATGAAATATTTATTTAAAATTTTTTAATAAAAATAAAACATTATTTAGTAATGTTTTCATAAGATATAAGATATATATAGTGACGGAAAAATGTTATCGCCATGGGGGCACTTTTAGAGGGTAAAGGGCTTTCTTAACTGGTTGATTGCCCTTCATGGTAATAGCATTTTTCTTTTACTATACATGTATGAAATACTAATGATATAGGTTTATTGAAAATAAATAAATGACTAAAACCTACACATATCGATTTTTCAAACTTAATAAACTTTTATATAAAATGTGAATTTCATCAAAATTAAATAGTATAAGTATATCGTTTATTCATTTTAATCATTTAATGTATCCTATATATCGTAATATATACTCTTACAGGTATACATATTCCTATTATTCTACTTTTTAATTATTTTTTTTTTAATTCTGACATTTAATATATTTGATTTAGATATATACTCGTATACCTTGACTAGATACTTATTTAAAAAAAATTAGTAATACTACATAGTACTTACATATATAATAATATATATGTTAATAGAATTTACAATATTAACACTTAATTAAGAACAATGAAGGTAATTAAGGTAAATAATAATAAAAAAAATACAAGGGAAATCCGACGGATGAAGATTTACAGACTTAATTAGTAAAAAGAGTATTTCTATTTTGGAAATTTTTAATTACTCTAAAATTTATTATTTTTCAATAAATTGCTATTATAGTGAATAATAAACATTAAACAAGAAAACAATTACTATTAAATATTAATAAATATTTTTTTTTAATTTACTATTTAAGTAAAAGTTCGTGTGACAAGGAGGATGGAAAGGGGAAGGGAAGGTCCAAATCGTTTTTAAACTACTATAATATATTATATACGATGGTTGGGTGAAAAGTTTCCGACCTGACCAAGAAAAACGATGTTTTTAAATTTTTTTTATTTTTTTTTTGCTTTATTTTTCAACATTCAAGAAAGCTGAGAGCTGTACGATATCAGCTGAGCGTGTGCGAAATATTTTGCACAACCCTTTGAATATGGAAAGCTGTGTGCAACGTGGGTGCCGCGTTTGCTAACGTTACACCAAAAACTGCTTCGAAAAATCATTTCTACCGATAATTTGGCTCTGTAGGCGTAATCCAAACAAATTTTTGCGTCGATTTATAACTATTGATGAGACTTAAATTAAATTAAATTTAATTAATTAAAAATTAATTAATTAATTAAATTAATTATAACACCGTTATGAGAAATATTTCAGTGTTGATGGAGATTATGTTGAAAAATATAGGAAAAAAAAAAATTTAAAAACATGGTTTTCTTGGTCAGACCGGAAACTTTTCACCCCATCCTCGTATATAATATATGTATTATGTTAGTTTGTGCCTTTCAATCATTCTTTATTTTAATATAAAAACTTTTTTCTAAAAAAAAACAAAAAAAATAATCATTATCAATGGGGAAAAAAATTATACATATTTATTAATAAAATTATATATTAATATTATTTTATTTTTTATTTTAAGTGCGTTTTATTCATTCAGAAACACTTCCCTTATATTATAAAATTATTTCAATTAAAATAATATTTTATTTCTATTCGCATATCTATTCATATTAATATAACATAAATGCATATACGAGTATATAATTATATATAAATATATATAATGTTTAAAATTATATGAATAATAAATAAGTAAGTAATAAGTATGTAAAAATTTGTACCTCTAGCTTCAAATAAAAATAAGTAAATTTATAATGTTGATTTTTTTTAAAAAAAAATAATATGATTCACATTAAATTTAATTCTCATTAATTTTAATTAATAATTAAATAATAATATATTTTTCATTATTTTATTATATATATATATATATATATATATGTATTTATTGTCGATGAATATATTTACCTTTGATTTGATGGGATGAATGGATGATGTTTTGGCGATGATGAGGTTGGTTGGTTGGTTGGTTGGTTGGTTTCAGTGATGGCGTGCCGACATGTCCAAATAAATGTATACAATCGATTTCATTCAATAGACACTTTATTAATTATCTTTTGTGAATAAAAGAAAGAGAAGAAGAAGAAGGAGGAGGAGAAGAAATAAACCAAAAACAAATCACATGTGATTGAAGACAACCAAAGACACGACACAAAAAACGAATGGAAAATGCAGTTTAAAGAACGATAGGCACGTTTTGACGGCCAACGCGCAACTGACTTGTCTTTTCCCCTCGCACAGCGAGCGCGTGCTGGCGTTGAAGGGGAAATGGCACTCCACTCCCTCCCCCACCTCCTCCTCCTCCTCCACCCACCCCTGTCGTCGTCGTCGTCGTTGAAGGGGAAATCGCCTCGCTCTGAATGAAGTAGCAGTTTACATGTAAGAGTGACTGCATGGTTAGGTGAGTGAGGGTCGTGTCACCTCCAACACCCCCCCCCCTCACCCTCTCCAATACACCCACTCACATACAACATGGAAAGGGTGTTTTGTGTTTGGATGCTGATAAATTCTATTTAACTAAAAAAAAAAAAAATACGACTTTTAGCAAAAGGTAAAAATTCATTCAGGTGAAAAATCGGTCCATTTAACATTTCGTCGTCTCCTCATCTCTTTTTAAGAAAATTTTATCTATTTTTTCCTCTCTCTCTGTTGACTATTTCTTATTTTTCTCTTTTTCTATTATACAATATTGTCTTATATACAATATTTTATTTTAGTAATATAAAATGTTAGTAGATTAGCCTCTTTAAAGAATATAAACTATAAAAATAAACTAAGCTTTTCATAATAACAAATATTAAAAAGAAGAAGAAGAAATAAAAAAGTTGGCTAGGTTATTAATGTACTTGAAAATTGCATTTTATATCCAATTCTGTTATTGTTTGTTTTTATATAGGTATAAAAAATATTAAAAAAAGGAAAAGAAAATGTAATATTACAGAATTTTATTTTAGGAAATTTCAAATAAAAAAAAAAATAATAAAAATTAATTAAAATTAATGAATTTTATCTAAAAATCTGTAATTACACAGTATCACATTACTTATTATTTTAAACATTCATTAATAAAATAATTTGATCATATATGGTAATTGATCAAATTATAATATAAATATGTATAGTATAATATATATATATATATATATATATATATATGCTATAATACTACTATAATAAATAGTATATTGATTTTTATCTTCTATATAAAAGTAGTTTATTTTTGTTTGTATAAATTTTCCTTTTATCTTTAATTTTTATAATTGTATAAATAAATTAAAAAAAAAATTTAAAAAAATTAATTGTTCTTATTATTAGTGAGATTTAATTATTCTATTGTGAAAAATTAAATGAAAGAATATTATATAATGTCAAAGTTTATTAAAGTTGGTAACCCTGCACCTTCTTGCCTGTATATACATATATATATATATATATATATGTATAATGTAAATAGAAGTTAGTTTTATAGTATGAGTTTATAGTAAGAGTTCACATAGTAAGACCTTGTAATAAAAACATATTCAAACTCCAACAGATTCAAAGTGCATTTTTAATTAAACCTACCTATAAACTCCAACATATAATTTTTGAAAAAATAATTAATTAATTATTAATTTATTATAAATAATTATATGCAAATATTATATTTCAAAATTAATTTATATTTCTAATCAGAATAAAATAATAAACATAAAAAAAAAATTAAATTAATGTTACAATCGGGTATTATTATGCTGTTATTTTATCAAAATTATTATTTAAGGGTATCAAAAATAATATTTTCAAAAACTAATAAAATTATTATGTTCTAATTGTTTTATCGATTGTATTATATTAGTGTGAGGCCCCTTTCTCTCTCGTCTATGACTTAGGGAAACACAAATAGTAATGAGAGTCTGATAAATCTGTAACAAATTATTCGCCTGTAAGTTAGACAACCAATTCTTTTTTAAATAAAATTCAATTGAGATAAAGGAAAGGAATTATATTATAGAACTTATATATGGAAATATTTTTTATAATTTTCAAATCACAGTCCTGCAATATTTACAAAAAAATTCCGATTTTATACTTCTACACCTGGTAATATAATAATAGAGTAAAGAATACAGTCGTTGGCCCCCTTAAGCAACTCTTAGAAGTATTTAATGCATATCTGGACAAATTGCGAAACAATCTGTGCGAAATTAGGTTTGCAGAACAAAGATACGAACTATGAGCATTTTGATGAATAAAAAAAAAATCATTTTCTCCTGACATTTTGAATAAGCACACAAAAATCCTAAAAAATACAGTTATTGGCCCCCTGTTATAGTTATTGGCCTAAGTATTATGTAGTGATTATACAACCATAGAACAAACGATTAAATAATCATAATTAATAGCGCAATTTTTAAAATAAAAATCTTTTATTATTTGTGTTTTATTAATAGGGGGGCAATGACTGCCACGGGGTCAACGACTGTATACTTTACATAGTATTTTTTTTTCTATTTCAATTATGATTTAATCAATAAATATTAATTAAATTGCATCATCATTTTAATCCGATTATATGTATATACGATATACTTTACTAATAAGATTAAAGTGAATAGTAAAAGAGCTTCTTCATCTTTCGTTAAGATCCATTGAAAATTTCATTAACCAAGTTTCGTTTCTAGTAAATATAAAAATATAATAATAATAATAATAATAATAATACTTGAAAAATACGTAATTCCATTAAAAACAAAAATGTTGTTTTCTAGAGGGTTATTTTATTATTATTTTTTTTTTTTATTAGAATTGAGAGAGGAGAGAAGATGGAAAAAAGAAAGGATTGTAGGTTAAGGGTTAAGATGGGAGAAAATATCTTGGAAATGGAAACGACAAATAAAAAACGAAAAAACAAGTAAAGTATTAACAAAAACTCGTATTAATTTAAAATGAATTAATTGTACGGAAAAGAGATATTATTTTAAAAGCAAATCTCATTTTCATTGACTATACTTAATTATTTCTGTTTTTTTTCTTTTTAATTTCAATTCAAATATATAATATATTATAAAATAAATAAATTAATGTTTATATTAATATTTTAAAATCTAATAATAAATTATAATAATTTAAAAAAAAATGAAATAAATAAAAATTACATTTTTTAAAATTTTTTTATTTGTAGATTTTGATCATTTTTATTCTTTTAAAATATTTTTATTTTAAATAAAAAAAAACCTCTGACTTTGTAAGTCCTAGGCAAGAACAACGCCTATCAAATCGGTTATATCAATGAGGTGTCCTATGATTTTCTTGATCGGAGGCGCTATCAAGTAGCTTTACCCCAATGTTGTTCCCGGAGGCTGGGTTGACTCCGTCCCATAGACCCCAGCTAAGGAAAATCCCTTGCCATGCCCGGGACTTGAACCCAGGACCATGTGAATATGAGGCAGGTTCATTACCCACACACCCAATGGCTCCTTTTTATTTTAAATAAAAATGTCAAATATACCATATAAATATATATATATATATATATATATCTGGGATTTGAATATCTCAATTTTGAAAAAAAATATTAGCTCTGTTATTTGGTTTATTAATGACGTCATATCTGGACAAGGATTGGAGACAAATGAATGAGAATTCCTATCTATTACGAATAAGAGGAAATAACTATTGTTGGATTCTCATTGGCTATCAATGATTTATTAAAATCCCAGTGCCTCAATGAGTTATTAAAAAAAAACTTTCTTTAAGAAGTATGTGGAGGTCGCTTCTAGTTTATGGGATAAAAATTATTAAGGTTTGCATATATGATATTCTGTTTTATTATTTGACCACCAGAAGGCTCCACTAATTTTCTGTTTTTTTTTAAGTTCGGTTTGGATATAAGAAGATTAAAAAATTAATTAATTAACTGATTTTCCTATATCCAAACCAAACTTATAAAAACCGAAAATAAGTGAATAAGTGAATAATTATTAAAACATAATTAAATGGCTGCTCAATCATAACTAGTTTATATGCAAACTTTAATAATTTTTATCTCGTAAACTAGAAGAGACCGCCACATACTTTTTAAGGAAAGTTTGTTTTGAATCAAAAAAAGAATCTTCTGGTAAAGTTTTATCAAAATCTATCATATATCGGTTAGAGTAAACAATTGCCAATTGCTTATAAATAATATTAATCAAATTCACAAACTCGAAGACTAATTTATGTATTTGGATTACAATTGCAATGATTTACATTTATAATAAAATAAAACCCATTTTTAAATTAAATTAAATTTCATTTCTCTTTGATTATTTAATTACATTTGTTATTTTTCTTTTATTTTATTTTACAAAATTTAAAAAAAAAAATTCATATTATTGAAACATAATTTATTTTGATGTTTGATGTAATTTGATATTTTATTTACACCAGGATAAAACATTTCTCTCTTTCTCTGTTCCTCACATACACATACATCTTCTTTAATTATTATTATTATTATTATTATTATTATAATTAGTATTAGTATTATATATATATAACACATTTACGTTGATTGAATTACTATCATTATAATATGAAACCAAATTCATTTATAAAACTTATTAAATGGATTAGGAAATTATCAAGAATCTCATTTTAATAGAAATTGGAGAAAAATAAATTTCTTCCAATTAACTAATAAACGAGAATAAAAAAAAAAATTTGATATTAATTTAGGTGTTGTTTTTGAGATGAAAATCATAAAACATTAATTAAAGTCAAAAGAATTATTAATGAGTTTATTTCAGTAAGTACATAAATATTATCTTTAATGTTTACAAACACATTAAGTATTCAAAAATTTATCCTGAAATTGTATTGAATTAATGTAAGTAAGTAAGCAAGTAAAGGCGCCATTGGGTGTGTGGGTAGCGAACCTGCCTCACATTCCCATGGTCCCGGGTTTAAGTCCCGGGCCTGGCAAGGGAATTTACCTAGCTGGGGTCTATGGGACGGCGTCAACCCAGCCTCCGGGAACAACATTGGAGAAAAGCTACTTGATAGCGTCTCCGATCAAGAAAATCAAGGTAAAGGTGGAGAGGACCCGTTCTACTGATCATAGGACACCTCATTGATATAACCGGCTTGATAGGCGTTGTCCTTGCGTAGGACGTACAAAGTCAGAGGTTTTTTTTAAGTAAGTAAGAGTGTAAGTGAATAAATAAGTACAAGTACAATATCAAAAATGAAATATGGAAAAAAATATGATAAAAATGAAACATTAGTATAAATTTATTATCATCATGAATTCTTTTAAATTGAAAAATGCCTACTAAGGATTCGTTTATATAAAATAGAAAATATCAACTTTTTTATAGTTTGATTTTAAATTTTTAAACCAATAAAGTTCATTAAATATTTATTCTCTTTCAACCTCTGATATTGTCTTCTCATTATGTTTTTGATCATCTCACAGTCAAAAAAATTTTCTGTTATTTTTTTCCCACTCATTCATGAGATACAGACATGAGACATTCTAAAATTATAATTGGACTCGTCAAGTCATAAAATTTTGACTAATTTTAAACATTTGTTCTGTTTTTGGAACAGAGACAAAAACCAACTAATCAAAGATAAACAAAAATCGATTTTGCCAATCTTAAGTTATATAAATAGTCTAACCCATATATACATAGTAATATATATATATATATATATTATTGTGCTTGTAGAAAAAGTAACATAAATGTAAACTTGTGTACACACTAGGCTTGTTCAAAAGAAAAGGTGAATTTTGGATCATTTCGAAAACTATTTAATTATTCATCAATATCCATTTTGTCCCCTTCAAAGTAATTCCCCTCAGATATAATGCACTTATGCCAGCGCTTGTTCCAATCGTCAAGGCACTTATGAAATGCGCTTTTAAGTATTGTCATCAGCTCGTTCTTTGATTCCGACTTTATCTCATCTATTGTGGCAAAACGCTTTCCTTTCATTGATCTCTTCAATTTTAGGAAAAGGAAAAAGTCACAGGAAGCCAAATCTGGTGAATAAGGTGGTTGAGGTAGGATTACGGTGTTGTTTTTGGTCAAAAAATCACGAATAAGCAATGATGTGTGATGTGGCGCATTGTCGTGATTCAGAATCCATGATTTGTTTTTCCAAAATTCCGATCGTTTGAGTCGTATTGCTTCACGCAATACCTTGTATTATTCTTTATTTATTTTTTTAAGTAAAAAATTGTAGAACACATAAAATGTGACTAAATTTTTTAATTATCAAAAATAAACTACTAATCCAAAATGGTTGATAATGTCAACATATGAGAAACATATGTGTACCAATATAACAAAAAAAAAGAATTTTATAATCAAAAGTACACAGCACGCGAAAATACAAAATTCACCTTTCTCACTCTCAAAGTTTCATTCAAATCCCTGAAGTTTCCCATTTTGTAAACAATTACCTAAAATTTAAACAATTGTTTTAGATCAGTGGTTCCCAAAAAGGTTTATATCGACTACCAGGGGTCTATGACGGTCTGCAAGGAGTCTACGCCAGCGAATAAACAATTTGGGGGTCCATGAAATGAAAATGAGGGTCTACGATATTTACTTACATTATGACTCTAAAAAAAGGCAAATTTTTTTCCGATATGGGTCTTAAACATTTTCGATTTTTCAATTAGGCCTTTAAAAAAAAGGTAAAAATTTCAAAAAAAAAAAAATCAATTTCAGGTTAAGTAGGGGGTCTACCCAAAACCGAAAAACATGGCAAGATACAATGTACGTGTCGTTCAAGTGAGGTGTACCTACTCATAAGTTATACCATTTCAATCAAATATACTCCCAAAAAGAAAAAAAAATCCTAAACCACAACCATATTTATAAATATCCTAAACCTTAAAGAGAGAATTTTTAATTTTTTCTTAATTTACTTCAAAGATAATAATAGTAATAATAATAATGATGATAATTATTATAATAAATTGATGATTCTATTTTCTTGACTTTTTTATAAAATGAAAAGAAAGAAAGAAGAAGAAAATGCAACGCCCTTTCCGCCATTATTATCTGATGGTCAAATTAAAAGATCACCTCTGGTTTATTTTTCCGGTCACGCTATCAAGATGAATCCAACGATGTCAGGGTCAATCTGATAATTGCTAAAAAAAGAGATGTAATTTAGGAGATGTCAGATAAAGTATTTTTTTTTTTATTTTTTCTGGATTTGTCAATCAACGTCTCACTTTCCCCCTCCCTCTCTTCTTAACTCTGAACTACAGAAAGGAAAAAAAATAAATAATAAAACTAACAATATATTATAAAATAAAAAAGTATGTGAGATAAAAAATAATGCAAATAAAATATGAAATAATTATATATTATTTAAAGTTAAATTATATATTAAATCATATTATATATATATATATATATATAAAAGTTCAAAAGAAAATGTGATTTGAATTTTCGCGGGTTGTATACATTCGATTATCGAAATTTTTTTGTTATGTTGGTACACATTTGTTTCTCTTGTGTTGACCTTATCAGCCATTTTGGATTAGTAGTTGGTCTTTGATAACTGAAAAAGTTAGTCACGTTTTTGTGTGTTCTTCCATTTTTTATTTAAAAAAAAATTGATCAAAGAATCTGAATCTAAAATATGTAGTAAAGTACTCCAACGACTTAAAATGTTGACTGTGTCATTCGGCGTGTCTATTTTGACTCTCCTAAAAATGTTTATAAGTGGTACAAGCGCTTTACAGAAGGCAGAGAAGAGTACGCCAAGTTCGATCCAATGTGAAGGTTTTGCTCACAGTTTTCTTCGATTACAATGGCGTGGCAAATCATGAGTTCTTGCGAACAGGTCGTACTGTTAATAAGGAATACTACAAGGAAGTTATGCAACGTTTGTTTGAAGTAATTCGGCTCAAACGATCGGAATTGTGGAAAAACTAATCATGGATTATCACATCCTTGCTTGGTCGTGATTTGTTGGCCAAAAACAATTTATTTATTTATTATATTATAAATATTTGACTTGTAAAATTAAAATTTATATAAGTTTGAAAAGATTATTATTTTTTGGTTAATATTTTTTAATTAATTTTAATATAAAATTTTCTTTTAATATTTCAACTTAAAAATTAAAATTTTCAATTATAAGAATCTACTATCTCTACTACTACGACCTCTAGTATTACTACTACTAATACTACTATTACTACTATTACTTAGTAATAAGTTTCATTTTTAAAAAATTAAAAAAATAAAAAAATTAATTGTCAATTTTATTTATTAATAATTTTTTTTTCTTTTTTAATAATAATAATAATAAACAGACAATTATTTTTAATAATCCAAGGTTTATTTATTTATATTTATATTTATTAATTTTTATTATTGTTTTATTTGTTAATTATATATGTGTACAGTGGTGTACAAAATGTTTATGCATATTAATAGATTTTTTATTTAATAATTGAAATATTATTGAATATGTATATACTTATGTAGTATCTAATCGATAGTTTATTCAATTTTAAAAACAAAATAAATTAATAATAAATTAAATTTTTGCTAATATATTTAATTATTATTAATATTCCATTATAACTATTTAATTTTTCGTTTTCTTTGTATTTTAAAGACACGTGTATATATTTTATCAATATCGCATCTTTTCTATTATTAATATTAATTTTCCCCTTCACAGATCCAATTAATCCTCTTCATCAGCGAAATACCATTACTTTATCTGTTTATAAAGATTATATGTATTTATTTATAAATTTTAATTCATATAAAGTGGATGTTTTTAATAAAAATGATTTATTTCATTCTAAATCCATATTTATTATATAAATTTTTCATATACATATGTGTACAGTGTACATTTCTTTTGGATAGAACAAATGTCTAGAATTAAGTTTTATATATGTACACACCTATATTTTCAAATATATATATATATATATATATATATATATATAAATTTATTTTTTTTTATTATGATATTTTCAAGTCCATGATAAATTCTACATGACAAACGATCAAGCATTTAAATGTCAAAATGGTCAATAAATCTCTATCACTTGGGAGGAGTAAGAGGGAGAGGGCGGGGGATATAGAGGAGTATAAAAGAACAAATATTGTTCAATAACATTCTGGTCAAAAGCTATCATTCCTTTTAAAATGACTTAAAATAATTTTTTTTTTTTTAATAAAACCAATTCAAACCAAAAATACAAACGAAGTTATAAATTATTTAATTAATTATAATTTAAATTTCTTATTTTAATAATTGTTGTGTAAAAATTAATATTAAATTTATTTTTTTTATTATTATTATAATTTATGATGATTATAATTAAAATTTAATTCATGATTTGAGAAACATTACTAAAAACATTTAATTAAAGTGTATATCAACGACAACATCTGCAACGATGAATAAATACTATGAATTGATATGAACTTGATCAGATAAGTAAAATGTTTTTAATTTAATGAATAAAGATTACCTACTATGATAAACATATACCTACATAGTTAGTTAGTTATACTTATAAACATTAAAAAAAAGTAAAAATATATTTAATAATTATAAAAAACTTTCTATTCTCGAAATTAGATAATTTGTGGAGAATCGACCAACAAAGGTATTATATGTATTGATAATAGAGAATATATAAAGATATATTTATATAGGATAATAATTAAAAAACAATTCTTCATAATTTAGATAATAGAAGAGAAAGAGAGAGAATGCCTAAAGTGTAGACTAACCGTAAGTGAAGTACTGATTAGATGGTTGCATATTTTTAGGCGATCACAAATATCTCTTAAGTATCTTTTTACCGACCGACGATAGTAAGGGAGGTATTGTTTTCACACCAAATTTCACGTGGAGATTTTTACATATCTCCACGAATCATGCATTTTCTAAACAGAAAAAAGTATTTTTAGCATGATGTCTGTTCGTCCGTCCGTCCGTCCGTCTGTCCGTATAGATGTGTACAGCCTGAACGGCTGAACGGATTTTGATGAAATTTGGTATATTTACTTAATGCATCAGTGGAATGAATTGATCAACTTTTGGTGCAAATCCGGAAACCGGATGTGGTAGTATTAGCGATCGACGATAGGAAGGGAAGGGTTATTTTCACACCAAATTTCACATGAGGAGATTTTTTACATATCACCACGAATCATGCACTTTGTGGTGGTTTTATTCTGGAGAAAAATCATCTTTATTAGTTTTTTTCTTAATTTAAAATTATATGACGTCATCCAGCCATTCATGACGTCACAGCCTGGTCTTACATATATATTATAAATAAAATAAAATTAAAAATATTTATGTTATATTTATATCTGTTTTTTATTACATTAATAGATATATTAAACTTATTTGAAATTGTTTCTGTAGCTGGAAATTAATTTATTTCAAACCGTCGGTCGGTTCGGACCTGGCCACAGGTCAACTTATTTATTATATAGTCCTAATATTTAAACGAATATGATATTTTTATTCATGAAGTTCTGTCTATAATGTTTAATTTATCATATTTTAACTATTAATAAACTAACTATTTAATCTTTAAATGTTTTTTTTATAATGGCTAGTTTACTTAAAATTGATACAAACTAAACTTTTTCAAAATTAAAATGTTGTTTTTATGTATTATTCAGTGTATTAAAACACCTATTAATTAAATGAACAAATTAATGTTTATTTTAGTGATTCCTGACTAAAGTATTCTCTTTGTAACAAGTAATTCTAAAGATAATCTAATCTTAAATTTGTAATTTATTTATGAAGGAGGCTAAGAATACTTTATCTTTAATTAATATGGAGGCTAATTAAGCATATATAAAAAATAAATGTTCTCAATTTCAATCACATAAATGAAACGAAATCCCGGTTCAATTATAATGAAAAGGAAAGGAAAAAATATGTATCTATACATATTAATAAAAGATAAAACCCTCATTGATCATTAATTCTAATTTTTTTAAGTTCGTTCCTAAGATGTACACACACACAAACACACAATGGTTAGCTTACTTTACAAAAGTTCAATATATTCTTTATTTTGAAAGTGTACGGGTATCAGTTTCGGGCAACGCCGGACAGCGATTCCTTCAAGGCTGCGATGGGCAGGGCACGTGGCTAGAATGGGAGAGGAAAGAATGACAAAAAATATATAAGAGTAGGAAACTTCCACTTAGAAGTCCAAGAACGCGGTGGGTGGATAATGAAGGAAGGGACGTGAGAGAGATGGTAGAGGGTAGAGAATGGAGGGTTGTGGCTCAGGATAGGGATAGTTGGAGAAATGTTGTTGCTGCTGTCAAGAACTTTCGAGTTCCGTAGAGATAAATTGATACTATCACTTCCAATTTTCGGATATCCACAAAAAGTTGATGAATTCATGTTACATACAGAATCCACAATGTGATTAACAGTCAAATTTGATTCTTGTTATAAATCAAGGTAACAAAAAAAGTTTTAAATCATTTCTAATTTTAAATTATTATTTAAAGAAAAAACAAACAAAAAAATCCAATGATATGCATTAATGAGTGATTTTTTTTTAATTTTAAGAAATTATATTGTAATTCTATACTTGTGTGAATCTTTTTGTTTATAAGAATATAATTCAAAGAAATTGATTAATATATTTAAGTTTAAGTGGGTTTATAATTAAGTATAATAACGATAAAAATAAAATAAGATTCGAATTTTTTATATAAGTTCATATATAAATAATTGTGATAAATAAGAGTAGATATAAGTAGTTCTAACTTATTCATTAATTAATAAAGGGAAGATACCAATTTTTTTTTGTTTATTTTTTGACATTTGCATTTGTATTTGCATTCATTCACTCACCTATCCAATGAATGATGTTCTTACTTACTTAATTTATATCTCTGAAATATTTAACATGTCAAAGCTATCTGTAATATGTATTAATGTAAGCCTTTAAATTAGTCCTTAAATAAAATTAAATCATACATAGGTATACGTATATATATACGTAGAGTTAGTAGGTAGTATAGATCAAAGTGAAAAAGAGCCATACAGTTTTCTCCCCTTTTATCCTATGCCTATATTACAAATCAAATAAAGAGCATATATATTATACATATAATATGAATAAATGTTTAAATGAAACTCTTTCTATTTTTACAATCGATTAATCTTTGTTAATATATATATATATATATATATATATATACGAGGGTGGGGTGAAAAGTTTTCGGCCAGACCAAGAAAAACGATGTTTTTAAATTTTTCTTTGCTTTATTTTTCAACATAATCTCCATCAACACTGATACATTTCTCATAACCGTGTTCTAATTAATTTGATTTAATTTAATTTAAGTCTCACAAACAGTTATGAATCGACGCAAAATTCGTTTGGATTATGCCTACAGCGTCAAATTGTCGGTAGAAATGGTTTTTCGAAGCAGATTAACGTTAGCAAACGCGGCACTCACCTTGCACACAGCTTTTCATATTCAAATGGTTGTGCAAAATATTTCGCACATGTTCAGCTAATATCGTACAGGTCTCAGCTATCTTGAATGTTGAAAAATAAAGCAAAAAAACAATGTAAAAACATCGATTTTCTTGGTCAGGCCGAAAACTTTTCACCCCACCCTCGTAGATTGATTATATTATTATATAATGAAACTATATCTATCTATCTATATATATATATTATATATTCTATGTAAATTTATATTGAAAAATAAAAAAATGAAAAATGAGACTATCAAACAAAATAAATATATAAATAATGAGTTTTATATTTCAATAGAGAGAGAGAGAGAGAGAGAGAGAGAGAAAGAGAGAGAATTTCTTATGCAATTCAATATTATAATACTTATAAATACAAAATTATCTATAAACTAATCATGTCCTTCTTTTTTACAAAAATACGGATTGTTAATGTAAACAAAACCATAATATATATCTTATGTTATGTTGAATAAATCTTTTTGAATATCGATATCAAAAGAAAAAATAACACAAATTTAAAGGAACAAGCCAGCATTCAATATTATTTGAAGATTTTCAAAATATTTAAAAGAATTTAAAAAATTTATTGCAAGCAATTTTAAGCTTCTCCAAAATTCAAAATTCAAAAATCAATTCTGTTATTTGTGCATTTGTGGCAAAACTTTTTCAAGCAAACAAATAAAACTTAATGAAGAGAATTCATTAATATTTTAAAAATTTGTCAGAAGGATAAAAGAGATAAAAACATGATTGCTTATTGTAAGCACTTGGATTGGACTCCATTTCGATTATAATCAACGATTTGATTGTATTTAGAAAATGAACATGTCTAAATAAATGCATTTTCGATTCATGTTCAAATGTAAACACAAAAGAATCTCCATAAATACAAAAATTACTGATCAAAGCTAGTAATTCTGCAAATATTGAATTGAAATTGAAATTGAAAAGCATTTTTGAACAACAAATTTTTATACATTCCTTTATTATATTTTACAAAATAAAATTAGTATGTTTATAAAAAAAAAACAACCTCTGACTTTGTACGTCCTATGCAAGGACAACGCCTATCAAGCCGGTTATATCAATGAGGTGTCCTATGATCAGCAAAACGGCTCCTCTCAACCTTTACCTTGATTTTCTTGATCGGAGGCGCTATCAAGTAGCTTTTCCCCAATGTTGATCCCGGAGGCTGGGTTGACTCCGTCCCATAGACCCCAGCTAGAGAAATTCCCTTGCCCGGCCCGGGACTTGAACCCAGAACCATGAGAATGTGAGGCAGGTTCACTACCCACACACCCAATGGCGCCTTTAGTATGTTAATATCTTTTCATTATTTTTATTTTTAATTTTTTGTGTTACACCTATATTTAAAAATAATTGAATAGTTTAAATAATAAACAAAAATTAATTTTTATATAATATCAAGGCTAGAATATAGAAGAAACAAATTATATAAATTATAAAAAAATGTTCAACAAACTAAGAATTAAAAAGGAACAAAAAGAAAAAAAAAATTATATTGAATATCACGTCGTCTCTTTATTATTGGATTGATTGTGAATGTTGAGGAAATCATTTTTTTTTTTTCAAATCTCTTTAACCTTGATTTAGTTTATTTTTATTAAATCTATATTGACGGTGTTTTTTTTTTTGTAATGTTAGTATTGTATCTATAAATATAATAACAAATCATAAATGTATAAAAAAAATTTTAGTTTAATTTGAATATTTTTAAATTTTTTATAATTTTTCATTTTTTTATTTTATTTTTTAATTTAATTTTTTTATTTTATTTTTTAATTCAAATTTTTTATTTTATTTTATTTATCTCGCTAGAGATAGTATAGCGATCACGAAAATATTTTGATGTTTTTATACGTTTCGAAGGACCCTGAGTCATTTTCACTAAGATACGATACGTATTATACAATTTTGGGGGGCGAAAAGTTATGTTTGGGGAGCTTCAACTCTAAAAAAAGGTAAGATGATTTTGCGAACAGGCTTTTAAACATTTCCGCTTTTTTTCAATATGGATCTAAAAAAAAGGTAAGATGATTTTGTGATCAGATTCTGAAACTCGATTTTTCAATATGGCTTTTAACCTGCTTTATATTAGGGATTATCATGCAATTTTTACCTGTTAAAATTTATTGGGGGGGGGGGGGGCGAATTATGAAGCCGGCCTTACGAAGTGGGCGTTTGGTCGAAAAAGGTTGAGAACCACTAAATTGTTCGTAAAAATAAAGATATATGTTTGATAGTTATTCACATGATTAAAAATTGTATAAAACTGCTATATATAGAATTTCAGCTTGATTGAATTGTTAAAAGTACCGGAATTAATTTATTAAATTTTTTAAAATGTTAACTGCTAATCACGAGCCAGAACGTGACGTGGTGCAATCAACAAATTTTTTAAATTTTCAATCAACAAATTTTTTAAATTTTCAATCAACAAATTTTTTTAAATTTGCAATCAACAAATTTTTTAAATTTTGATTTAAAAATGAATGTAAAGGTTTTAATTTTAAATTTAATATAATGTTAATAAATTAATTGAATTGAAATTACAATTCTGTAAATTGAATATTTTTTTAAATTAATTAATTCAATTATACTTAACTTATAATTTAATTAATTAAATTTAATTTAAATATATTAATTCAATTGAAATTTGCGAGGTAGTCGAGGAGACACTCCAGATTTTTTAATTTAATGTTTATTTTATTTTTTAATTTAATTTTTATTTCATTCTATTAGGGAATTTTTTTTTTTAATAAATAAAATAATTTGTACATACTAATGTACTAATTCATGTGTACCTACTGGTAATTTGAAATCATTTTTATTTTTACTCCAATTAATTCATTTAAACAGGTGTCAAAATCAAATCAAAGAATATCGAAATAAAAAAAGGTGGAGTGTCTCCACTCGACTATCTCGCAAATTTGAATCGGATTAAATAACTTAATATATTATAATTAAATTAAATTTCATTAATTATAAATTAAAATTAATAAATAATATTTATTAAACCAGCGCGTGTATGGCTCTTTGCTAATGGCACCACGTCATATATAGCAGTTTTATACAATTTTTAATCATGTGAATAACTATCAAACATTATTTTTACGGTTACTTTAGAGGAAAAAAATATAAACGTTGTAGAGGTAAGGACCTTCTTCCGGTTGAGCCTCATTTCTCAAAAGTTGATAGAAAACTACGAATTTTGAATAATGCCCGTATACCAAATTTCATGATTTTAGCTCAAACCGTTTTTGCGTAATCTTGTCTACAAACATACACACATACACACATTTTTCTCAACATTAGTGAAAATGTTTTAGGAACCTTCAAAACGTATAAAAATATCAAAATCTCGACATCGAAAATTTTCTGGCGAGATAGTAAAAAAATGAACGGATTATTATTAATACAGAAAGATGAGAAATTATTTTTTCTATCTTTAATAAATGTTAAGATTTTTTTTTTAAATATTTTATCCAGTTTTATATACGATACGAAAATAAATGTTATGCTTGCATCAGAAATTTTCATCTTGATCCAATTAAATAAATTTTTCAAATTGTAAATGACATTTTAACTATGAATTTATAACTAATTAAAAACCAATTCTTTCATTAATATTAAATGATATTATAATCTCCAACAGGTTTATATGTAGGTATTATAAACATTATTATTATTATTATTATCATTATTATTATTATTTTTATAATTATTTTAGTCTTTTTTTTGTTTGTTTTCTTATATCTTTCTTTTGAATGAATAGTGAATGTGGGATGGTGAAATAAAGAAGGGGGGGAATTATTAAGGAACTCTTGAAGGTCATTCTAGTTGTAGGTTTACTATAAAAGAATGAAACTCGATTAAATATTCTTATTATTATTTCTTAAGTGGTTTCTTATTGAGTGTCTTTCAGTGTTATTTTCTGTGATTCTCGTATCCTTTGTTTTTAACTAAAAATATTTTTTTTTTTTTTTATTAATATTTAATCCAACCACGAATTATACATATATTTTTCAATTATTTTATTTTTCAATTATTAATTATTGATTTAAAAAAAAAATTTCAAAATGAAAGTTGTATTCCTCTAGATTTTGAAAAATTTAATTTGGAAAAAATTTACAAATGTACAATTTATCTTTATTGATGATTATACGAATTTAACATTTATATCAGGGATTCCCAAAGTGGGCGCTACCGTCTCCTCGTGGGCGCTGGAGCGATCCAGAGGGGGGGGGGTGATGTCTACAGGTGCATTTAAGGAAAATTACTAGTATATTACTTTTCTATTCTGAGATCAAAAAATAAATGCATAAATTCAATGTTTCTAATTGACACCTTTATTTATAATATTTTGCAAATAGGTACATTGTACATTTATCTTTCTGTTTAATTGTTATTAAAATTAAAAAAAAGTTAATTTCCAAGGGAGGGGGCTGAGTAAATTTATTTATGGAAAGGGGGCGCTTGGCCAAATAAGTTTGGGAACCACTGTATTATATTACTATGGTCTAACATTGTTAAATGAAATTATCTTTAATATCAATAATATTTTATTCCCTTTGAAAACTACTGTGAAAGAACTTAAATTTGGATTTTCAAATATGCTTTTCTCTAAAGAAGGTAGCTTTATTTTTATTTTTATTTATTTTTTTTTAAAAGATGAATCGTGTATATACACTATATAAAAGTTAAATAAATTAAAAAATAAATTTATTGATTCAATTATTGTGTGAAAAAATTAAAAAAAATAATAATAATAGCAGTTATACCAGAGATGGTGAACCTATTGGGGCACATGCGAAAAATTGAATGGCACTCGCAACGAGTAAATTTATTTTTTTTAATAATTGTAGTTTTTTCAATAGAAATGATTTAAAATTGAATAATCCACACTTAAATTATAATTTATAGTATAAATTTATAGATCTAATTTAAAGATCTATTAAAAGATCTATTCTATGGCTGAAAATTCTTAGTCGCAGCAACCACATTCCTACATCCATCCAACTTTTATTTTCTTTGCTCCAATCTCGTCCCTTTCTACATTATCCAGCCATCGCGTCGTTGGTCATCCAAGCAGACTTCCAATAAAGCACTTTTGAAAAAAATGATTTGTTTATTTTTTTTATAAATATTTAAAATTAAATACTTTTTTATAAATTTACATAGCTATATTACCTAAATCAATCAATTCTTATTATATGAGCAAATATTGTATATATAAGTATTTGTATTTTTGAAATATTAAACCGCTATAAGGATTTTTTTGAAATTCAGACTGTTCGGTCGTGAAGTCTGACGCCATCTAGTGGTTCTTGAACGTGTCACCGTTCCCCCTCTAGGTCTGATTTCGGCCGGCCGCCGACCGAGCGATCACTTCACTCCCACCCACTCCCACCTCTCCATGCAAACACATCGCCTCCCAGCGCAACCTGTTTTCTAAGAATTCCTCCGCCGCCATCTTCGTTTATCCCTTTTACACCTATTTATCCCTTTTACCACTCAACACACACACAACACATCTTTCTATATCTCTCTCTCTCCACTGTATTAATACACAATTATCACCCCATCATCATCCTTTCGTTTCATTGTATATCGTACTTGTTCAATTAAACAATTTACTGTACTTAAATCTTAGAATTGCTCAAATAAACCATTTATCATATCTCGTCCTTTAATTTGTTTATTTTTCATCCGGCCTACGGCCCTACACAGACCATAGATAATTTTTATAAAGAAAAATCGATCTGTATTGGTTTCAGTGTCGGGGAAAATCATCTTTATTAGTTTTTTCTTAATTTAAAATTGGAAATTTAAATGACATCAGCAACTACGTCAGTTTTTTGTTATTGATTTGATATAAAATTTATAAAATAGAAGTTTTTTTTAAGATTGAAAATTGATTTTCTTAATTACTATAAATTTATAAATGAGCAGACATTAATAACATGAAAAAATATCAAAATTATAATATATAATTATATTCATCACCAATAACAAGTAGACATATTATTGTTTTTTTTAGTAATAAATAAGTAGTAAAAGAAAATGCTTTCAAAAATATGTCTAAGAATTTTAATGTCAGCCTGAATCTAACGTATGAACTACCTATTAATCCCATCAAAGGAATATTTTTTGTTTTTTAAAAAAATCATTCTTTCTTTTTATTAAATTTTATTCAATTACTTAGGATTTATTTTAATTATAAAAAATTATTTTATATATCTAAGTCGATTTATTTATGTTGTAAATAACAGATTTTATTTAATTCTAAAATAAATATTAAAAATATATAAGTAGATAGTAAAATAAAATAAAATAAAGAAATACAAACCTAAAAGAAATTAATTAAATTACAAGTTATTTGTATACATAAAATTTAGAAATGATAAATTATAAACACTTTTAAAGAATTAAATTAATCTATCTATCTCTATCTATCTATCTCTGTGGCTCTACGGAACTCGAAAGTTCATGGCCGCAGCAACCACACTTCTCCAAGTATCCCTATTCTGAGTCACAACCCTCCAATCCCTACCCCCTCCCATCTCTCTCACGTCCCTTCCTATACTGTCCACCCACCGCGTCCTTGGTCTTCCAAGCGGACGTTTCCCACTCGGTCTCTCCACAAATATATTATTCGCCATTCTTTCCTCTCCCATTCTAGCCACGTGCCCTGCCCATCACAGCCTTCTCGATTTTATAATTCTAACTATATCTGGAGATGCATAGAGATCATGCAATTTCTCGTTATGCAGTCTCCGCCATTCCCCGGTGAACTCATCTTTTTTTGGTCCATAAATGCTTCGCAGAATCCTATAATACAACCGGCAAAATAATTGTTTTAAATATTTTATTTTTGATCCCCTTTGATAATAAGAATTAATTTAAAACAAACAATATAAAATCTTAAATTATAAAACCAAAATCCAGCACCTCCTATGTTCTTTTACACAAGCATACTTAAATAGTAGTATAAATTATAATTTTTAAATATATATATATAATTATGTGTATATAAATACGTTTGAAATAGGTCCACCATTACAATCGTATTGACATTATGGAATAAAATTCAATTTCAATCAAGAAAGAGAGAAACGTCGAGTTTTATTAGCTTTGGTTCAAATACTGGATTCACTTCTTTTTTTTTTAACTTGCTGACGTCCCCTTGGGGGCTTTTCCACTTTACCCTATCCGTCCATTATTCTACTCTCTGACTTTCTCTCTCTCTCTCTCTCTCTCTCTCTTACTACCATCTAAAGTTATTTATATCAGGGGCCATTGGGTTCTATTTTGGACATTCCATCAAATAAAAGAGCGATCAAGGATCAATTTTTCATTTTTTTTTTTTTTTTTTTTAAGGGAAAAAAATTTGCTTTATAACATTTTGAACAAACTTTTCAATTAAGAGTCAACTTGATTGGAAATCAGTTAACTCTGATAACCAAACTGAATAGTCAACTTTCTTTTCTTTTAATATTATTATTATTATTATTATTTAGTGAAAAATTTTACTTTCATTAGATATCTAAGAGAATAATTTCTCAACAAAATAACGGCATTCATTGATAATTCATTAAATTCTCTTTTATAAATTGTGTTTTAGTTCTTTTATTCCTATCATGTGAATAAAATAAAAATAGAAATCTCAATGAAATCAAATTTATATAAATAAATGATGATTTTTATCTGCACATTCCTCAGAATTTAAAATTTTTTGCATATCTTCACGTTTCATGATCACTAGAATCCAAAATTGACTTTAGAATTTTTCATGTTTGTCTGTTCTGAAAATTTGGACGTTATAGACTCAAAATTGGCTGAACTGATTACTTTGAAATATTTTATACCAATTGATCTGATCTAAAATATATAAAATAAATCAACCTTCCGAATTTTGTGCTTCATTAGGCTTTAAATAATACTTTTGAGAAATTATTAAACTTGATTTATAAGTTTTCATTTATCTATTAGGATAAATTTACATCCATGTTGTACCTTAATTAAATAAATAAACAAAAATAAAAAAATAAATTTTTAATTTAGTGTCATCTAATGGGCTACCCCTTCCTGTCTCAACTGCTGGATCATTTAAATTTTAAAGTGTCAACTACCAGTCCTTTTGGTGCTAGTATTAAAAATAATAGAAAATTGCATTGGTTTGCAGATACATTTTTGAATCTCTGACTTTTGTACATCCTACGCAAGGATAGTGCCTGTCAAGTCGTTTGTGAGAGTTAGTTGTCCTATCAACTTTTGTCTTAATTTTCTTGATCGGAGCCACTACTTTTTATCAAATAGCTTCTTAATTTTGACACATCATCCAAACCCAAATTGATATCTGATAAAAAATAGAAGATATCATATTTTATCATAATGTTGTTATTAAGTCTCAACCACTGGCAAATTTATATTAATCATAAATTCATATTGTAACGACAAGGCCAGGTCTTCAGTTCTCAATTATCCTTTGGAATGTGTGTGTGTGAACTACTCTCATTAATTGGGTCAATGGGAAACGTCTGGTTGGAAGACTAAGAGAATCTAATAATTATAATTTAATATAATAATAATAATATAATATAATAATAACCTAATAATCGCATAAAAATCATTCAAAAAACAAATTTTTTTTTTAATATTTTATATGAATACAATGTATCTTATCTTATCTTATTATGCTAGCTAAAATTGTATATATTTATCTATCTATATATATTGGTTCTCAAAAACCGCTCTAACGATTTTTTTCAATTTCACACTAGATATAGTATTTATAAAGAAAAATTAAGTTTTATTGATGATATCTCTTGAAACATTCAGCTTCATTATTAATTTCTTAATTGAAAATTATATATGGAAAACGTCAAAATTGGCCTCCATTTTTATTTGTATTAATATTTTTTTTTATTTAAAATATTTTAAAATTTATTATTTAATTTCGAAATAAAATTAAAAATATTTATTTTTAATAAAATATATATAGATATTTATTAATCTCTCTCAAAAAAAAAAATAAAATAAAAAACATCAAATCTGCCTGCTAAGACAGTAAAAAAATGACAATTTTTTATCTAAATACATATAGACCAGAGGTTGGACTGATGTTTTAACGAGTGGATTTCGTCGGTTCGAAACTCTCCGGGTGAATCGTTATTTAAAAATGAAAATGAAAATAATGAATTTGTTATTTTTTTTCTTTTTATCTATTGTTTACATTTTAATAAATTACTATTTTATATTTATTTATTCATTGTTCTTTTATTAAATTTAATATTTATTAATATTATTTATTATTAATTTATATATTGATGACATCACAAATTCATTTATATTGAAATTTGACTCCCGCCTTTTTTTAAAGAATATTGTATTAATATTTTTTTTATATTTAAAATATTTTAAAATTTTTTATTTAATTTCGAAATAAAATTAAAAATATATATTTTTTTTATATTTAAAATATTTTAAAATTTTTTATTTAATTTCGAAATAAAATTAAAAATATATATTTTAATAATATTTTATAATTATAAATTACGATATATATTTATCAATAATAATGAATTTCTTTTTTTTAACTTAATTACAGAGCCGAGGCTCGGGGTCCCGGTATGATCTTAATATATTGTGAGAATTAGATAAATAATGTAGAGAGAAAAAAATATTTAAAAATAGATATTTATTTAAATGAAATAAAATTATTTAATTTACAGAATGAAAATGTCTATAATAATGTCTAAACATTTTTTCTTTATAATTTTACATTATAATAATACTAATTACAGTAGTTATAATATATGGGGAATTTTCAACTTTGACTGCCGATTTGACCATGTTCCCAAACGAATTTTAAAAAAACCAAGACCACTTTACATTTACACATTTTAAGCTCTAATCGAATCCAAAATCAAAATTTAAAAAATCGAAAAACAAACTCAGAGATATATAGATTTTATAAATGAACATTTATACAATTTATTTTAATTAATTTGAAACATTTTAGGAAACAAATTTTTAATGGGTCATTTTTAGAAATCCCATTTAACAATTATAATAAATAATTAAAAAATTGTAAAATTTTTAAAGTATATAAAAATAAATTGTATAAATTGGTTAAAGGGTCGAGTGATAGTTCGGTGTCCCAGGTATATATTTTATATTAACACGCCTACTTTTCTGTATAATAAAGATTTAAAGAATCATATTTTAATTTTTATATAACCAAGAAATCATTTTTTCACTTAAAATATAGTTGTAAAGCCCAAATCTCCGATCCATATAACATCATCGACTGGGCCGCTACCAAAAGGAGTCTTCTCTTGCTCTGACTAGGGCCACCGGTATTTGCCATTAGTCTCGAAAAAATAATATTAAATTTTATATAAATATATAAATTAGAATATTTGAATTTGTTTAAATTTTAACACCTGTAATCAATCATATGCATAAAGAATAGAAAATTTTGAAAATCAACTTGGTATTAAATTCAGAAAAAAAAAATACTCATATATAGAATATATAGACTATTCGAATATAATTGAAACTCTTTCTCTCCCTCTATTTTAAATTTGAAAAAACGGAGTGTTAAGAAATTAAGATTCCTTATACAACATGGATGGTTAAATGAATTGGGCTCCCTACCTCCCTGAGAAATTCACATTAAAAATGTTTATAATATTTTAGTTTATTAAATCAAACTATTATTTTTTTATTTCAATATTTTTAATGTTAATACAATAATTTTTATTTTATAATCTATAAAATAATTTAATTATTTTTAAAAACAACGGTCTTCAATTACAATTTTTTTACTCTCTACTGACTGTTCATTTCATAACTGAAAATAGTGTCGAATAGAAATAGACGATATTACTTGGATTAATCTTATTATGCTAGCTAAAATTGTTTGTTTGTATTATTGAGGACCCCAGTTCAATTCATTTTAATCAGATTGATGCAATGATGCAACATTTAATAATTGTAATAAATAATTAATTGTAGATTAATATTTTTTAAAGGGTCGAGCGACAGCTCGGTGTCCCAGGTATTAATATTACCAGCCAAACCCAATAATAATGAATCATTTTTTTTAACTTAAGTACCGAGCCGAGGCTCGGGGTCCCGGTACTACAATTTTAATAGTTATCTCTCTCTCTCTTATATAAATTAAATAAATAATTTCAAATTCAAATTAAATTTATTTGTTTAAATATAATAAATTAAAAAAAATATATTGTTACAAATAGAATATATATATCTATTTATATATTTATATATATATACTTAACATTATTACAAAGTGAAAAATAAATAATAGAAATAATAATAATAATAAATGGAATATTCACCAATGGAAAGTGAACTTGGATTGATGCTTAACAAGAATTTCACAAATCAATTTCGTACTGGATATATTCATGTTAATGAGGTGATTCTACCTGAACGTTATGAATATTTTGCACAACGTTATGAAGATTTTGAAGTACACAATTCAGACGTTTGGGTTGTGAGTTTTCCAAAAACAGGTGAAAATCTCTTTTTTTATTTTTATCTACTTATGTAATATATTTTATATATTTTTATTTCTTTTATTTTTTTAATATTTTCTCTAATGAAAGTGTGTATAAGTTGCATACATAAACATAAACAATTTTTTAAAATTGAATGTCAATTTTTATTTTAATCATATATATAAATAGAAACGTTGATAATCATGTTTTATGTTAATCATAATATGTTATTCAAAGTTCATTTATTAGAAAAAATTGTTTTAATCAACATGTGTCATTTTAATCAACATGTGTCAATCAATAACAAATAAAACATTTTGATTCAAGGTGGCTTTGGACAACATAATCTGTGAGAAAAACGATAAAGCATGTAAGAAATACTCAATTTTTCAACGATATATATTTTTTTTTTTCAAAAACATCTAAAAAAACCTCTGACTTTGTACGTCCTACGCAAGGACAACGCCTATCAAGCCGGTTATATCAATGAGGTGTCCTATGATCAGTAGAACGGGTCCTCTCAACCTTTACCTTGATTATTTTGATCGGAGGCGCTATCAAGTAGCTTTTCCCAATGTTGTTCCCGGAGGCTGGGTTGACGCCGTCCCATAGACCCCAGCTAGGGAAATTCACTTGCCAAGCCCGGGACTTGAACCCGGGACCATGGGAATGTGAGGCAGGTTCGCTACCCACACACCCAATGGCGCCTTAATGAAGTTGAAATGAAAATAAATTAATAAGAAAAATCTTTTTAATCAAAAATGTTCTAAAATCTAGAAAATAAAATATTAATTAAACTTTGATTATTATCCTTTACAAATGCTCAACAAGTTTTTAGGCCTTTTCTAGATGACATTGATTATACAAGTGGCTTATTAAGCCATCGGCTTACTGCATGCGGCACTGCGTTCTTTTCGGAATCACAGAACACAAGCACATTGTATAGAAAATGTATAGAAAATAGAAAATATAAAAAAATTATACATAATAAATATTAATATAAGATTGTATGCGGTATTGAGTTCTTTTTCATTAATAATTAAATTCACAAATTTTGAAAATCCGTATTTTTGAAAAATTCAAAATATTTCTTTTTGATTATTGCAGTGTCATCGGTCCTTATTCAATTATTTTCATTGATTAAAAGATTTTTTTTTAAATAAATAATATTTTGGTATTTTTTCTGTTTCTCCCTCCCACTTCCCCCCCGGTTTGCTACTTTTACTTGTAAGAACGGAATGGAAATAAGGCAAACGAATACACTGATCGTGTGTCTTGTTTATTTGTCATCGGTCCAATAAATGTCCAATATTTTCTTACCTATTTTCCTAGTCAAATTGAAATTAAATAATAGTTCATATTGACATGGTAAAATACAGCATATACATAAAGCTGGAGTGTCTCCACTCGTCTATCTCGCAATTTGAATTGGATTAAATAACATAATATATTATATTTAAATTAAATTAAATTAATAATTAATTATAAATTAAAATTAATAAATAATATTTATTAAATCAGCGCATGTTTTGCTCTTTGTTGATGGCACCACGTCACGTGTTGGCGCGTGATTTGCAGTGTTAAAAAATTAATTCCGATACATTCAGCGATTCAATCAAGCTGAAATTCTATAAATAGCAGTTTTATACAATTTCTAATCATGTAAAAAACTATCAAACCTATATCTTTATTTTTACGGTCACTTTAGAGGAAAAGAAATCAAAACATTGTAGATAATGATCCTCTTGCCGTTGAGCTACATTTCTCAAAAGTTGATAGAAAAATACGAATTTTGAATAATGCCCGAATACCAAATTTCATGATTTTAGCTCAAACCGTTTTTGCGTAATCTTGTCTACATACATACACACATACACACACACACACAAATACATTTTTCTTAACCTTAGTGAAAATGATTCAGGAACCTTCAAAACGTATAAAAACATCAAAATCTCGACATCGAAAATTTTCGTGATCGGAATACTGGCGAGATAGTAAAAATGGTATAATAAAGATAACAAAAAGCAAAGAAACATTTATTTTGAATACAATTTATACGTCCAGGGACAACCAGCTATAAGCAAGGCAATGGTAAAGAATTTCAGGAAACAGAAGACCAAGGACGAGGCGTGGCTCTTAACAACGATAATCTCTTTAGTACTCTTCTTCCTCGATTCTAATATTTATCAACTATCAATTATTTTCAATGACAAAGAAATAAAAAAAATAGCAATATCTTTTAATATTCTTTTCTACACTCTTCTCTAAATCATCTCTTAACTACTAAAATTATATTATCATTACTAATATAATTTTTTATCTAATTTATTTTGTTTTTAAGGGAATTTTGTAAATAAAACCACATATTGATATTTTGTATTGTAAATTTATTCAAAAAAATACACGTTTTGATTGCTACTTCTGCAGTCGCTTGAAGAAGTAGCAATCGAAACGTTGTGTATTATTTTTATTTTTTTAAATAAATTTACAAAAAAAATATCAATATCTGGTTTTATTTACAAAATTCCCTTATAAATAAATAAACAACCACCAAAGATTTAATAATTTAATTATTTTGTTTTATTTTTTTTTCAGGCACTACTTGGACTCAAGAAATGTGCTGGTGTTTGAATGAAAATCTTGATTATGAAAAGGCTAAAACACCACTTCCAGTTCGTTTTCCATTTTTAGAGTAAGTTTTACTAAAGTTAATATTAAATTAATTTACAAATACCTATATAGAGGTATTTTTCTCTGCACATTGCGCGGAATTTAAAATTTTTTTGCATATTATCACGTTCAAACAGGGGTCGGCAACCTTTTTTTTGAAATGGATGAGTCAAAAGTTACAATTTACAAAATTTCCAAATTTTTTAAAGAGCCACTAACATTTTTGTTTCATTATTATGACATTTGATAAGGATTACATATAAATAGATTATAGATAGATAGATTTAATTTTTGATTTAAAATAAATAAACTGTTCACTGTTGAGTGTTTGAGTATCAATGCTGATTTGGACCATAGATCAAATCTAATTTCACTAAAAAAATCCAATATTTCCGAACCATAATTATTCGGAGATTTTGATAAACTTATAATTCACAGTTTAAATGAAATCGTATATAAATTAAAGAAATACAAATTTCTATTTTTTTAAATTTTAATACAAAGAATCAATTAAATATATAGTTTGCGATTTGGTGGACCACATTATTAGATGTAACCGCCCTATGATCAGGATGGCTCAGCAGAGGGGACTGGGATTACAGGGGAATTCTTCTTCTTCAACCACTCAGTTTAGAAATTAAACTAAAAAAAAATAATGTTCAATATAAAGAAACACCAAGGACACCCCTTCGTCAATCCCCTCCTTCATCGTAAACTGAGCTACCAGTGGGCAATCTCCTCCCCCATCATAGACTGACTCTTCCCATCATCACAGACTGAACCATCATAGACTGGACTCCTTGGGGTTGTTTTTAATCACTTGCTCCTCCCGAGCATCCTCCTTTGGTTTTCATTGAGGTGACCCAATGGCACCCAACATGCTGACCAGTCCATGGGTCTTTATTCCAAAATCGGGTGATATTTCATTTTCAATATCTAAATGCCGAGGTTTCATGTGCGAGTCTTATCCTCAAAACAACAAAATTGTCAAAATGATGGATGAATGTTATAGTATTTTACTATTACCTACTCCATGTATGTACATTCAAGAAGTGACTATTAATTTCTGAAACTACTCTAATGACACCACCAGAAAAGATGATGAGTTTTGAGTTTGTGAAACAAATAGAAGTCTTCAGGAGAGTGTAACGGATGATGCAACTCTACGACTTCATGCTTGGCTTCACTAGTAACGCAATGTGAAGAAAGGCGTTGTCGTGTTCTGGCGAAAACGGGGACGTATTCTGTAAATTCTTTGTTGGAGTATGACTTTTCTAGAAGAACACGATTTGTTGAAGACATCAAGAGGAATGTGACGTCGAAATTGAAGAGCCTTCCGAAAGAGAACTTTAAAAGTCGTTTCCATGCAACTTATGCAGCTGAGCACAGTAGTGTATTACGTCAAATGGTATTTACTTCTAAACATATTAAAAGGATAGGTTTTTTAAATCATCTGTTCTGTTGTTATACGAGGTAGGGTCAAAAAGTTCGCGGAATGGTCGCTTATAGTCAAGTATTTCTTAGCTGAAAGGGAAATTTTTGTTTGTGAGGTTGACATAACTGGTAGTGAATGTGCTTTTGAGGTTAGCAGGCAGTTGTAGTTGGTTCCGTGCGTTCGGTGTTTAATATTGTAGATCGTAGTTTCTTTCTTTCGTCGGATTGTGCAATGTCGTCATTAGAGCAGCGTGGCAATATTAAATTCTGTGTGTTGCTGGAGAAATCACACTCGGAGACTCTTGAGATGCTAAAAAAAGCATACGGAAATTCTGCGATGAAGAAAACAGCAGTTTACGAGTGGCATAAGCGTTTTCGCGACGGTCGCACAACAATTGATGATGACGTTTGGACTGGGCGGCCTTCCACTTCCACTACAGACGACAATGTTGAGCGCGTTCGACAAATTGTGCGTGCGGACAGACGAACAACCATCAATAATATTGCCTCTGAAGTTGGTATTTCACATGGGACATCGTTTTGCTGATTCGTCAGAGGTGATTGAAAATGCGACGGAGCGGCTGAAGGAACTTTCAAAAAACGGCTTTCAAGAGTGTTTCCAACAATTATATGAACGGTGGAATAAATGTGTAGATGCAGGAGGAGAGTATTTTGAAGGGAAATAATGTAAGAATGTTATAAATATTTTTAATAAATTTTTAATAACCAATTCCGCGAACTTTTTGACCCTACCTCGTAAGAGCAATCCTGGAAATTGGTAGTCGCATCTTAAATTCTTATCAGCATTCACAATATGTGCCCATAAAAACAAAATAAGATATAAAAGACTGTGCTACTAAATTAAACATTAATAAAAAAAATAAATAAATAAATAATTGAAAATAAAATACTTACTCCAAAAGCATATTCAGAAGTCAAATTTGTTGCCACTTAAATGTTAAAATTTAATGAGGAGAAATTATAGTTTTAGTTTGTTTTTTTCTCTCTCATAATTCGTAATTTTTCTTTTTGATTAAGATTCAAAATCTATCAAGGGATACTTTAGAAAGGAGGAGATAAGCCATTCAATTAAATTTAGTTTCATCAAATATTATTTTACTTAAGAATTCTATTTTTAGTCTGTGATCTGTGACATATTTTATACACGTATATTCTAGATTCTAGATCAATGTAGATTGTAGATAATAGTACAAAGATGAAAAATCATCATTTTTAACTTTATTCCAGTCATTGCTTTCTGTTTGATTATACAACGTTTCTTGAAAGCAATCCTGAAGTGACCCTGCCTTTATATGTTAGTGATTCGCCAGCTTATATTGATGGATTGACCTCGACACGATACATCAAGACGCACCTCCCCTGGCATCTACTACCCAAGCAAATAACAGAGGGCCAAGTCAAACCAAAGGTAAACCCATCATTTTTCTCTTTTCAACAAATAACCAAATTAATATTCCATCTTTGTATTGATCTATTATTATTGTTGTTGTTATTACATATTATTATTATTATTTGTCATTTAAAAATCCTCAACACTTATTTACATTATCCCAAAAATGATTTTTTCTTGGGGATTTGACTTTATTTGTGAAATCACCCTTCTACAATATGCTTTATTTTATTTTTTTTTTGGGATTATAATTTTTCTGACAATATAACATGATGTTGAGAGATAAAGTGAGATAACATTGTCTTTTTCTTCTATTTTATCGATCAATACAAGTTCAGGGAAATTGATTGCAATAATCGATGGTGTTGTCAGTTATTATGGGAAAATCCCAGTACAAGACATGGGAGTCGGATTCTAAAACAGTGAGAGGTGAGGGTTTTTAATATATTTCTGTGATAGAAATTAGATTGTATTTAAGGAGAATTTGTGTATATGAAACACCTTTGCCACTTATTGTTAGTTATGTCTTACAAGTATAGACATTATCTATTAGTGTACGATAACCATGTATGAGAAGTTCTATTATTTTGTTAGGGTCCCCCACACTTCTGCACCGGTCGATTACGTCGATCTCAGTTTCAGGTTATGTTTCTCATAATTTTGTGTTCTAATCCTGAATTTCTGTTGGTGAGAATAGGCAGCCCGTACCAATCATTAAAATGAATGTCTCCCTATCGACAGTTGGGTAGGATTTTTCTGATTCGGAGTATTTTCTCTTTTCTTGATGTTAGTATTCGATGGAATATTATCATTCTAATTTGTTTTTAAAATAGTTCTCAGATGTTTAGTAACCCATGAATTTGTATAACATTCAATCGGTCTATTCTAATTCAACCCAATTCGTTTTATTCGATTTAATTATGCCAAATTGAATAGGTAAGTAAAGACACTGTCGAATTTAACTTCGAATTTAATAGCTTGGTACGCCTAGACTTATATTTGGGTGTAAACTCATTTTTCATAGTAATATGACTTATGTTGAAATTTTGTTGTATACTTAAGTATCTGTAAAACTCTTTGGATATTATTTGTGTCTTAACCTTGGCTATGTGAAGTGTCTCACACATTTATCTATTCCCAAATTAATTTTAATGTCATCGCATAAACAATTTAATGGTGTTAATTAATTAGTGTCGATATTTCTCGCTCTAACTTTACATATACATAGAATGAGATCGTCCATATATAGAAGATGACTATATATTTCATATTTTACCTTTTATTTTTTAAAAACGAAAACCTACTCCAGTAATATTTATTATAAGAGGAATGGGTAAGGAGTCGAAAACCTTCAAATACTCTCTCACTATGCAGCAGCTATTTAGGCTAAAGATTTATGAATACTTAAGTCAGAAATTTTGGATTCCATCAAGTCTTGACTTGTAGTTGATTGTATTTTGAAAGATAGTATTGACATTTACTTCTGATAATGCAATAGCGGACATTTCAGGTATATCACGATTTACCTCAACATCATTATTAATCCGTTCCTCTTCAAGTTGACTAACAGTAAGACAAAATTCACACATTCATTCATTTTCTAGATTTCTTCGGATCTAACTCGGTTTTATAGTTTTCCCTTGTATTTTTGTTAAGTAAAATATATATAATTTAAAAAAATAAGAAATTGATCTATCACATTTATTTAAATAATAAATTAATTTTAATAATCAAGAATTACCATTTTTTTTTATTTTTAAGATTATTTATGTTTGTCGCAATGCTAAGGATACTTGTGTCTCCTACTACCATCATTGTGTTCTTTTAGAAGGTTATCAAGGAAGTTTTGATGATTTTTGCAAACTATTTCTTAATGATACATGTAAGTTGTAGATATATTTACAAGTTGGTAAATGATGAATATGAAAATGTTTAATAAATATATATTTTACTTATTTCTAGTATGTTACGCTCCATTTTGGGAACATATTTTAAGTTTTTGGGAAAAAAGATTTCAAGATAACATATTATTTATTAAATATGAAGATATGATAAAGGTATAACTATTATATATATATATATGATATCTAAATTGCCCTATCTTTTACGAATAAATACAAAATAATATTATAATATCATTACCTAATTGTAAAACTAATGAAAAAGAAAAAAAAATGAATATTTTATTGTTATTTATATATATATATTATTTTTTTTAATTTATGTATTTATTTAGAAATTCTTGACTTTCTCTTTATGAGGTTTAGTCTACATCTACACTTTAATAATATTTGTACATATTAAACTCAAAGTCAAAAAGAGAAAGCAGAAATCAAAACAAAAATTAGAAATCAAAACAACAACAAAAATTAATTCAGAATAACTAAATTATAAAATTATAATGTAAATTGATTAAAATGAAAATTTTATTATTCATTTTCTCCTTTTTCTGTATTTGAAAGAATTTAAACATTGATTTTAAATTAATAAGCCCTCTGCTGGCCAAATGAATAAAACATGGTAGATAAATAGAATGTTAATGTATTTAAATGCAAATTTTAATAATTTTTATCTCGTAAACTAGAAGAGACCAAGAAAAATTATATTATATAAGGAATTAAACAAAGAATTCACAGCTAAATATGAGAAAACCCTCCCTATTTTCACCTGCCAATGATAAAGTGAACTGTTTGTTATTATCAGGTTATATTTTTTATATTTTATTTCTATAATCAATTCAAATTACTTAATATGTTGAACAAAATCATATTCATTCTAATTTAAAAAACAAGAAAGAATATTTAATTTTTCTCACAATAAAACGTGAAAATTACCTGGTAAAATTTTCTTACAATATAATCTACGAGGGTGGGGTGAAAAGTTTTCGGCCTGACCAAGAAAAACGATGTTTTTAAATTTTTTATTTATTTTTTGCTTTATTTTTTAACATTCAAGATAGCTGAGACCTGTACGATGTCAGCTGAGCGTGTGCGTAATATTTTGCACAACCATTTGTGTATGGAAAGCTGAGTGCAACGTGGGTGCCGCGTTTGCTAACGTTAGAACAAAAACTGTTTCGAAAAATCATTTCTACCGACAATTTGACGTTGTAGGCGTGATCCAAACGAATTTTTGCGTGGATTCATAACTGTTGATGAGACTTTAATTAAATTAAATCAAATTAATTAATTGATTAATTTAATTAATTAAAATACCATTATAAGAAATGTATCAGTGTTGATGGAGATTATGTTGAAAAATATAGCAAAAAAAAATTTAAAAACATCGTTTTTCTTGGTCAGGTCGGAAACTTTTCACCCCACCCTCGTGTATATATAATAATATACTCCTCTCGGAGCAAAATCTACCCCCAAACTGACTACAATACATATTCCATTCAAAATTGACTACTAATATTATTTTAAAAATGATAAAACCAACAAATGGCTATATTTTAGTTAATATCGAATTAGATAAACAGAAAACTACATTAAAATGCAAATAATTACTGGGGAATTTTTTAATGAATAGGAAGATATTATAAATACAATAATAATAATAATAATAATAATAATATTTGTTCGTTTGACAGGATTTACCATCAGTGATAAAAAGAACCACCAAATTTCTTGGTAAATCATATTCTGATGATCAACTTGAAGAACTTTGTGATCATTTAAGTTTCGCAAGTATGAAAAATAATAAATCTGTCAATTATGAACAGGTAAATAAAAAAATTATTATTTTTTTTTTAATTATTTGATACAAAAATATTTCTATTGCTTGATTATTTTAAATCTTAAGTCTTACATTTAGAACATAAAAGAATATAAATTATTTAAAAATTTAGACATAAAAAAAAATCAATCTTTCCATGATTTTGTATAAAAACGTAACAAATCAAATATTACATTAAATTTTTTAGAAAGTAAATAAAAAGTCGAAGATAGGTATTATACATATTTGATTTTATGTTATTTATACAAAAAATATCATTGACTTTCTTCTTTTCTATCATATTTGTTATGTTATCCTATTCTAAATCTTTTCTATTGAACACCTGATTCACCGAGCCTTGGTTCGGAACTTTAAAAAAAATTTTCCTTATTAACTATGAATATTTAAGATTAAGATTATTATTTAAAATAAATAAACGACAAAATATATTAGTGCACTGAAAGACAGAAAAGTAAGGCCCGTGGATATAACATAATATAAATTTCATAATTTGATTACAAAATATTATCAATAATAAGCATTTAATAAACGCCAAACGAATCAAGAGGTCGTCACATACACACACACACATATATATATATATACCTCAACATAAAATCACTTTCAGCCTCGGAAAAATCATCTTTGTTAGTTTTTTCTTAATTTAAAATAGGAATTTTAATAATAAAAATAATGGCAGCGGGTAACACTGGACAGCGCTTCCTTAAATACACATTAAATACAATACATTTATTAATTTTACTAACCAAATCCGAGAATAAGGAATATTTTTTTTAATGACCGATCGGCGGCTCGGTGAACCAGGTACGAATAAGTTATACAAAAATAAAATGATTTTTTGAAATCTTGAAAGAGACACATATATTATGTGAATTGTTCATTAAATATTTTGAGATTAATAATTTATTAAGTTTTTTTATTTGCCCCCCGGCAAGAAATGTCGTACTTTCTTTTGGCCCTTTGATAAAAATGGTTGATCACCCCATACAACAAACTAATGTATAAAATTGTTTATAAATACTTTCCTTTTCAGCATAATATTCTTCTTAGAGATAGTATTGCGATCATGAAAATTTTCGATGTCGAGATTTTGATGTTTTTATACGTTTTGAAGTTTCTTGAGTCATTTTCACTAAGGTTGAGAAAAAACGGTTTGAGCTAGAATAACGAAATTTGGTATACGGGCATTATTCAAAATTCGTAGTTTTCTTTCAACTTTAGAGAAATATAGCTCAACCGGAAGAGGGTCATTACCTACAACGTTTTGATTTTTTTCCCTCTAGAGTGACCGTAAAAATAAAGATATATGTTTGATAGTTTTTCACATGATTAAAAATTGTATAAAACTGCTATATATAGAATTACAGCTTGATTGAATCGCTGAAAGTACCAGAATTAATTTTTTAACACGCATGTAAATCACGCGCCATCAACAAAGAGCCAAACATGCGCTGATTTAATAAATAATATTTATTAATTTTAATTTATAATTAATTAAATTTAATTTAAATATAATTTATATTAATTAATCCAATTCAAATTTGCAAGATAGTCGAGTGGAGGCACTCCAGCTTTTTTACCGACCGACGATAGTAAGGGAGGTATTGTTTTCACACCAAATTTCACATGTGGAGATTTTTACATATCTCCACGAATCATGCATTTTCTAAACAGAAAAAAGTATTTTTAGCATGATGTCTGTCCGTCCGTCTGTCCGTCTGTCCGTCTGTCCGTATAGATGTGTACAGCCTGAACGGCTCAACCGATTTTTGATGAAATTTGGTATATTTACTTAATGCATCAGTGGGATGAATTGATCAACTTTTGGTGTATATACAGAAACCGTAAGTGGTAGTATTAGCGATCGGCGATAGGAAGGAAAGGGTTATTTTCACACCAAAGGAGATTTTTTTATATATCACCACGAATCATGCACTTTGTATTGGTTTTATCCTCGAGAAAAATCATATTTATTAGTTTTTTCTTGATTTAAAATTATATGACGTCATCCAGCCATTCATGACGTCACAGCCTGGTCTTGCATATATATTATAAATAAAATAAAATTAAAAATGTTTATATTTATTATTTATGTATGCCTATCTGTTTTTTATTACATTAATAGATATATTAAAATTATTTGAAATTGTTTCTGTAGCTGGAAATTAATTTATTTCAAACAGTCGGTCGGTTCGGACCTGGCCACAGGTCAACTTATTATTTAATATTTTGAAATAATTTAATAAAGTTTCATTGCCAAAAAGTCAACGAATTCATGTTTTTGTTTTGTATTTTATTTATGATAACATTTTACATATAATAATACAAATTTAATGAATTTTAATGGATTTATAGCGAATTAATAGACATAAGCTTATGATACTAACTTGCCCTTTATTCAACCACGGTATTGTAATATTATATATAGGTATTATTAGCTAATATGTAACTATTTATATAATATTATTATAGAAATTTATAATCGATGAATGGTGATTAATCCTATATATAATGGAATTTAATAATAAATACTTTTATTTATTATTTTTTTATTGAAAGTACCTTTCATATATATATATATATATATATATATATATATATTTATATATATATATGTAGTTATTTATTTATTTGTTTCAGGTGATTGAATTTAATAAAAAATATCGTCTCATTAAAGCCGAAGGTAATTTTATGCGATCTGGATCAATTGGTAATTTCAAAGCTAAAATGTCGCAAGAAATGATCTTGAAATTCGATGAATGGACTAAAAAAAAAATTGACAAATCTGGACTGGATTATTAATATTTATATTATTTTTTGTATTTGCAATATTTTCCATTTTTTTTTTATTTTTTTTTTTTTATTTTTATTTTAATATGTTTTAAATATAGTGTAATAATATAAATTATTTTGTTTTTTACCGACCGACGATAGGAAGAGAAGGTATTGTGTTTTCACACCAAATTTCACATGTAGAGATTTTTACATATCTCCACGAATCATGCATTTTGTTAACAGAAAAAAGTATTTTTAGCATGTCTCTCTGTCCGTCCGTCTGTCCATCCGTCCTATAAGATGTGTACAGCTTGAACGGCTCAACGGATTTTGATAAGATTTGGTATATTTACTTAATGCATCAGTATGATGAATGAATCGACTTTTGGTGTATATCCGGAAACCGGAAGTGGTAGTATTACTGATCGACGATAGGAAGGGAACGGTTATTTTCACACCAAATTTTACATGAGGGGATTTTTTACTTTTCTCCACAAATCATGCACTTTATATTGGTTTTATTCTCGGGAAAAATCATCTTCATTAGTTTTTTCTTAATTTAAAATTATATGACGTCACACCCAGCGCCTCCTTATATATTATAAATAAAATAAAATTAAAAATATTTTTATGTTATATCCAGACCTGTTTTTAATGCATTAATAGATATACTAAAATTATTTGAAATTGTTTCTGTAGCTGGAAATTAATTTATTTCAAAAGGTCAGTCGGTTCTGTGCCTGGCCACAGGTCAACTTATTTGTTATCCTCTTTCTAAAAAATGTTTTAAGTATAGTGAATTATTTTAAATATATTTAAACTATTGTATTTATATATATCGTATATATCGATTGAAAAGTCATATGGGGGCTACCAGATACCTACAATACAACTGGTTTATATTTCTTTTTTCTAATCCAAATGAAATTCAATAAATATTTTTAAAAAAGAAAAAAAAACAAAAATAAACACCAATTGTTCTTAGCAAAATATCGAAATACCTGAATGAATAATACAAGAATTAATGAATGTCTTCTGTCCATTAAATATTTAAAGTTTTTCCAAACACGCATAGAAAATATTATATGAGTTTTCATGTTCAATTATATGATCCAACTCAAAAATTCAATGATTTCTTCAATGAATTTCACGTACAAATATATTTTTGAATTTCTTGACTTATTATTAATCAATAATTTACAAAGTCAATATATAAGTATGTTTTAAATTTAGATATAATTGAAAATTCAACCTGAAAACTTTTCATTTTATAATAATTTTCAATTTTTCAATGAAAATGAAAATTAATAATTAAAATTAGAAAGGGTAAAGAAAAGTTATTAAAAGTCGAAATAATCATGAAGTTGAATAAAAAAATTTATTTTGAAACATAAAAATCCATGAGTTTTGAATAATTTTCTTTATCACTTTTTTAATTTTATTATCAGTGATGTATTGGTAAAATAAGAAGTAAGGGAACGCATAGTGGGTAGTATTCTTACTATACAAAATATTAACGAACACAAAAAAAGAAATTCTAACAGTAGATTTAAGTAGGAGTTGTCAGGACATACAAAAGGACTGGAACGCGTTCCGGTTCTGAAAAAAGGTAAGGGAACGTCGTTACACCACTGTTATAGATTAAAAATTATTATAAAAAGAAAAGTTTCAAGTTGATTTTTTAAATAGATTCTTATATAATTTCAAAGTTAGTTAAAAAAAAATATTATATATATATTTCATATTATTTTGTATCAATATCAATAAAAAATATATTTTTTATACATATTCAATTTTTCCTATGATTTTTTTCTCTAAATTTCCATGATATAAAACAATAGAATTTATACCTGGTATTATCTATTATTTATTGTGAAGAATCTCTTAAAAAGGGTCATCTAAAAAATATTTGTTATTAACACAAAGTTAAATAATTAATTTTTATTTTGCATTTAAAATTATTAAAATTATTAAAAAAAGGTTTACATGCTCGTGGTCCCGGGTTCAAGTCCCGGGCCTGGCAATGGAATTTTTCTAGTTGGGGTCTGTGGGAAGGAGTCAACCCAGTCTTCGGGATCCAATTGGGAAGTTACTTGATAAAAAGTAGCGCCTCCGTTCAAGAAAATCAAGATAAAGGTTGATTGAACCCGTACTGATCATAGGACACCTCATCATCAATATAACCAACTTCTTAGACGTTGTCCTTTGGTAGGATGTACAAAAGTCAGAAGTTTATTAATATTATTTAAAATTATTAAATATAAAGATAATTTTTAAACAAAAAAGAATTTTGAATTGATTTTAACGTATTTATATTATTTTAATAAAATATTCAATTTTGTTAAATATTCTGAATAATTTAATGGGAGGATTAAATCATCATTAGATTATTAAAAATTGATTTTGTTTTTATCATTAATTAATTAATATGTATGTTTTTTTTTTTTTTTTTTAAAAAAGCTTTGGTGGTTGTTTTTATTTATAACGGAATTTTGTAAATTAAACCACATATTGATATTTGTTATTGTAAATTTATTCAAAAAATACAAACATATACACAACGTTTCGATTGCTACTTCTGCAATCGTTATCAAGCGACTGCACTGTTCGAGCGTCCAGTGACTTGTCGAAACGAATCGAAACGTTGTGTAAATGTTTGTATTTTTTGAATAAATTTACAAGAACAAATATCAATATGTGGTTTAATTTACAAAATTCCGTTATAATATGTATGTTATTATCTAAACGTATTTTCTATTTATTTTAGTGTATGTTTATGTTTTTGTTTATTAATTTTATATTTCCATTCTATATATTAAGATATATAATAGTAGATAAACAACGCTATATATTTTTAACACGAATTATTAACATATTATGTATTATTAACCCTCCTTTCTCCCTCCCCCCCTCTCTTCGAAGGTGATAATTTGCATTTATACTGGGATATGCTGTTGCTTGTTTAAAATTGTATTTTAATGAAAATTAAAATCTTAATGAATTATTTGCATGTATATACATAACATATTTACATAACTTGAACGTATCATCCCTTATTTTATATATAAAAAGAAAAAGGAAAAATAAATTTTAATTTAAATTACAATCAAAATAAAAGTTTACAGATATAATAGAGTAGTGAATACAAATGAATAAACATGAATTAAAATTGGCATGCGAAATTTTAATTATTATACGAGGATATATACGCAGTAGGTAAGATAAAACTACCCTGGGAATTGTTTTATAATTTATAATTAACTCCTTTTTTTAATTAAATAAAAATAAATGCAACTAAATTTGATAACATTAATTTAAATTTAAAATTAAAATTGAAAAATTGGTTTATGTTTATTTATTAAAAATCAAAATATACACAGAAATATGAATAAATATTGTGAAATTTAAAAAAAAAACCTCTGACTTTGTACGTCCTACGCAAGGACGCCTATCAAGCCATTTATATCAATGAGGTGTACTATGATCAGTAGAACGGGTCCTCAACCTTTACCTTGATTTTCTTGATCGGAAGCGCTACTTTTTATCAAATAGCTATTCCCCAATGTTGTTCTCGGGGGCTGGGTTGACTCCGTCCCATCGACCCCAGCTAGGGAAATTCCCTTGCCAGGCCCGGGACTTGAACCCGGGACCATCAGAATGTGAGGCAGGTTCGCTACTCACACACCCAATGGCGCCTTTTTTGTGAAATTTAAACAATCATTTTAATTTAAAAAAATAAAATATATAATAATTATTTATTTTATCGGTAACGATCATGGTGAGTCAGTCCGCTTGATTCTTTTTTTTGTCCAATTTATTCATCTTAATTAATTAAATAAAAAAAATTGGGGATTAATTTAGATGAAAACAACTCTTGGAAATATTCTAAAAATAATAAGATTTTTTCTTGTTGTTTTTATATATATAATAATATACAAAACTATTAAATATTATTTGGAGCAGAAAAAAAAATTGAAAATTTAAACCAGAGGTTCCCAAAGTGGTCTATATCAGCGGTTGCCAAAGTGGTGGTCCGCAGAAAAATGTGGAATATACTTACTCATCATGTTAAGTTATGTTTTAAGATGTATTAAAACATTCAATTCATAACAATACGTGATAAGTTATAAAAACTCAATGTTTATGTGTTCTTTGATCACAATTTTTATTTATATATATATTTGTGAGGTCAAAAAGTTTGGCGACCGCTGGTCTATATCGACTCCCAGTGGTCTATGACAACCTACAAGAGGTCTACGTTTCTTAATTGTTTTTCCCACATGGCTCTTAAAACATTTTTGATTTTTCAATAAGGCTCTAAAAAAAGATAAAATTTTTTACAAAAAATCAATTTAGAGGGTCTACCCAAAACCGAAAAACATGGCAAGGGGTCTTTGACTTAAAAAAAGTTTGGGATCCTATGATTTAAACTAACTGACATCAACAAATACGTATATTTTTAATAATAAATCAATCAATGAAAGTATTAAAGAATCTGTAAAGAAATTGCAAAATAAATAATTCCTATATAAAAGTGCTTTAATATTCCTGTTATATATATATATATGTAATAAATAGTTAGAGGAAGAGGAGATATTTATTGTAAAGAATCAAGTAATTGTAGTATCAGTACCATTTTGATTTTTTTTTTCATTTTTTTTATTATTAATGAATCTATAATTGATGATTTAATTGTAGTTATTAATCATTAATTAATAAAAATCGAAATTTAAAAATATCAAAATATTATTTTATTACACAGATAGTCTTTGTTTTAATTTTACTATTAAATATTTTCTTTATTAATTATATAACAAAAAATTGGATTAATTTTGATTAATTTCTTTAAAACAAACTCTTGGAAATATTCTAAAAACAATAAAAGATTTTTTCTTATTTATATATATATATATATAATAATAATATACAAAACTATTATATAATTATTTTTTTTAATTTATTTTATAAAATACATTATATACATGAAAGATTTATATATATATATATGTATAGAAGTCTATATATATTATAATTATCCAGGGATTTCTAATATTTTGTTTTTACAATTTTAACAATATTAAAATTCTATAGATTTTTGTTTTGATTTTTTTTTAATACCACAAACCTACTGGACAATAAATAGTTATATTAATTAATAATATGATAGTTTTAAATATTTTGTTCTTATCACTCTATAATTATGTTATTATCTAATGTACAAAGATGCCAAATATAATGATAATGATTTTCAATAAATAATCATTATTTAAAATAATTTTAAATAAAATAAATTTGATTGAAATAGAATTCGAATTTAAATTGTTTATATTTTTATTTTTTATTGTACAACCAATGATGTTAAAAACAATAAAAAATATAAATAATCATAATAATAATTAAATGATACATTCATTCATTTAAGCCTAGTTTACACGGGCTTAGTACTTGTCATTAATTCAGGGGTGGGCAAATATTTTTAAGAGCCGGCCAAAATGAAATTTTCTAAATGTCTTCCGGGCCGGAGGACCATATTTCGAAAACACTAATAAAAAAAATTTATCTTTATTTATCGCCCGCCTGACCGTTGAAAAAGTTGGCTCTTATTTTGATAAAGATCAATTTTTTTATTAGTGTTTTCGAAATATGGTCCTCCGGGCCGGAAGATATTTTGAAAATTTCATTTTGGCCCGCTCTTAAAAGTATTTGCCCACCCTTGAACTAATGACAAGTACTAAGCCCGTGTAAACTAAGCTTAATAAAAACAAGTTAATTTTATAATAATCTTAATAATAATAAAATCTTAATGATTTAAGAAAAAAATATTTTTTTTTACAATTAATAGGACGTTTTAAATTTATATTTATAGTCATGATATGTCTTTGATTGGATATAAGAGAGCGAATAATAATGAAATAAACTACACTATGTTTAATAATTTTCAATAATAAACTAATTAAAATATGATTTGTTTATTTATTTATTTATATTTTTATTAAAAACATAAGACTATCTGCGTGATATAAATTGAAAATAAACAAACAAACAATTTTGACACCAACATAGATTTATGTATTTATTTGTTCGGAACGTTGCCGAGCCATCGAGACATTCTTTCTTTAAGCCAATCGACGTTTTCTCTCATTTGGATCTTTGTTTTCACTCATATTTGCAAACTGCACAATTTTCAGATAATTTAGCAGATAAGTTAATTTAAAATTAAAAAAAAAATTATTTTTATTTAAAAAATACGATTCATTCATTTATTTTTTTACTATGATTAGGGTGACCAAACGTCCCGTTTTTAGGTGCTCTGTCCCGGCATCCCGAAAAAGTCTTCGGGTCAGCCTATTTTTTTTTAAATATTTAGAACATTTCGTTCTTTTTTTCAAAATTTTTTCAATCTGGTTCTAAAAAAAACCGTTTGTCCCGGTTTGGTGTTTTCGAAATATGGTCACCCTAAATATATGTAAAAATATTTGTTAAAATTTTGTCTCAATAAAGAATCCAAAACCAAAATGTTTGTAAAGTATGACTTGTTTTATTTTAATTTTGTTTCGAATAACTAATAAAATATTTGATAATAATTTTGAAGTTTATAGATAATAATTATTAAATATGTAATTTCCAATTTTATTCTAATAGAATCAATTTTTTATAATTAAAGAAAATGAAAACTATAAGATATTACTCTTGTTATTGTTGTTGGTATAAATGTTAACATTTTCTTGTTATTAAATATTATGATAAAAAGTTTTACCGAGGGAAATTATATAAAATAGTATATGATTTAGGATTTCATAAATAATGGAAGATAAATCAGTATTCTGGATGGTATTAGGAACAATTAGTCATTACTAACAATAATATTCTGAAATTCCTTTGGCAAATGCCTTTCTTAACTATTTTTTCAAGATAAATTAATAATCTATTTCTGAATTCTATTATTTATTGAATACATAAGATGGATCATGTTAATATGTATTAATATATATTTTAAAAATAAATTAATCTAAAATTGTATTTTACTTAAATATGTAATTTATGTATGTATTAAATTAAAGAATTGCATTTGTGAATCAACCTTGATTGGTATATTTAAATTTTTTTTAAAATAGAAAAATAAAATATCTCTATTTTTTTCGTAATTAATCTGTAAAGTTTTAATGAATTTTTTATTAATACTAGAACTCTAAAATTCTCAGCACTATAAAATTATTAGAAAGTAATTATTTTTATTTTATAATTAGAATCAAAAGCAAATTTGTTTTCATTCATTCTAATAAATATTGTCTAGTTCGAAGATTTATATTAAATAAAAAGATAAAATAGATATATTATAGTAAAATCACTATTTATAAACAAAGAAATGAAAAAGAAAAAGGAAATATTTATTATTTTTATCAGAATAAATGTGAAATAAACATTACTATCAAACTACCAATCAAAAAAAAACAAATTATTAATAAAATTATTCAAGATTTAATTGTTGGCACAGTAGTTTTACTCATTTATTAAATGAATTAATCTGAGCCAGTGTACAAATTAATGAGATTCCTACCCGAAATTTAAAGTTGAGCTTTTTTATTATTTTTTTTAGAAACCTACAAGACCAAAAAGCTTGTAGTTGAATATTAAAAGAGAGTGATAAATATGTAATTCAACTTCTTTAATTTGTCAATAAATATTTCGTTTATAGTTCAAATATATTTCATAGGGTTACTGCAAGTCGAGTAGTTGAAAAATCCATAACTTGTCGACCACATTGTCTAATATATTTTTTCTCTTTATGATATATAGTAAAAAGTCCTTTAGCAGCAATAAAAGCAGCACCACCCTAAAATATAAATTGACATTGTAAATTAAAACTTATTATTTCTAAATAATTATAAAAAAAATATTTAAAAACATTAAATAAACATTATGCCATAGAAATTATGTAATATATTTAAGAATTTTATCTGAATAGATAATTATTTTGAAATTAAATTAAATATTAGTTTATCAATTTGATTATACAATTCCTATAATATTTTGAATGGTTTATTAGTTTTATCTTGATGACTAAACAAATATATAAAAGAAAAAATATATTAAAAAATCATTATTATATTTAATATCGATATTATACAGGGTCATGAGAAAAGAATGATGCGGTTTTGAACATGGTTTAAATGAAAACAGATTTACATACATTTTGTTTTTTATTTTTCGAATTTGTCGTCTCAAATTGTTTTTTTAAATAATTAATAAATGTTAATATATGCACCTGACATCTTGTGAATTCGAAAAATAAAAAACTTAAACTGTATGTAATTCTGTTTACATTTAAACCAAGTTCAAAACCGCACCATTCTTTTTTCAAGACCCTGTATAATATCGATATTAAATATAATAATTTTTTAATGATTACTTCAAACAAGAATAGGTTTACCACATACATTATACTATTTTATTACCTATTATTTTATTTTATTATCTATTTTACTACCTCATTCATTTTAAACAACTTTTTCAAAATATTAAATTAAGAATCTTAATTTATATAATAATAAGCTTAGTTATTTTTTACTGTTAATCTAATAATCAAAATAATATATCGTCTTTAATGATTTTCTTAAAAAATAATAATTATGTTAATAAGAAAATTCAAGTATAAGTAATAAAGTAATCAAGATGATATATATAATATATACCAATAAAGTCCTATTTAAATTACTATCCACAGTCCCAAAAAATAAATTTCCAATTAAACTCGCTGCTGTTGGAAGGAATAGAGCACTGCAAAAAGTTCTTGTAGCCGAAATTGGTTCTTGTGCAGGAGGAATTTCATTTAAAAAACTATCAGGATCATTTGATCTGAAAACATATTAAGATTTAATATATTTATTTTATTGTAAAATAAAAATAAAAAAAAATATATAATTTATGTTATGGATATTTTATAAGTGTGTATTTAATTTAATGTGGTGGTTAGACATGACTTGAAATAGTATTGAAAATAAGGCAAATTTATCTGTAAAGTATACCTTGTAGAAGGAAGAATATATCGGAGAAAGGGGACTTTTCTAGAATTATTTCGAATAAATTTTAGTACACTGTCTTCCCAACGAATCATTTTGCCCACCACAAGACCCACTGGAATAGAAGGTAGGCCTATCAATAATATGAAAGGATCTGCAGATTCCATCATTGTCATTCCTTCACGTTGTCCTAGAACCTTTTTCAAAAAATAAAACGTTTATTTATTATTATTTACTATTGGTTAATCTTACAATATATCATTATTATTTTTTAATTTAACATCATTTTATATACATATTAGGAAAGAAGAGAATATATGAAAAGATTAATTAACTAGATATGAACGATATGAGACTATCATTGGTGAAGGTCCTTAATGTTCTGCTAAAGACAAATCTTAAAATTTTAAAATTTATTTTTATATTCTTTCCATTAAGAAAGAATTAATTTTATTTATGAATTCTAATAATAGATATATAGATTACTTATATTAAATTTCAATTGAAAAAAAATAAAACAAATGTTACCTGCATAACGGTAACTGCTCCATATGTTACTGCTGCCCAATAAATAGAACCAACAACGACACCGGCAGCCACAAAGGGACAACATTTATTTGTAAACCTTTCAACCAAATCAAGAGCATTGAAAAAAATTCCTATAAGAAATCAAATTGAAAATATTCATATAATTTTTTCTTAAAGAATTTATCCTTTTGATAATTTAAATAATTTCTCACCCATATCAGGAAACAGAATCACATAAAGAGTTTTACATTGTGGACATCCTACTTTGATATCTGGATTCCCCCGCTGTTTTTCATCAATCCACCTCTGAATACATCTTTGATGGACCTAAAATAAAATATAAAATGAAACTAAATATAATTTTCTATTATTGGAAAATAAAAAATATTATTCTGGGAATATATAACAAATGTTAAGATAAACTGAAAATTGAATTGACAATCCGTGCAAAATTAGAGAAATTAAAATTGTTTTTTTTTATTTGTTATCAACCATCATCTAATTTGTTTTCTATTTTGTTTACCCTATATTATTTAAATTTATTATATTTGTTTAATATTTAATTTGATATATTTATATTTAAACCGAAGACTTTGGAATTAATACTATTTATAATATTTTTATTAATATCTCAATTAAATTTATATATAAATAGATTAAGAAAAAAATATTAATTGCAGGAAATAGGTATAAGAACTTTCTATATGAGAGCCACTCACACTGTCAACTTATCTATTTAATTAATTATGTTGAATAAATGCTGAGGGTATAGTAATCGCCTCAATTAGTTAGCTTCCAATATAAAGTCAAGCATAAGTAACAATATAGCAATTAAAAAATTGATGAAAAAAGTATTTAGTGAGAGAGTAAGAATTTAGTGATTTTTGTTTAATGAAATCAAATAATTTCTTATTTATCCAATTCCATTGATAAGTGTTTAAATCATTATCAATCAAAACTTTTCTTTTATTATAGTTGAAATATTTAGGAAGAATAAAAGATTTTATTTTTTATAAAATAATATACTATAGAATAAATTCTTGAATAAAAATTTACCCATTTTAAGGAACCCAGGCATCTACAAGGATGTACCCATGCGGCATTTCTATCTTCCTCATTTGTAGCAAAACATACCCAACATTGCCGTATCTCACTAAAAAGAAAATAATAATAGTGATTATTTTAATAATCAACCAACAAATAAATAAATATTCACCTTGACATAAGGGCAGACGTTATAGATACGCCAATAGGGTAATTGACCATAACAAGTGCTGTTTCTTAATATTATGAGAAAGATAAAAAAAAGGATTAGGTATAGAAACAAAATAGAAATTTAATATTAAAAATAAAATATTTACCTTAAAATAAGTTGTTTAGGATATCTACATTTAATATTTCTCGAATATATTTATAAATAAAATGTTATCATATACTGTTCTGAAAAAATAAATGTTGCGTAACTATTTAATGATAATGCTTGATTTTAGGATGAATATTTATAAGGGAGACAATTTTTAATATTAAGATTGTATTTATATTTATATGGGAAATGACATTTTTATTTTTAACTAAAATATTAGAAGGTGAATGATATGAATTTGTTTTGCTTGCTGTCAGATGATCGGAACCGGATTTATGTTTGAAAGAATTGTGTGAATATAGAAGAGGTTATAAGTGATTAAAATTAATCAAAACTATCTTGCTAATATTTATAATAAAAGATTAATTTTTATTATTATTAATATTATCATAATAATCTAGAATTGTATAAATTAAGTTTTATAGTTAAAATTAAAATTTTAAAAAGAAAATAAAACTATGCCCAATAGATTCCATTTATTCTAAATTCTAATTAAAATGTATAAATTAAAAATTAAAATTTCAAATGATATTTTAGAAATTATTAATCAACAAGATTTCTATAAAATTATTTTTAATTGTAGTCTAAAAATTTTTTTTTTTTAAATTAGATTGACATGTCTACTAACATTTATTAATATTCAATTAAAATTATATATATATAAATAATAAACAAATATGTATTTTAAATTTCAATTTTTTCAAATTTTCCTAATTTCTTTCCTGTCTATTTAAATGATAATTTAATATTAGATGTTTAGGAAAGGAAAATGGGAATTCCCAATTAGTGAGTTTTTTGGAAAATAGAAATCTATATATTCAATTTTTTTGAAAATTAATTCCAGTATAAAGCGTAAAATAATATTTATTACATATAAAACTAATTTATTTTCAAATCATTATTAAATTAAAAAATTAAAATAATATGATTATGATGTTTTTAATATGATAAATGATTAGTTAAATTATGTCATCTAAATAAACTATTCAATTATATTTAACTAAATTTAGTAAAAATTTATTATTATAAATATTAAATTAATTTTTATACTTACATTTTTATGAAAATTGTGATTGCGTTCCCCTCTCTTTATTTCTAACTTCTGTTTTGAATTTTTGCCGCTGACATTTAGTCACGTGACGTAAACTTTAGGGCGGCGGCAATGACCACTTGTTTATTTTAATTTATTTTTTATTTTTTGAATAGATATAATCGTAATTTAATATTTTTTAACATTATAAAAGTTATTTGTAAAATGACCAATTGTATTTTTAAATATTGTGTTTTATTCAATATATTTGTATTAATTTCATGTAAGAATTGAACAATAATATAAATATTAGGTTAAGCCCCACCTTTTCTAAGCAACATTTTTTTTTCCAGGTGATTATTTTAAAAATGAAATTGATGAGGATCGAGTTATTTGGTGTGCAAGTACATCAGAAGAGTTTAAAAAGTGTAGAAATTTTGCCCATGCTATTCCACGAGATTTATACCATTTTGGAAGTCAAGCTGTAAAACTTGACTGCAAACTAGTAATTAGAATGAATGCATAATTGATGAATTAATGATATTATTTTTATTATATTATTTAACTAATGTATTTTAGGGCTCTAATAAAGACGACTGTATGACGATGTTAGATGAAGAAAAGGCCGATTTGACAACTGTCGATGCAGGTGACGTTTTTATTGCTGGAAGATATCACAGTTTAGTACCAATAATGAGAGAAATTTATCCAGGTAATTGATAATATATTTACTAAAATATAATTTTTTAATTAATAAATATTAATATTCCTGTTTAATTTGTTTATTTATTTATTTTTAAATTTAACATTACGATTAATACTTTTGACTTAACATCAAACTGAAATTTAAATAATTTGAATTATATTTTATTATAAATTCCGACTTCATTCTTTATACATTCATTTTATTTAAAATTTAAAACAAAATTGTATTTTAAAGATAATTTATTGCAATTAATTAACGAATATGAACTTATTACAAGTTCTAGTTTTTTCTTATATCTGAGAGTTTTGTCTCCTATTCTTATATCTTTTCTTTTTTTTGCTTCTTGAAATATTCAAGCTTGAACAATATATATATTTTTAAGTATAAAAGTAAATATAGTTTCTATTTATTATCTTAATAAAAAATAACTTTTAATTAATCGTATAAAAAAGAATTTAACATTTTTATTTTTTATACATTTTTTTTGTTTTTATTAGGAAATATGAAATATTATTATGCAGTTGCCGTAATCAAAAAAGGTAGTTTGCCTGATGTTCATTATATTCGTGATTTACGAGGCAAAAAAGCTTGTTTTGCCAATGTTGGTTCTCATGCTGGATGGGTTATTCCAGTGAACACCGTAATAATTTTTTTTTCATAAACTCTCTTTTCACTTGTTTTGGCGATTTAAAAATATGAATATTATTAATATGAAATATTTTATAGTTGATGACTGAAGGAGGCATGGATATCATTGATTGTAATAATCATGTAAAATCTGCTATCAATTTTTTTGGGCCAAGTTGTGCTGTAAATTCTTTAATAGATAAATATAATCCAATTGGTATGAACATTTTTTTTTTATTATTATTATATTATATAAATTATTTTATTATCATTTTTCTTCTTTTAAGGTGATAATTCTGATAAATTATGTCAAATTTGTATTGGAAGAATACCAGGTGAAAGATGCACACCAGCTGATCCTTATGCAGGTTTTGAAGGTGCCTTCCGATGTTTAGTCGAAACTGGAGATATTGCTTTTCTTAAACACACAACAATTAATGAAATGTTGGACAACGATGTTCACTTTGGTAATTATATTTTATTTTTCAAAACAGATTAAATTATTAATTTTCTCACATTCAGACATGGCTGTTGTTAAAATGGTCAAATAATTCTGAATAACAAAAAATTTTTTTTTTTTCTTAGTTGGACTACCGAAAGATCGGTTTGAATTATTATGCAAGGATGGGTCTCGTATGCCAGTTCACGAATATGCTTTATGCAATTGGGGTAAAGTTCCAACTCATGCTGTATTAACAACTTCAGCTAAATTACCTGAACAACGTGCAAAATATCAAAATTTCTTATTAGTAAGTAAATTTATTCTTAACTTCAACTTCTTTCTTCATTTTTATTATTAATGATTTTAATTTTAGTTGATATATAAGAAATTATTTATATTAATTATTTTTTACCTAAATTTATAGAGGCGATTGATTTTATTTATTTAGAAGTATAAATTAAAATTGAAAACTCGCTAATTCAAAATAATAATGTTACTTTGTTGTTTTTGTTATTATTACAGAAAGCCGTTGAAATTTATGGAACTCCATTTTTAAATAAAACTCAAAATAGAAATTTTGATTCGAAATATGATAATAAACATAACAATAGTTGGGATAATAGTTGGGATGACCGCAATCGAAATCGTGAACGTGCTTATGAACGGGTTTCTAATCGAGATGACAACCGTTGGGAAAAAGATTATAACAATGAAAATCCTAATGATTTATATAATCAAGAACGTGATCCCTTTAAACACAATGACTATTATAATAATAATCAATCAGAAACTAAATTATATGAAAATTTTCATTTATTTGAATCTGCCCCTAAGTATGGAATTAGACACAATTTATTATTTCAAGTAAGTAATACAATGATAATGATTCTTTAAAATAAAAAGAAAAAAATATTGAAACATATAACTACATTAATTATTTAAATTACATTCTAAATTTAGGATACAATTATTGGATTGGAATCAATTGAAGAGACACATCAAACTTATGGGGGATATTTAGGAAAAGCTTTGGATTTGATTTTAAATGTACGAAAATGTCCTGTCAATGTAATGGTCCTTTGTGTTACAAGTGATCCTGAATTGGAAAAATGTCTTAAAATGAAGGTTTATATTTTTGTTTTTTTTTGTTTTTTAGTTTTATCTAAATTATTTTATTTCATTGTTTTTTTGTTTGTTTTTTTTAATAGATTGCAATGAAAGCGCAACTATTAAAACCTGAAATGATTTGTTATAAAGGACATAGTCAAATACACTGTATGCAATCGATAAGAAACGGGTAAAAAAAATATTAATTTAAAACTTATATAAATATATGTATATATTAATTAAGTGATCCAATAAGTTTTCAATTTATATCATTTCAAAAAATACATTTTTTAAAGTTTCTTATAATTTTATTGATTGAAATTATAAGAACAGACAATATTCAGTCCCGTGTTGGGCGTCATATTTTAGTGAGCGCCAAGTCCAGCAATTTAAGTAATTCTAGTAAAAATTGGTAAGATGAGGATTGCTCATTCTATTTGTAGCTCCAGGGCGCAGTTTTGTTTTGACCCGGCTCTGACAATTATTTCTGATATTAAGTCGAATAATGATAATTTTCTGAATAAGATAATCTGTAAAGAAAATATTTGTTTTAATTTCAATAAATAATAGATTTTACACAAAAAAAAAATTCTATCTTTCTTTTCTATTTTCTTGATAGAAATGCTGATGTTACTGTTCTTGATGCTGGAGATGTCTATACGGCTGGATTAAATTATGATTTAATTCCATTTATATCTGAAATTTATAATCTTGGAGAGCCAGAATATTATGTAGTTGCAGTAGCAAAAGAAAATGATCCAAGTACAGAACTTACTTTCCTCAAAGGTAAATATTTGTTTTTGTTTTTTCTTTATTCTATATTTTAAAAAAAATCAAATATATATATATATAAATATATATTAAATTAAACAAAATCTTAACATAAAAGTCATAGAATTTGAAAATGGAGAAAAATTCAAATATTTAGGTTTTATAATCACGAAGAATAATAATATTCGAGAAGAATTTAAATTAATATTGTAATCTGGAAGCGCCTGTTATGTAGTTATGAAGCAACACTTCAATTGAGAATAATACCAGAACATCAATGATCTTATTCAAAATATTTAAGAAAGGATTTCGAAGAATTGTCGATTGCCACTATGGAGCAAATTCTTTTAAACATTTAAATCTATTTTTTATTCTTTTATTAGCTTTATTTTCCAACTTATTTTATTACAAGATGAATCCTAATTTTAAATTAATTTTTTTTTAAATTTCTTCCCTTAATTTTAAAACTTTACATTTTGTTTTTAGGCAAATACACTTGTCATCCGGGTATTAATACTGCAGCAGGTTGGATTGTTCCTCTTGCTTTTCTTATTAGCAATGGTTGGATTCGTTCTTATGGATGTGATTCTATTCACGCTGCTGCTGAATATTTTACAAAAGCTTGCGTTCCCGGGGCTCTAAGTTCTGAATATAATACCGGAGTGCCTTATGATAATTTATGCGATTTATGCCATGGTGCAAGCTTTAGGTATAACCTAATATATAATAATTGATATAATTTTGAATAGATTTAAAATAAATTAGATTTTTACAGATATTGTCGTCGAGATGCAAATGAAGATTATTATGGTCACACTGGTGCATTTAAATGCCTTGTTGAAGGAGGGGGTCATGTTGCATTTATTAAGCATACAACAGTCAGTGAAAATGTAGATGGAAAACGGACACAATGGTGGGCAAGAAATACACTTTTAACTGATTTCGAACTCTTATGTCCAGATGGTAAATTTAATTTGGTCTATTTAATATTTTGTATTATTTTTTATAAAATAATTTTCTTTTAGGAACAAGAAAACGAATGCATGAATATAAAAATTGCAATATGGGTAAAGCAAAAGCAAATGCAATTGTAACTCGAGGTGGTCTTGGCTACAATGAAACTGAGTTGAATGCTTATATTAATCTTTTTGTTTATGCTCAGCAATTTTATGGAAGAAAAGAATCTGATGAGTTCAGGTTTGTTTTAATAAATATTTTAACTTAGCATGTTTTCTATTTTCGTTTATCTATTATTTTTCTATTAAATATCTTCAAGACATGGGTTTTGAAAGGAGAGGGCATGGGACAAGGATGAAATTAAATTATTAAGTTTGAAAATATCTCTAATAGATGATTATATGTGTTATGCGAGTTTTATTATTTAGCTACACGAATAGCCATCAATGGAAGAGTCTTTGAGTTATAACTTTCCATTATTCAAAAATTAAATATGGAGAAAGATTAATTATGTAAGATAGAAACAAATAAAGACTGGTTTGTAGAAACCAACAAGTTCAGCGAGGACATATTTACATGTTCTCTATGCATCCCCAAAAAATAGTAGCTATTAATTAAGGAGGATAGAAACAGTGGCGGATTACCCTGAAAGGGCTCAAAATTTAAAAATGATAAAAATATTTTCTGATTTTATTCACTCAAAAAATGATAAGAAATAAGAACAATTGAGTTCAGTAGCACTACAAAGAAAGATAATAGTTTCCATTCATATCTCATCAACTTTTACTATAATAAATAAAATATTTATATATATTTTAAATATTATTTCAGCTTTAGCATGTTCTACACCCCAGAGCCATATTCTGATTTAATTTTCCAAGATGCAACACTTCAATTGAGAATAATACCGGAACATCAACGATCTTATTCAAAATATTTAGGAAAGGATTTCCTTCGTGCACGAAGAATTGTCGATTGCCACGCTGGAGCAAATTCTTTTGAACATTTAAATCTATTTTTTATTCTTTTATTAGCTTTATTACCAACTTATTTTATTACAAGATGAATCTCAATTTTAAATTTATTTTTTTTAAATTTCCAAGTTTCCAGCTTTTAAATTTTTACAAGTATTTTTTAATTTTTAAGATGAAATAAATAGAATGATTTTATAAAAAAAAATTAAAATAATCTTTGTTATAATATAAAATAAGATTTAGATATAATTTTTAATTGAATCTCGTATTTTAAATAATATATTAATAATGAATTTATTATTTTTGAAAGATATATATTATAATATGAATGCATAAATTATATTTTATATTTATTTTTCTTTATTATAATTCTGGTCCGCCGAACTTGAGTTCGAGAGATCGAACATCGCAAAGTTCATTTAGATTTAATAATATAGTTCACAATAATTCTGAGATAGCTGGCTAAAATGGAAATTTATTCCAAAGGCCAATAATTAAAAAAAATATTTTTTTTAAAAAATAGTTATTAATTTATCAATAATATACCGTCCATTTATTATAAATATTTAAAAGAAACATTATAATGCACAATTTTATATAATTAAAAATATAATTATATTTTAATTTTTAAATGACAATTATATATTTATGTTTATATTATAAGTAAACTTGGTATATTTTATAATTCGTCCAATTAACCGTCCATTTATTTTATTATATTAATTTTATTGTATATTTTGATATTGAAAAAAATTTATATATTGTATATAATTAAGAATCAAATTTATTGATATTTCCATAGTTATTTCAAGATCTGTATTTAATTTTATACTTAATATAAAGCTAAAAGCAAATAAATTGTTTTTATTTTATAATTAATTTTTTCTTCATTATCTCATCCAATGGTCCATTTGGAAAAAAAAAAAATTTATAGAAATTAAAACAAATAAGCATCAAATTTATTGTATTATTTTTTAAAAAATTAAAATTATTAACTGATTATATAAATTAAATTATATTATATTTAACACTTCATACTTTCGCTAAAGTAAACTTTGGGTATATAAGTGCTGAGGTCTATCATTCCAATTATTGTTTCTACCTGTTTATTAAAATTTTAACCTACCCACTTCCACACTTATATTTTCAATAATTAAATAAATTAGAATTAAAATCAATTGAAAAAGTCTAGGTTTCTAATAATCAAAAAAGTGAAATTAAATTGGTTAAAATTCCAATGTATTCGAGAAAAATAATTTTTCTGATTAATGAACATGTTACATTTTTGATTATGTTATAAAGATATTGATGGATAAATCTATGCTAAACAATTTCATTCATGTTTTCTATTTGATTTGATTTTAAAAATATAAATAATTGTAGGAATTTAAAAGTGCAAACATTTTTTCTTTCTATTTATTGTAAATAAAATAACTACAGGAATTTGAAAAAAAAGTACTTTTTATTTTGAAAAATAATTTTTCTGATTAACGAACATGATACATTATTGATTATTATGTTATAAAGATATGGATGAATGAATCTATGCTAAACAATTTCATTCATGTTTTCTATTTGATTAGTTTTAAAATTATAAATAATTGTAGGAATTTAAAAGTGCAAACATTTTTTCTTTCTATTTATTGTAAATAAAATAACTACAGGAATTTGAAAAAAAAGTACTTTTTATTTTGAAAAATAATTTTTCTGATTAACGAACATGATACATTATTGATTATTATGTTATAAAGATATGGATGAATGAATCTATGCTAAACAATTTCATTCATGTTTTCTATTTGATTAGTTTTAAAATTATAAATAATTGTAGGAATTTAAAAGTGCAAACATTTTTTCTTTCTATTTATTGTAAATAAAATAAGTACTAGAATTTGAAAAAATGTACTTTTTATTTTGGAAAAATCTTAAAAAAACAATAATTAGTCCTTTATTATTTAAATGTCAAAAATTATACCTTGCTATAATTTTTAATATGTCGATGTATTTTCATCAACTTAATAAAAAAATAAGACCAAACAAATTGATATCATTAAATAATTAAAATTAATACAATTGGGATATTCAAAAAAAAAAAAATAGAAAAAATTACAAAAAATAAAGGAAATCTTCAAGTGAATTTGATGGCATGTGATGAAGGGCTTGGCCCGATAAATATGCTAATTTATGAGCATATTGGACTGGAGCTGGAACTCGAACAGTACCCTTTAATAAAAAATAAAATTAAAAATTAAATTTAATGCTTAACTGCCTTCTCTCCTAACAAATCATTACGCAAACATAAAATAACATAAATAAAATTCTTACACTCCAATTGTAATACAAGTGAGTTAATTTGTATGTTAATCTCTGAATTCGATCTGGATTCAATCCTGTGTTATCGAATATTACATTATAAGATGTAGGACTAACAGTTCCATGGCGAACAGATTGAGAAATTAAAAAGAAATCATATCTGAAAGAAATATGAAAAATTAATATTTCAAATTATTTAAATAATAATGAAGAAATATTGGTATAATACCTCTCGGGCATCGTAATAACATCATCTACAACAGTACCAGGTGTTGGATTCGAGGCTCCTTTAAAGATCCTGGTATTAATTCGTTTTGTTACGATGATAAATGCTAATTTGAACATATCTTTCCCATTATAAAACTCTTTTAATTTATTTTTTAAAAGTTCTACTTCATGTTCAAATACATAAGGAATTTGTCCTTCGCCAACACCATCCCTGTAAATAATCACTCTTCCTGGCATTGTATGATTTAATTCTTCATACTTTCTTATAGCCCCTTTTAAGAAATAATAAATAAATTTCATTAAATTTATATAGATTGTAATAAATAAATCAATTTGAAATGTTCTCTTACTAGCCATATTGAGAGCAAGATCATTGCTCAATTCTTCTCCAGTTGTGTGATGAGATACAGCTGAAAAATACTTCGTGCATTGTCTATTAAGTGATGCGACAAGTGCACCGCACGAACGGCCCCTTTGATTTGTATCATGACAAACGTCAAAGCCAACCACCATAAGATCCTAAATCAATTAATATATATATACATATATATTGTGAATAAAACAAAATACAAGATAAATTAAAAAAAAAAATTATGAATGAATGTAATATTTTTAGGTAAAAACACGTTTATAAATATTATTTTCATATTATTAAGATATTAATTCCTTGTTTTCCAACCATTAGGGTGCGCGCCCCACTGGGAGGGGGGGAATGTTTAGAACCAATTTTTTCAATATGGTTATTAAAAAAAACGGTAAAATGTTTTTTACAAAAAGGCTTTTGAACATTTTCGATTTTTTTCAATTTTTTCAATATGGTTACTATATTATGTGAGTATTTATGAAATTAGATTACAAAAAATTTTTAAAAACAGGGGGCACCGGTTCAGAAAGGGTGGAAACCACTGTATTAATTTATTATAATAAATTTTAATTTTTACCACTCACTCTAAGTTTCATGAATTAGAACTATTAGAACCAACTCTAAGCTATTTGCGTCATGTAGAAAAAAAAATTACTTTGTCATTAAAAAAAATCCTTTAATATATTATAATAAATAATTGAAAAAACTAAAAATGCATTATATTTTACCTTCTGACAAAGGTAAACTGTAAATCTGTCTGTAAATATATTTTGATATAATTGCACCGAAATCTAGTGTTAAATTGGACAGATAATATAATAGTACCGGGACCCCGAGCCTCGGCTCGGTACTTAAGTTAAAAAAAATGATTCATTATTATTGGATTTGGCTGGTAATATTAATACCTGAGACACCGAGCTTTCGCTCTACCCTTTAAAAAATATTGATATACAATTCTTTAATTATTTATTACAATTATTAAATGTTACACATTTGCATCAATCAGATTAAAATGAATGAACTTGTGCTCCTCAATAATACATAAATATATAATATATAGGTACATATATTTTTTTTCTATAGTGTTTTTTTGAAAAACTGTTTAGCGCCCCAAGTGGTTATAAAACAAACTAAAGACAAAAAAACGTGCTTTGCAGCTTTTCGGAATTAAAAAAGCAAAATTGGCAGTCGTGGGACTGGCCGACAGAAGTGAAAACTTCTGCGTAAGAAATCTTAAAACAGACGAAATTCGCGCTATTTCACGAGAAAGATGAATTTCATATGCATGTATATATATATAACTTATATATTATTTTAAACATATATTTTAAACAAATTTGTAACTTATATTTATATATATATAAATACACAACTTTGTTTAAAATATTGCAATACGAACTGTTTTATAATTCTTATCTCGAACATAAAATATATATTTATTATGTGAAGTTCATTTCGTATAATTTTGATTATATATGTATATATGAAATGAACTTTACATAATAAATATATATTTATATGTTAGAGATAATTTATAAAACAATTCTAATGACAATTCAAATTTCGCGCTCTGTTATAAGAAATTTGAAAGCAGACGTAATGTGCGCTAGCTTCATGGTGTTGGTCACGATCACGCGAGTTCTATACTTTTTCCCCATCCCGCAAAAGTGCTCAACGCCGCTAAAGAAGTTTTCACTTCAAAAATTATTTAATATTTGGAAATATATCTGACTTATAGAAAAAATGAATATTAATTAAAGAAAGAAATTGTTTTTCAAATATCCTGAATAATATGTAACAATTTTCAAGATAGAAATTTATTACAATATTACAATTATTAACTGTTGCATCATTGCATCAATCTGATTAAAATGAATGGAACTTCGGGTTCTCAATAATAATAAATAAAATAATATTAATAAATATATTAAATAATATTTTATTGAAAAAATATTAAAAATTATAAAACTATCTAAAACTTAATTAATAAAAGAACAATGAATAAATAAATATAAAATAGTAATTTAGTACCGGGACCCCGAGCCTCGGCTCGGTACTTAAGTTAAAAAAAATAATTCATTATTATTGGGTTTGGCTGGTAATATTAATACTTGAGACACCGAGCTGAAATACAATTCAGAATCTTGTACGATTTATAAAAACGGAAAGCTTCAAGAATTTGGATGACACTTTGCCAAAGGATTCCTTTTTTAATTCCAAAGAAATTTTCCTTATCCATATTTCTCAGTCGCTTCTAGTGTACGAGATAAGAATTAATAAAGCTTGACAGATAAACTAGTTTAGAATGAGCAGCCATTAATAATATTTTATTGAATAATTCACTAATTATTCACTTATTCACTAATTTTTAGTTTTTTTTCAGTTCGGTTTCGAGATTAAAAAATTATTTAATTAATTATTTTTTTAATTTTCTTATATGCAAACCGAACTGAACCCCCCCCCCCCTCCCCCAAAGAAAATTATTGCAGCCCTCTGCTGGCCAAATAAATAAAACATGGTAGCTAAATAGAATGTAAATGGATTTATATGCAAATTTTAATCATTTTTATCTCGTAAACTAGAAAAGACCGAGAAATATTGTATAAAGAGGGTTTCTTTGGAATTAAAAAAGGAATCCTTTGGCAAAGTTTCATCCAAACCTCTGAAACTTCCCAACAAGTACCGGGACCCCGAGCCTCGGCTCGGTACTTAAGTTAAAAAAAAAATAATTCATTATTATTGGGTTTGGCTAATAATATTAATACTTGAGACACCGAGCTGAAATACAATTCTTTAATTATTTATTACAATTATTAAATGTTGCATCAATGCATCAATCTGAATAAAAAGAATGGAACTTGGTGTCCTCAATAATACATAAATATGTATTATTAGGTATGTTTCTAAGTGAATGAATATTTTTTTTTATTGGAAGAATGATAAATATATATCGTAATTTATAATTATAAAATATTATTAAAATATATATTTTTAATTTTATTTCGAAATTAAATTAAAAATTTTAAAATATTTTAAATATAAAAAAATATTAATACAATAACCTTTAAAAAAAGGCGGGAGTCAAATTTCAATATGGATGCCATTTTTGACGTCTCCATATATAATTTTAAATTAAGAAATAAATAATTAAGATGTATTTTTCCTGAGATGTGTGATCAATAAAAATAAATTTTTCTTTATAAATACTATATCTAGTGTGAATTTGAAAAAAATCGTTAGAGCGGTTTTTGAGAACCCATGGCTATATATATATACAATTTTAGCTAGCATAATAAGATAAGATTAAAAAGTAAACAATAGATAAAAAGAAAAAAAAATAACAAAATCATTATTTTCATTTTTAAATAACGATTCACCCGGCGAGTTTCGAACCGACGAAATCCACTCGTTAAAACATCACTCTACCCTCTGGACTATATATATTTAGATAAAAAATTGTCATTTTTTAACTGTCTTAGCAGGCAGTATTTTATGTTTTTTATTTTTTTTTTTTTTGAGAGAGATTAATAAATATCTATATATATTTTATTAAAAATAAAGTGAAGTTTCTATAGGATAGTCCAGTCGGCACAGGACGCTCGGACAGTGCAGTAGCAATCGAAACGTGTATTTTTTTGAATAAATTTACAATAAAAAAATATCAATATGTGGTTTTATTTACAAAATTCCCTTATAAATAAAAACAGCCACCAAAGCTTTAATAATTTAATTTCTACTATAGGATTTTTAATATTCGTGCGTCTACACAAATTTTTTTCACTAGCTATATTGTAGCATATTACCATCATTCTCACTAGTTATATTTTTATTTATACTAATTTCTGTCTAATGATTTCTGTATAAATTAGATTCTAATTCATTTTAAGTTTTAGATAATTCATTTTTGCCTTTGTTTTTTAAAAAAAAAAAAAAAAAAAAAAAATAATTTTAATGCAATTATTTATACAAGCCAAAAGTATAGATACATTAATAATTAACCAAATATTTGAGTTTCAAATATATTATTTGTATATAAATTTAAAAAAAAAAATGCTAAAGTGAAGATATCGGTATAGTAGATTGATCTTACAAAGTCGGTTCAGTGGCTTTAGCGTAGTAGTTCTCAACCTTTTTGGACCAAACGCCCACTTCGTAAGGCCGGCTTCATAATACATTTTAACAGATAAAAATTCAAAATCATCTTACCATTTTTTTTAGGACCATATTGAAAAAAAGCGGAAAAAGCCTGTTTGCAAAATCATCTTACCTTTTTTTTAAGAGTTGAAAATGATTTCGCCCCCCAAAATCAAATAGCCAAAAAAATCGCCCCCTTGAAGATGTCTATCGCACAGGCTGGGAATCACTACTTTAGCGGAATTTATGTTTATGCTCAAAATTATTTATTAATATAAAATAAAAGTGTTAAATAAAAATAAAAAAAATATAAAAAGTAAAAAACGAGAGATAATATACTTACATTAATTGGAATATCAATTGACCAAGGCGTGCCACCGATTTTGCAATTTAATTGAATAGCTACTTTCGTTGCAATTGACATAATATTCTTAGATTGTAAATTTTTTGCTAATATAACCTGGCTCGCCACTAATGAAACAATTAAAATATAAATAATGAAAAGAATAGATGATGTGGGAAGAATTAAAATAAAAATAAAAATTACCCGAACGGTCAACGCAACATTTTTTTTTAATGGCGCTGTATCGGTCAGCACGGGCATTTGGCACCACAAGGACTAAAAAGTTTGGTGCCATATGCGATAACACACTATCAATGGTTGTTGAATAGGTGGCAGCTAAATCATTAGGAATCTCTCTTCTACTAAAAAAAAAATTAAAATTATACAGATGATTATTTTAATTTTAACACGTTTCCGCCGGCTCCATAATTTGTCTATTTATTTTATGTGGCGGCATGAGCCACCGGAGGTACATGCCGGCGGGAACGTGTTAATGCAGTGGTTTCCAACCTTTCGTTAAAAAAAATTCTTGCGCCCCCTTTAATTTTTGTAATCATCTAATTTCCTTTTTCAATAGTCGGGCATATTTCTGAAATAATATAACAACAGGGATGGGCCATCGCAAAATCATCTAACCTTTTTTTCAGAACATTGAAAAAAATTGAAAAAAAAAAAAATCGAAAATTTTCAAAATTTTGCGGGCACTTGGGATTGGTTCCAATCCTTCGTGCCCCCAGGGAGGGCGCGCCCCACAGGTTGGAAAACGCTGTGTTAATGTGTTTAATCAATTTGATTTTGTTTTTACAATCTATTAAATTAAATACTTACATATTTGGATCTGGTATAATAAACTTCATACTTGCTGCTGATTTTAAAAGGGATCCTACAAAATTAAAAGTGTCTCTTTTAAAAGAATTGGGAAAAATAATTGCCCATTTAAAGATGCGTGCTGTCTGTAGCATTGGCATATCTGAAATGAATCAAGTTGAATGATTGAATTAAATAAATAAATAAATTATAAATTCGAATATATACTTTTTAATTCTCTGGTCCAATCGCAGGGTTGCACTGTATTCACATCCAGTTTACTATGCATATATACTTTTTCGGGGGTTAATTCACGACCTTTGAATTCAACCAATGATTTAGCCAGACGAATGTTCCATTGCTCTAAATTTTCTCTAATCTAAAATAAAAAAAATAATATTATGTACAAGAACAAAATAGATAAATAGTTATTTGACCAAACCGAATGAGAATTATTCAATTGTTGATTGAATTTTAATAGTTTTTGAACCCGGTCACTTGGTCCGATACGTGTATGATCTGCTAAACTTTTCATCAAATGAAAATTCATTCTCATCTGGTCCGTCAGGCCCGTCATACGACATAATTCTGGTGGCAAGTAGATAAGTTCTGCCAAGCCAGCTCGGCGCTCTCTCGGTTTGGCTCTTGAGACCAGCATTGGCTGCTCATTATTATGAAGAATTAAATCATATTTCTAAAAAAAAAAAAAGTTATAATATCTCTTCATTACTTAAAAAGAAATTAAATGAACATAAAAAAAATAATTTTATATAATACACCTGTCCCCCGTTTTACACGGAAGATTGGTTCCGAACAAAACCGTGTAAAACGAAAAACACTAAAATGTGGATAATTCAATCATATTTTAGTTCTTTTATTATTTTATTAGGTAGTATATGTAAGTACATAAATTGATTCTAGATTAGGAACAAAAAATATAAGAATATAGCAGCCGAATATACACTTTTACCAGTTTTTACTAACTCGCCAGAATATTTTCGATGTCGAGATTTTGATGTTTTTATTTTTAATACGTTTTGAAGGTTCCTGAGTCATTTTCACCAAGGTTGAGAAAAAACGGTTTGAGCTAGAATTATGAAATTTGGTATACGGGCATTATTCAGAATTCGTAGTTTTCTATCAACTTTTGAGAAATGTAGCTTAACCGGAAGAGGGTCATTACCTACAACGTTTTGATATTTTTCCTCTAAAGTGACCGTAAAAATAAAGATATATATTTGGTATTTTTTCACATGATTAAAAATTGTATAAAACTGCTATTGGTATAGAATTTCAGCTTGATTGAATCGCTGAAAGTACAGAAATTATTTTTTTAACACTGCAGATCACGCGCCAGCACGTGACATGGTGCCATCAACAAAGAGCCAAACACGCGCTAGTTTAATTAATATTATTTATTAATTTTAATTTTTATAAATTATAAATAATTATATTTAATTTAAATATATATTATATTATGTTATTTAATCCAATTCAAATTGCGAGATAGTCGAGTGGAGACACTCCAGCTTTATGAAATCTGTTAATTTATAAACCGTGTAAAAAAAATTACGTGTGTAGTGTAAAACGGGGGACAGGTGTATTATAGTATTAATATATAGCTTACATCCTTGTAATATTGAGCATATGTAATCTTTTCCCCAGATTTGAGATTAAAAGTGGAGAGAGGATTAACAGAATAGTCCACATCATCTATTCTATAAGTTCTATTGTTGTAATCCGTTAAAACAACAGCGCTCATGATTGCGTTCTTAAATACTTTCTAGAATATGAAATAGAATATAAATATAAAAATAAATAAATACGTATAAATAAAAATTAAATCTAGATATTTATTTATTGATTACCTTGAAATCAAGATTGGTTTCACCATTTTTTATTCTCATTTGGCATCTTCTGCTTGTTTCAATAAGTAAATCCAATACAGTTTCTTGACGCATTACTTTATGTGTCACTTCACAACACATCATTATAGAATATTCGTGTTGTCTAATTGAAGTTACATAGCCAGGCCATAATTCTAATTTATGTTCTGGGACTTCAGTCTTAAAAAGAAGGAACGACAAATTAATGGGCAGAAGAATTTTTAATGAAACTTACTAAAATTAGTACGAGGCATGTTTTGTAAATAAGTACCGTTTTTGAATACCCTCCTGATAAAATTCTGCCACCCAGCTGTGATACAGTGGTTAACAAGTCAGGCTGCAGAATTTTATGAGGAGAATATTCAAAAACTGGTGCCACTTTATGACGAGTGCCTCAATATTGACTGAAATTATGTAGAAAAGTAGATTAAGGTACAGGCTTTCATGTAAAAATAAAATTATTGCGATATCTTTGCACGTCTTTTTTTAATTTACTTAAAAAACATGCCTCGAATTTAATAGATATTTGATTAAAATATATCCTTAATATAAATTTATTATAAATATTTGTATTACATGACTACTATGCAATTCGGGATATAATTATAATTTAATTGAGGTAAAAAAGAAAGATTAACAAAAAAATTTTTTATTTTTGGTGAATCCACTACAGGAGATCTTGATATCATATCAAAAGTAATAAAAACTAAAATAGTTGATACTATTTCTAATCAAGCATGTTTTTTTCAAAATGGTTATTTATTAAAATATAAATGATTTACCTTTGCATAAGGATCGAAGAAATTTCTACCAACAAGTTGAAGATCGAGGGCTGTCAAACTCTGACGCATTAAAATATTAAAAAGTTGTATATAATGATAATCGCCTGCTGCGAGATCACCAACAAGACGTATATTTATTTTAATATTTGTTTTGTCCGATGGCCTAACGCTAAACAAAGTAAGAGGCTACAAAGAGAAGATAATTAAATTGACAGAAATATTTATATATATAATATTTGAATAATAAGAAATATAATAATTCATACATCAGGATCCAAACGATGGCTTGTAAAAAGCATTGTTCCATCAAAGATATGCCCACCGAGAGTGAGTCGATGGATTCGCAACAATTCTTTTCTGACGTTTGTCCTATCTTCTTCCGGCTCGAAATCAACTCGATATTGAAATAAACACCAAGTAGTATGAGTTTCAAGCCGAAAATAATTTGCCATAAGGGCAACATATTTACCTGAGTTTCCTAAAAATATATATATATATATATAATTTAAATTATAATAATATTAATATTAATCATGACTTATTTATGCATTCAAATAAATATATACGAGGGTGGGGTGAAAAGTTTCCGGGCTGACCAAGAAAAACGATGTTTTTAAATTTTTTTATTGCTTATTTTTATTATCTCGCCAGAGATAGTATTGCCATCACGAAAATTTTCGATGTTGAGATTTTGATGTTTTTATGAGAAAAATGTGTGTGTGTATGTGTATGTAGACGAAAAAACGGAGCTAGAATAATGAAATTTGATATACGGGAATTATTCAAAATTTGTAGTTTTCTATCAACTTTTGAGAAATGTAGCTAAACCGGAAGAGGGTCATTACCTACATTTTAACTTTTTTCTCTAAAGTGATCGAAAAAAATAAAGATATGTTTGATAATTTTTCACATGATTAAGAATTGTATAAAACTACTATATATAGAATTACAGCTTAATTGAATTGCTGAAAGTACTGGAATTAATTTTTTAACATTGCAAATCACGCGCCAACACGTGACGTGGTGCCATCAACAAAGAGCCAAACATGCGCTGCTTTAATAAATATGATTTATTAATTTTAATTGATAATTTAAAATTAATTAAATTTAATTTAAATATAATATATGTTTTTTAATCCAATTCAAATTGTGAGATACTCCAGCTTATTCAACATAATCTACATCAACACTGATACATTTCTTATAACGGTATTTTAATTAATTAAATTAATTAATTAATAAATTTGATTTAATTTAATTTAAGTCTCAACAACAGTTATGAATCGACGCAAAAATTCGTTTGGATTACGTCTACACCGCCAAATTGTCTCTGGTAGAAATGTTTTTTCGAAGCAGTTTTTGGTCTAACGTTAGCAAACGCGGCACCCACGTTGCATACAGCTTTCCATGTTCAAAGGCCTGTGCAAAATATTTCGCACACGTTCAGCTGACATCGTACAGGTCTCAGCTATCTTAAATGTTGGAAAATAAAGCAAAAAAAAAAAAATTTAAAAACATCGTTTTTCTTGGGCAGCCCGGAAACTTTTCACCCCACCCTCGTATTAGTATAGAAGAGTAGGTACCCTGTTTGCCAGTCATATCCTCTGGTTTGGTTTTACAATAAATAAAGTCATCCTCATTTAATGACTTTTTATGTTTATTTTTCACCTGAAATAATTTTATAAATAATAATTAATACAAATAATAATAATGGTTTAATTAAAATGAAAAATTACGGGTTTAAATCCTTTTTTTGTATTAGAAGAGGTTTCCTCTTTTTGTTTAGTCCGGGGTGATGCTAAAATTTGCGTAAACTGAAAGGAAGAAAGAAAAAAAATGATTTTTTTTTAATTTTACATAAAATATTAAATAATTTTAATAAAATGATATTATTAAAATTTTTCTATTAATATTTATTTACCGATTTGATTCCTGTTCTTAAATTGGAGGTGGTAGGTGGTGAAACAGGTGTTTCTTTAACTTTTTTAGGTGGAGCATGATTTTTATCATTGGTTTGAGGTTGTTTATCTCCATTCAAAATCCCAGAATATGTATCTTGCAATTTATTATCTTCACTATTAAATTCTTGTAATGATTTAATTAAAGTGAATGAAGGAGTGAATGGGGGTGCTGCAATGTTTAATTGCGAACCATTCGCTTGAGTCAATTTCGATGCATACGTAACGGTTCCATTCTTGGGAGGATTATCCATTTGTTTATTATCTGGAGAGTCAATTTGTGGTAATCCAGGACGAGCTTGAGGATGGACTTTTGTCAAACCTCTTCCTCTTCCACGATTGCTTGGACTGACATTCATCTTTAATTATGGAAAAATATTTATATATATTTTATTTTCAAAAATAGTTTATGAACAAAATAGTAATATTTATTATCTTAAATTATTATAATAAATAATCGTATTAAAATTAAGTCGGAAAAAAAAATTCTTTATATTGCAACTTTGTATTTTGAAAAATAGAAACAAAATAGATTAAAAATATATAATCCATTAAACATTTCAGAGGATTAAAAGAAAACAACTTATACTTGGGTATTGAATTAAAGCAAACAATATCAAATTTAATTATTATTTTAAGTATTATAATAAAAATTAAATAAAAATTTATAGAGAAGTATCATATTACAAGGTAAAATTAAACTGGAATTGAATATGTAATTATTTATAAAATTCTATCGTAATATGATAAAATATTAATAAATAATAGTCAATAATTTATATATAAAAAAATGGTTTGAAACATGATATAGACAATATTAATACATTTATAAAAGCATTTTTCTTAACGTTTTGTATTTAATTAAAATAATAAAGATTTTTATTACGAAATTATTTTTAATTAATCTAAGTATCAAAGCATCAACAGAATTATCACTTAAATTACTCAATTTAATCTAAATTTAATTTCTGGAACAAATATAAATAAAAAAATTAAATATTTTTCTTGTCGAAATTTTTTATAAAATAAGAATAAATATATAATACTAGCAAAAATTGATTGGCATTATGTTAGTGATACTTAAATGGTCAATATAGGATTTTCATGAAAATTAAGCAAAGGCGGACTAAATTGACTGTAATATAAATAAAAAAATATTAAATAAAACTAAATTTCACATAAAACAATATGTACAATTTTCAATTCGACCATTATGGGATTTAAGATAAAGATGGAAGACTATTTATAATTACCCGGCCAATTAATTCTCTGTCTATTTTATCACAATTTTACTAAATAGTATAATATAGGTAGAATTATATTATTTTTTTTTCAGTTTAATAGTTAGATTCTTCTATTTCTAATTATTATTTCCAAATCAGAAATAATGTAATTGGTAAGGTGATCATATTTTGAAAACACCAAATCAGGACATTTTACTTTCTTTTTTTAGAAGCAAATTGAAAAAATTTTGAAAAAAGTACAAAACGTTCAATAGCTGTGATTCATTAATTTATAATTAACTAAAAATTATAGTAGTAAAAAGATTTGGTATTATAACTTTAAGGCTTTTTTACTTTTCATTAAACGCATTAATTTTAAGAGACAAAAAAATTCGGAAATGCTCAAAAGCTTAGTCCAGAAAACGTTTTACCTTTTTTTTAGAAGCAAATTGAAAAAATTTTGAAAAAAAGTACGAAATGTCCTAAATATTTCAAAAAACGGGACAGATATAAAAAAAGGACAGTTAGATGGAGGTCGATTGGTCACCTTAAATAGGAAGAAATAAATTATACATTCAATGTTCAACAAAACAAAGTGATAATATTAATTTTTTTAATTTGTAAAAATTAAAATGTCCGCAAAATCTTGAATTTGCTTCTATTATATACATTGATATTAACAGTTTAAATTTGTTGAGTGGTTAAACATTTTTTGACCCTTTTGTTATTTATTTCAATTATTAGAATAAATTAAAAAAATCTAAAATATTTTTACAAAAATCTAAAAAAAACCCTTTATAAAATTTTTAATTGATGGTAATAACTTTTAAAATTAACAAAACACAATTTATTTATAATCTAAAATTATTAAACTTTAACAAATAAAGAAATAAAGAAAATGTATATATTGTTATAGATTGTTAAATAAATTGTGAATACTAGAAATTTAAATACATAAAAATAGCCAGGAGATAAAATTAGATAGGAAAAAAAAGTAATATTAATCTTACCTTGTTTTAAAGAAAATGAATTGTTCTAACTTGGAAGATGCAAGATAAAATGAATCAAATTTGTATTTCTAGCTGTATATAATATATTTTACCCCTACTTAATTTTTCTCCTCAAAGTGGATATTATCCAATGAAAATATACTTACTTTGTGACGATGGTAAGACGTCATAATGATAGATAGGCGGAGTAAAAAAATACTATGTATTTATATTAATTTTAATATTGTAATAAATTAACAAAAATTTTAAATTTAAAATGTAGACTTTTTATAATATAAATAATATAACTTTTTATAATATAAATTATAAATAAATAGTTCTTTTTTTAATATTATAAAAGAACAATTTTTCTGCTCTTTTTAGTTAACCCAGTGTTTCTCAACCTTTTAGTATTCACAGCCCAAATTTCAATCATAATTTTCATCGCCCCCTCCCCATCGGAAATGTTTCAGAGCATCGCAAAATCATCTGACCTTTTGTTTTTTTAGAACCATATTGAAAAAAATTGAAAGATAATCGAAAATGTTCAAAAGTTTGCCCACAAAATTATATTACCTTTTTTACCGATCGACGATAGTAAGGGAGGTATTGTTTTCACACCAAATTTCACATGTGGAGATTTTTACATATCTCCACGAAACATGCATTTTCTTAATAGAAAAAAGTATTTTTAGCATGATGTCTGTCTGTTCGTCTGTCCGTCTGTCCGTCCGTATAGATGTGTACAGCCTGAACGCCCGAACCGATTTTGATGAAATTTGGTATATTTACTTAATGCATCAGTGGGATGAATTGATCAACTTTTGGTGCAAATCCGGAAACCGGAAGTGGTAGTATTAGCGATCGACGATAGGAAGGGAAGGGTTATTTTCACACCAAATTTCACATGAGGAGATTTTTTATATATCCCCACGAATCATGCACTTTGTATTGGTTTTATCGTCAAGAAAATCATATTTATTAGTTTTTTCTTGATTTAAAATTATATGACGTCATCCAGCCATTCATGACGTCACAGCCTGGTCTTGAAAACATATTATAAATAAAATAAAATTAAAAATGTTTATATTTATTATTTATGTATCCATATCTGTTTTTTATTACATTAATAGATATATTAAAATTATTTGAAATTGTTTCTGTAGCTGGAAATTAATTTACTTCAAACCGTCGGTCGGTTCGGACCTGGCCACAGGTCAACTTATTTAGAACTATATTGAAAATAAGCGGGAGTGTCCTCCCCTAGACTTTCCCGCATATAAATAGGTATAAAGAGTTGTGAATGAATATTTAGAATGTGTAAACTTGGTATTGATAAAGAGCCAGTTCGTATTAGTTTATTGGTGTCAAATTTGATATTTGGTAACATTTATATATATATATATATATATATATGTATAGAATAAAGTGCTACTTCCGGTTAACTGATATTTTAAATGTAAAAAAAACCGATATGGATATAATATAAATATTTTTAATTTTATTTTATTTATAATATATAAGGGCTGGCTGTGATGTCATGAAGTGCTGGGTGACGTCATATAATTTTAAATTAAGAAAAAACTAATGAAGATGATTTTTCTCGAGGATAAAAACAACGTGGAGATATGTCCTCACGTGAAATTTGATATGAAAATAACCCTTCACTTCCTCTCTTCGATCGGCAATACTAGCACTTCCGGTTTCCGAATTTGCACCAAAAGTTGATCAATTCATCCTATTGATGTATTAAGTAAATATATACCAAATTTCATCAAAATCCGTTGAGCTATTAAGGCTGTACACATCTATACGGACGGACGGACAGACATCATGCTAAAAATACTTTTTTCTGTTAAGAAAATGCATGATTCGTGGAGATATGTACCTAAAAATATCCATAGGTGAAATTTGGTGTGAAAACAATACCTCCCTTACTATCGTCGGTCGGTAAAAAAGAAACGCTACTTGTATAGGTAAAATGTCACTTTAGGTAGTCAGATCATGATGAAATTTGGTATCTCAATTTTTTTCATATTTTTAAATCTATATACAAAATATGAAGCAAATATCTCGAAGCAAACTGGTACTTTACTTGAAAGGTAAACGCAACCAGTGTAGGTAAAGTACCACTTCCGGTTAACCGATTTTGACGAAATTTTGATAGAAATCTAGAAACTGTCAATAATATCGGTGTACCAAATTTCGAAGTCCTAGCTTGATTAGTTTTTGAGTAAATTTGCTTACAGACATTACATACATACATACATACATACATACATACATACACACACACAGACATAATTCGAAAAATGGTATTTTCCGACTCAGGGAGGTCTAAAACGTCAAGATCTATCGAAATCTCGAAGTCGAAATTTTTGACGATTCCAATACTTCCCTTATACGAAGTATGCGGGAAAGTAAAAAGTAGGGGATTTTCTCTTGGATATGCTCGCCCCTCCCCCCTGGAGTATCCTCGTTTCCCCCCCCCCCTCCAGTGGGACGCGACCCAGAGGTTGAGAATCGCTGGGTTAACCCATTTTGGGGTCTTAGACATGTTATTCTTATTTTTTATAGTGTATAAATTATAAGTAGTGGTGTATTGGGAGAGGAACGCGGGGGAATGACGTTCCCTTACCTTTTTTCAGAATCGGAACTTGTTCAAGTACTTTTTCATGTCCCGACAACTCCCACTTAAATCTTCTGTTAAATTTTCTTATTTTGTGTTCGTTAATATTTTGCATAGTAAGAATAAGAGAAAAAAAAACTTATATGGGAAAAAATAGTTTGCTGAAAATAGGACTTTTTTTGCTCCCACTATGCGTTCCCTTACTTCTTATTTTACCAATACATCACTGACCTATAAATAGATAATGAAAATTAATAATAAAATTAAAAAAGTGAAAAAGAAAGTTATTCAAAAATGGTTTTTTGTTTCAAAATAAATTTTTTTATTCAACTTCATGATTATTTCGACTTTTAATAACTTTTCTTTAACCTTTCTAATTTTATTATTAATTTTCATTTCCATTTAAAAATTGAAAATTATTATAAAATGAAAAATTTTCAGGTTGAATTTTCAATTATATCTAAATTATTATATCTAATAATAGATAATAACATGTATAAATTCTATTGATTTATATCAGGGAAATTTAGAAAAAAAATCAAAAAAAAAATTTATATGTACATATATGTATATAAAATATATTTTTTTATTGATATTGATACAAAATAATATGAAATATATATATATATATATATAATATTTTATTTAACTAACTTTGAAATTATATAAATATCTATTTGAAAATTCAACCTGCAAACTTCTTTTTATAATAATTTTTAATCTATAACAGTGGTGTATTGGTTGGGGAACGCGGGGGAACGACGTTCCCTTATCTTTTTTCAGAATCGGAACGCGTTCCAGTACTTTTTCATGTCCCGACAACTCCCACTTAAATCTACTGTTAGAATTTCTTTTTTCGTGTTCGTTAATATTTTGTATAGTAAGAATAAGAAAAAATAAAAACTTATATGGAAAAAAATAGTTTGCTGAAAATAGGACTTTTTTTATCACACTATGCGTTCCCTTACTTCTTATTTTACCAATACATCACTGGTCACATCCATCTCATCCGTTTATGTTATTGCAATCACATTTATATGTAAAAAAATATGAGTAATATATTAAAACGAATATGTAGGTAGATCGAAAATAATCTTTGTAAATTCTATATTTTTAATCGTTACCTGAAGACAATTTACAATTTCGTTTTGAAAAAATTACTATGTCTTTTAATTTTAAAACAATATCACTCATTTGTTTAAAATGTTAATTATTTAAATATTAATTTTGAAATTTAAAATAAAAAAAAGATAACTATGTGATTATAAAATAGAAAAATTATGATATTTATTTTTATATTAAGTATTTAATGAGTATAATCATAGCCAAAATTTATAATTTATTATTTTTTTTTTAAATTAGGTTCATTTATTTGTTTATTGAAATAATTTTTTGCCCTATAATACAAATAATACAATAAAAATGTATTTTAATTTGAAACATGAACCTGGAGAGACACTTTTGCTGCTCTCTATGCGGTCTATTTTGGAACTAATCACGCACTGCAAGTATTACAAGAAGACTACGTTCTCAATCACACTGCACAGTGTTTGTTTATTGACGTATCGTTTAAGCATTTCAAGTAAAAAAATGTTATTTGTGTCAATTTTAATTCATAACCTTCGAGTCGATAATTTTTAAACTGAAATTACATAAACGTATGTATTTCATTAATAAATTTAAAAATATTTTTTATTTATCTTTATATTATTCTTATATTTTATTTTAATAAAATGTAGTTTTTCAAGGATATCTAGAATTTAATTTTCTACTTTTGACAGATGTTTTATTTATAATATATGTATTCACAAATTATTTAATCAAAATTAATTTTTATTTGTAATAAAGCTTAATATTTATAAATAAAAATTCCAATAATTGAATGATATATTTTGCAAAAGATAATCACTTATTTTTAATATCTATTTTTATAATTTTGAAATAGCAATCTTTTTTTTCAAAATCAAAAAAGAAAACTATTAATTATTATACTTGTATGTTTTATTTAGTTTAATTTTAATATGTTTTTATTTGATTATTATATTAAGTGAATTTTAGTCAATATTTTTGAAAATGCGAATATCAAAAAATGCTGAACATCCATTTTATTCCTCATCCATAATTTAATAAATACATCTAATTTTGCAGTTTTTAATTTTTCTTCTTTTCAAGTGATGTTCTTTTCGGAAATCGATTTAGTTATTTATTTTCACAAATTATTATTATTATTATTATTATTTTAATTTAATTGGATATTTGAAAGATTTTTTCAAAACATGATTTAAAGTGCACATCCTCCCCCCCCCCCTAAAAGTTTGACAAATTGTAGCCTTCTAACGCTATTGATTTTGCGGTTCTTGGCCCATTTATCAAATGCCATAAACGGTACATACATGACCTGAATGTAAAAATATTTAAAATCAAAAATTCATACACGATCCTTAAATAATAAGAAATCTCATATTAAAATATCCCCAAATTTCTGAAGGGATACATTTATTATTATTATTAACTTTCAAAATTTTACTTGAAAACATTGTAGCACTATTTATTTTCTGAAGTATATAGAAATTTTCAATTATAATTTTTTTTTAAAATAAATTATTATTTAATTATTATTATTATTTATTAATTTTTCTCTTAAATATTATATAATTATGTTATGATATTTATCATATCAATTATATTATATTTTATCATTTTATCTTCTATCTCTGACGTTACCAAACATCACAGCAACTACAATCTTCTATATGAATACATATGCTCTCTATTATTAGTTAAGTATATTTAAAATTATCCTTAATGAAATCATTTATTATTAATTTATTAAAATTCAGTTTTATGTACACATCGATGTTTTTTTAATTCACATTTATGTAGGATAAATTTAAAAGTTTGATTTAATATAGAAAAATATGAAAAAATGAATAAAAAAAATAGGAAAATTTTTAATTTAAAAGAGAAAAAAAACGTAAATTGATTTTACTGCACAATGGGTTAATTGTAAATACCAAGAGGTTAAATTAGAGTTGATTAATATCAGGAAAATAATAATGAAAATCATTAAATAAAAACAAAAGAAGGGAAATCGTAAGAAGAATAGCAAGGATTTGTACTTAGGAATTAAAAATATAAAAAATAATTATTAAGCAGGGTTAGATTTAATTAAAGATGATGATAATAATAATTGTGAAAATAAACAACTAAATCGATTTCCGATAAGATAATCACTTGTGAAGAAAAAAAAATTAAAAACTTTAAAATTACAAGTATTTATTAAATTATGGATGAGTTATAAAATGTAGAGAATATTTTGAAAAATTACTAAATTACAATGTAAATAATAGAAAAGAAACACTAACGACAGCAGAAATCAATTTAGAGGACCCGATGTTACTTACTTGAGATAGAAATGAAAATGGAAAGAATTTAAAATAATAAAGCACTGGGAATAGATCAGCTACCTGGAGGATTAATTAAATTTAGTGGGAAAGAGAGTAACAGAGAGAGAGTAGAGCAGTATTTTTCAACCTGCGGGCCGCGAATGTATTAGATCCAATTTTTTTTTCTAAAATCTATAATAATCTATAATATGTTAATTGAGTTTGTGTGTGTAAGGTGTGTGTGTTATTTTGTAGCCCATTAAATAAATTACTATATTATGTGAGTATTTATGAAATTAGATTATTACAAAAATTAAGGGGGGCGAGAGAATTTTTTTTAAAAAAAAGGGGGGCGCCGGTACAGAAAGGTTGGTAACCACTGGAGTAGAGTGTATGGACAAGTTCTTTCAAATTGGTGTAAGGATAAGATCCTATTAGAATGACAGAATACAGTTATTATCCCCCTTTTTAAAAAATAAAATTACAGTAGAATCTCTCTTTTTTGACAACTTCTTATAAAATCTCTCAAACATTATTTTATTAAAATTACGACCATATATGCATAGAAAATAGTGGGACAATATCAATACCGATTTAGGCCCAATCGATCAACATTAGATCAAATATTCTCGTTAAGATACTTAAAAAAAATCAAAAGTGAATTCAATGTTTCGGTTCAACTATTCGTAGGCTTAAGGACTTAAATAGGAATTCCGAAAGAAAACTGGTTCATATTATTCGGATTTGTCTCATAGGTAGTATAAAGGAAGAATAAAATTCGGGAATCAATTATCATTAACATTTGAAATACGAAATTGATTAAAACAAGAAGACGCTTTATTACCAATTTTATTTAATTTACCATTGGACTACGTGATTAGACAAATCGTACGAAATCCAATTAGACAAAAAAAATTAAGTATTAGTTTACGTGGACGATTTAAATGTAATAGAAGACTCGATAAATTCAATTAAAGATTCTGTAGAAAAGGAGAAAAAGAAGTTGAACTCAAAATTACTAGCGCTGAGACAAAATATTTAAGTAATTGTTTACAAAACGGGAAGCTTCAGGGATTTGGATGAAAATTTACCAGTGAATTTCTTTTATAATTCCAAAGAATCTTTTCCTATAAAATTTTTTACCGGCTCTTCTAGTTTACGAGATAAAAATTATTAAAGTTTGACAGATAAACTAATTATAACTGAACAGCCATTTAATAATGTTTTATTGACTAATTCACTAATTATTCAATTATTCACTAATTTGTGGATCGGTTTGGATATAGAAAAATTATTTAATTAATTTTTTTTTAATTTAAATATCTCCAAACCGAGAACTAACCCCCCCCCCCAAGAAAATTAGTGAATCCCTCTACTGGCCAAATGAATAAAACATGGTAGCTAAATAGAATGTTAATGTATTTATATGCAAATTTTAATAATTTACTTATTTATTTAATAATAGACAGAGAAAAATTTTATAAGAAAAGTTTCTTTGGAATTAAACAAGTAATCCACTGGTAAAGTTTCATCCAAATCCCTGAAGCTTCTCGTTTTGTAAACAATTGCAAATATTTAGTATCAGAGAAGGATAGAAAGAATACACATTTTAACATGCACAATGTAGAATTTGAAAAAATATAAAAATTTAAATATTTAGGTAATTACTGATAATAATATTTGAGAAGATTTAAATTAAGGTTGCGATGGGGTAGCGCCTGTTATTTTGCAGTAAAGGGGCTTATCTCGTCCAAATTAAAATATATAAAACAATTATTTTGCCCTTTGTATTATAGGACTCAGAATAGGGACGTTTGGAAGAGAATGTTACGGCCAAGAACTTTCAATTTCATAGAGCCATTGAGATAGATAGATTTTACCACACTTATATAGTAAACTCAGAAAAGGAAGCTTTGAAAACAGTTCGATGGGGCAAATTAACCTAGCTACAATTCTTATTAATAATTAGAAAATAGATATAAATATTCTTCTTAAGGTGCCGTCTCCGTTTCGGAGTTTGGCTATCATCATGACTAGGATAGCCTTAGAAGCTCCCCAGCCATGATAATTTTTCTTGGGAATGTTAATGCGGTGGTTTCCCGTTGCCTTCCGCATGTATAGAACCAGGAACTGACAGTTCCTGGAGCCGGAGGGAGCTGATGTTAAATTGAATTTTATTAGAAAAATTTGTTCTTAGTTGGAATCGAACGTCGACTTCTTGTGTAGAAAATTGTTATGCTACACGCTCGGCTAGCTGCCTCCTAAATATTAATACGAAATAATTTAATAAAATGTCTTTTAAATTAATCTCAGTGTACATAATTGAAAGTTTGGTATCAAATAAGGGTACAAAATTCCACATGCATTATTTAATTTTTCGAAATTGCTCATGAATATTGATAATGGCCCTCCATTATAGACATACATATTCTAATAGTAAGATTTGGGACTTGAATTTCATAACATTCATGATTTTTCCAATAAAAATAATAAAAAAATTAATAATGAACAATCAATTTATCAATCATTGTACATATTTAATTTCAATCGTGAAGAAAATAAGAATTTTTTTAAATAATTTTCTTTAAACATCATTTCAATATAAGTAATTTTTGTTTACCTATGATTATTTTCAGAATCTTTCTGGTCCATAGATTAATTTATTAGATTAAATTTAAATATTAAAATTTAATTTGTAATCAGAGAAATTAGAGTCAAATAAAATGATAAAAATGTTGATATTGTATAAATCATAGACCATTATTCTATTATCCTTTCAAAAACAAGCAACAATCAGTTTTAAATTTGAATAAGGAAAGAATATAAATAAATGAGAGAGAGAGTAATTCTTGCATTAAAAAAATAACAAAAATAGATATTTTTATTTATTTATTTATTTCTTAAATTAATCTTTAAATATCAATTTTTTTTAAAAAAAATTTAGCTTCATCTTTAATTATTAATCATTTGCTTTCATTAAAATATAATCCTATATATATTTGATAGGGTGGTTTATTTTTAATGTCTAAGTGTGTGTGTGTTGATAAGCTCTATTCAAAATTATAGTACATCTATTCACTTAAATGATATTTAACAGACATGTATTTCCACTTGAATTTGAAAGATAATAAGAATAATATTATTAATTTAACAAAATCATAATAATAATAATAATAATATATATTTTTAAATAATTATGACACTAAATAAAGTAATTTAATCATGTTTTAAATAATCTATTTTTAATATATGTAGATGTTATTATTATAATAAAAGCCAATAAGTATGTTATTTTATGAATAAAAGATGATTAAAATAATTATTTCAGACAAATTTTAGATTTACAGGGTGATTCAAAGAAACAAAAAATTTTGAAAATTAACTAATTCTTTGAAATCAAATAAAAAAAAGGAATTTATGTCGTTTTATAGTAAAAATGATATCATTTCAGAATACATAAACGCTGTCATAATTATTAAATGATTCCTCGAACAAAAAAAAAGACAAATATTCTCTTTAAGGATAAAATATTACAAATATGCCAACTTTAAAAAGGAAAACTTAAATTTTTCTACTTAGATAAATAAATAATTTATTTCATATTTGCCAGGATTGTCGTCATGCAGCCTGAAGAGAACACAATGACAATGGGCCGCTCTTCCACGGGAGATCACCGTCTCCTCATGGTTCAGGAAATGAGGTCACTTAATTTCGATATGATCCGATTCGCTTCATATCGAACAGCATGTAAACTACGTTTTGTACAAAAGAAAGCTAACCGTAAGTTCTTAAAAATATAATTTTTTTTTCTAAATTAAAAATTAAACAATCATCGATCATTTTAATTTAAATTTTTATTTTATTGAAGAAATTTTATTAAACATATTTTCTTTTTCTTTTTTTTTTTTCTTTCATGAAAATTATTTTTCATTCTCTAAATTTAGTCTATTACAGGAGTCGCCAAAGTGGTATATAACAACAGTATTGGTCGATCTGACTCAAGGGGTCGAATCGGGGTCGATTGGGTCTCGAAGGAAAAACAATTCTGAGTACATAAATATTTAATATAATAATATATACATATTTAATTTTTTTTATAATTGACTTACTATAATTTTCTTTATAGAAAATATAATAATAAACATATATATATATATATATACAGTAGAACCTCGATAACTCAAACCTCGGTAACTTAAAAACCTCAATAACTTAAAATACGCAACCTCGATAACTTAAATAAGTAATCTTTGTATTGGCTCTCAGAAGCTGAAATCTCGAAGAAACAAGAATCAGGAGAAAGTCTTAAATGTAAAAGACGACAAATTGCCGAATTCCTTAATTTAGAACAATGTTTGTTTACGTGGTTCAAACAGTGTCGAAACAAAAACATCTGTTAGTGGACTCATACTAAAAGAAAAAGCTGTAGAGTTTGCTAATTCGCTGAAAATCAAAAATTTTAAAGCCAACATTGCTGGTTAGAGAATTTTAAGAAACGACATGATTTAGCCTTTAAAAATATGTTATTAACCTATTCGCCTATCCCTAACATAGACCCTTGATAACTTAAAACCTCTAAAATATTTTGTTTCCCTTGGACCTTAACTTATTGAGGTTCTACTGTATATTTATTTATTCGGGTGAAAAGAAGTAAAAATATATAGCTATTCTAATCTAATCTATTGTTTCTAATTAATTAAATATTAAGACTAATAGTTAGTTTTATTACCTTATAGGGGGTCGATGGAGATTTCGAAAAATTATATAGTGGTCGATGATCAAAAAAAGTTTGGCGACCCCTGGTCTATTGGTTGTGATTTTTATATTTTCTCTATTTTTTCTGAGAGAATTAGGTTTATATTTAAAGATGATTGTCTTAAATTATTTTGATTTTTTTTTCTATTTTTAAGATAATTGCTAAACCATGCTCTTTGTCGTAAAAAAAAACATCTAAGATTTAGAATTTCGCGCTTGCCAATTAATCATAAACTATTTCCAATTTAATTTTTTTTTTTCTTATTCTCCGACGTCTTATCCAGAATATTTGTCCTCAAGTCATTTAATTTTCATGTTAAAGGAATGAATTAAATTCAATTTCTTCTCCACTCCAAACATAATTAATTTATTAATGATCAAATGTATACAATACATCAAAACAGAGGTGTATTGGGAGGGGAACGACGTTCCCTTACCTTTTTTCAGAACCGGAACTTGTTCAAGAACTTTTTCATGTCCCGCGACAACTCCCACTTAAATCTACTGTTAGAATTTCTTTTTTTGTGTTCGTTAATATTTTTTATAGTAAGAATAAGAAAAAATAAAAATTTATATGGAAAAAAATAGTTTGTTGAAAATAGAACTTTTTTTTGCTCCCACTAGCGTTCCCTTACTTCTTATTTTACCAATATATCACTGCATCAAAATGAAAATTAACAATTAAATTATCCCTACATATATGTAATTTGAATTTAACATATGTACAAAACATACATAGATATACATAATTTATGGTAGAATAAACTTGCTTCTTCATCTGTGATAGTAAACAATATTGCAAACGCATTTCAAATGAACAATAATTTTGTAATTATTAAATATCATCATGAAATGAAACCTGCAAAAGAAAATCAATAAGAACAGATAATTGATTCCATATGATATATTAAATTATTAGAGTATGAGTTATTGATGGTGAACTTTATCTTACCTGCTCATTACTTCTCGATATAAAAGATATTCTGCAAATATATTTTTTATTGTAGTGCTTGTAAATATACAACATTTTTTGTTTTCCTATCTGGTGCAAGAACAAATAAATTTGATGGTTTTCCAACTCATTAAATTTCGAAGAAGGATGATTGGGAATCAATTTTCAAAGATAAAATATGCGGTGGCATTCCTGGTAGATCTAATGAATTTAAAAATTCTATTGGATAATTAACTGATTCATCGTGATTGATTGACAACAGAATCTATGGACTTATATGTTGTTTCTTCACCAGGTATATCATGTGGAATTGTGCAGTTTATTGAATTCACATCAATGTTTTTGACTGCCAATAGAGCACGCTCACTAACCCATTTATTATTTTTATAATTCTGCAATAAATTTGGAAAAACTTTGGCAATCAATTGAATTTTACAATGTGACAAAAGTTTTCTGGAAATGTAATACTGTGTGTGGATTCGTCCATTTCCATTTTACCATTCCCAATATCTAACAATTGTTTTGCAAATCGTTCAGAAGATTCATCTTGTTGTAATTGAACGCGCATATTGGTCTTTAAAGATATTTTCTCCACAAACCGCCATAACGCTGATGATTTGAGACATGCATTCAATCCATCTGCAGGTGTTGAATGTGTAGAGTTTGTCGAAAATCCAGCTAGCAAATTGAGTGCACCACCAAAGAGCTGCTCATTTCCTCTCAAATCTATTAATGTGCAATCGAGTGCATCCAATGATTTCTTGTGTGCCATGGTGCGTGCTTTCCACAATTGATCAAGTACATAGATTAGTACATAACATCGAACAAGCTTTAGAAGAAAAGAAAATATGTTCAGCCATCTTCCTCGACGTAACTAAAGCTTTCGATAAAGTCTGGCACGAAGGGCTAAAATATAAGCTCTACAAAGCGCTTCCTGTTAGATATGCTGAGGTGCTTGATTCGTATATTACTGACAGGTGCTTCAGGGTGAGACAGGGGGATGCTTACTCTGAGTTGAGACCAATACAGGCTGGAGTTCCGCAGGGAAGTGTCTTGGGACCACTATTATACTTACTGTATACAGCCGACCTGCCTGAAACTGAATATAATATAACGGCAACGTTTGCAGATGACACTGCAATTTTAGCCATCGGAAAGACGATAAATGAGTCAACTACAAAGTTAAATCATTCCATCTCCAAAATACAAAAATGGACAACACGCTGGAGAATTAAACTAAATGAGACAAAATCAGTTCACGTTAACTTTACTAATCGCAAATTTGACCATGTACCAATCTTTCTCAACAATAAGATCATTCCCTATGCCAATGAAGCTAAATATCTGGGAATGACCTTAGATACTAAGCTGCGATGGAAAGCACATGTTAAAAAAAAAGAGAAGAAATAAATCTTAAACTTAGAAGAATGTATTGGTTAATGGGAAGAGAATCAGTCTTGCCAATTGAAAACAAATTGATGCTCTACAAGCAGGTCCTAAAACCAGTCTGGACCTATGGTAGCCAGCTTTGGGGTACGGCTGCAAAGAGCAATGTACAAATAATACAAAGGCTTCAAAATAAAATACTCAGGACAATTGTTAATGCTCCCTGGTATATACGCAACGATGAATTACATCAGGATCTTGGAATAGAGACGGTTCAACAAGAAATTCGTAAATTCGCAGCAGCTCACCACCAAAGACTGCAAATGCACGTAAACGCCGAGGCCCTCCGTCTTCTCGATGTGGCAGATCAAAATAGAAGATTAAGAAGGATTAAACCTCAAGACCTTATTAATTAAATAGAGATCTATTATTATTACAGTATTAGATTAATGTGAAAAAAAAAGGAAGAACGGCTCACGTTTGCATGTTCTTTATGGATTTTAAAAATTAACTTTATTATTATATATATTATATAAATTATCTCAATATCACTTATAAGTATGTGTACTGGATTGTGATTTTAAAGTTAAATAATAAAAAAAAGCAAAATGTGCAGCATCGTACACGTGGCGGAAGTGAAACTTCTTGCAATCTAGAGAATAAGATAAATTTTAGTTGAGAGTGTGAGTGAGAGAGAAATAGAGAAAAATAAAGGGATCATTTCGAAAGACATATAACAGTATAAAATTTTCGTAACAAATATTCGCTTTATTATTATTATTATCTACTCTATCATCATATCTACATTGCCTGTACTATTGTCGGTTGGTGCTTCAATTGGTAATACTGATATTAATGGCTTGTGATAACTAAAATAAGATATATATGTTCGTGATTCGATATTTTCTATATAGCGTGTAAAAACAGCATCTATTGTAGTTCCAGATTTTGTTGTTGATTCCTTGGGATCGTTATTTATAAGCAGACCAAATGTTTCTTGAAGAAAGTTGATCAACGGCAACGAATCATCAGATCCAAAATTTACATTAAAATCTCCCCCGAGAATTAGAGGGATTTTATCTTCGCCTCGTTCAAGTGCATTAGCACCTGTGTGGCTATAAACCAGTAGTGAACGGTGTATGAAATAAATAATATCGTCTAAATTTTGGTCGTTATTTTTTTTCGGCATAGTGAATTCTGTGGAGTAGAGAAAAGCAGTTTTAAATGCAATAATAATTTTAAATTGATTTAGTAGTGTTAAAGTAATGTTGAGATTCGGATAAATAACGTGAATGGTCATCGACGCACATAACTGTATGTGTTGGCGTGTGAATCGCCGACCATGTTCACACACACAATTACATGCGTCGGTATGCGTGCACGCAGTATATTTGACTTGAGAATTTTAATTATTTCACGATATATATATATATATATATATATATATATATATATATAAATATCAATTTTTACTATCTCGCCAGAGATAGTATTGCGATCACGAAAATTTTCGATGTTGAGATTTTGATGTTTTTATACGTTTTGAAGGTTCCTGAATCATTTTCACTAAGGTTGAGAAAAATGTCTGTATGTGTGTGTGTGTGTGTGTATGTGTGTGTGTATGTATGTAGGCAAGATTACGCAAAAACGGTTTGAGCTAGAATGATGAAATTTGGTACCTGGGCATTATTCAAAATTCATAGTTTTCTATCAACTTTTGAGAAATGTAGGTCAACCGGAAGAGAGTCATTACCTACAACGTTTTGATTTTTTTTCCTCTAAAGTGACCGTAAAAATAAAGATATATGTTTGATAATTTTTCACATGATTAATAATTGTATAAAACTGCTATATATAGAATTTCAGCTTGATTGATTCGCTAAAATTACCAGAATTAATTTTTTAACACTGCAAATCTCACGCGCCAACACGTAACGTGGTGCCATCAACAAAAAGCCAAACATGCGCTGGTTTAATATTTATTATTTATTATTTATAATTTATAATTAATTAAATTTAATTTAAATATAATATATTATGTTATTTAATCCAATTCAAATTGCGAGATAGTCGAGTGGAGACACTCCAGCTAATTATATATGACTTAACTAGCGCGCATGCGCGTCATGGACTTTGGACCTAGAGTGGGGATTAGAACGAAAGACAGCACAAAAGAGAGACGCAGATAGAGGCTATCTCATTCTCACTCGTTATACCTATATCTTCTTTCTCTCTTGCGTTACGAAATTTCAATTTTTCAATTCACTCTCCATTCTCAACCAAATGTCAGGACGCCGCTAAAGAAGTTTCACTTCAAAAAAAAAAAAAAAAAAAACATGATCTTAGTGTTTTTCCCATCCCAGAATATTTTCTAATATTACATGTTGGAGTTTCAATTACCTGCATATTTAATGCCAATTTCAATGCTGAATGTGCTTTTAAATAAAAAAAATTTGAAGAAAGTACTTAATTGGAATTATTATTAAGAATCAACAAATAAATTTATTAAATATTCAAACAATAATTGAAAAAATAAAAATAAAACGATTCAATATTTTACTTACCTTGTGATTTATATTTTTATTTTTATTACAACTATTATGGCTATGTTATTTTTGACAGTTTAAAAAAAATTAAAAATTTTAATAAAATTTAGCCAAAATCATAAGTTGAAAATATTTCCAATTATTTTCTTCAGCTGTGAATTTTTCAATGTAACCATGGTAACCATGAATACACTTTTACCAAAATATTACTAATTAAATGCACCTAGAACCACAACTCTGATTTTAATAAAAATTTGCAAAAACCTTCCCGGGGATATATCTAATAATTTCCCAAATTTTTACGGTGATTGGATGTATGGTTTTTGAATCCAGTACAAACAGACACGCCTTCATTTTTATATATATATATAGACTAGACCAGTGATTCTCAACCTGGGCGATCGACATCTTAAAGGGGGCGATTATTTGACAATACGATTTTGGGGGGCGAAATCATTTTCAACTCTAAAAAAGGTAAGATGATTTTGCGAGCAGGCTTTTTAAACATTTCCTCGTTTTTTCAATATGGTTCTAAAAAAAAAGTTAGATGATTTGGCAATCAGGTTCTGAAACTCGATTTTTCAATATGGCTCTAAGTATCACCTAGTGTACCTACCTTATATTAGGGATTATCATGCAATTTTTATCTGTAAAAATTTATAGGGGGGCGAATTAAGAAGCGGGTCTTACAAAGGGGGCGTTTGGTCCAAAAAGGTTGAGAAACACTGGATTAGACGAACCCGTTGCAAACGGTGTTTGCAATTTAAGTTTAAACTGAATTTGTAACTAACTTCATAATGTTACAGAAATCACATACATACATAAATACGACGGAAATTATTATTATAGATAATTTTATAAATATATTTTTACCATTCAACATACAATAACATTCATTATCATATAAAACAAACAAACAATATTATTAATAATAATAATAATCTTAAAGGAGTCAGTGAGGTATTGAAGTCAAAGTACAATACAATATAAGTTCATTTAATATCTGAGCAATTAATAACAATTATTAGTTTATTAAATAATATTTAATTAAACTTTCAAATTATGAAACTTTTTTCCATTCTATTATTTTTTTACTTTTCATTAGAAATGTGTATATAATAAAATAAAAAATTATAACAAGGTAAAAAGATAAAAAAATTGGGAAAGGGAAGAGATTTTATAATTTCTCCCCCTTCGCTTAAAGATGATTTTTTTTTTTTTAATTTTAATGGAAAAATATTAAAATATTCCAATTATTAATTATAATAAATTAGAAGTATTGAATATTTTTTAAAAAACAATTGAATTTAAATTGTATAGTACAAAACAAGTTTAGCTTTCATTGGTTTCCAGAATTTGCAACTGTAATATTTTTAGAAATCTAAAAAATATGCAATGAAATAATTTTTTTTCAATTTTTAGTCCTTATTAGTCTAAAATAAAATATATAATTTAACAAGATTGATTCAATTAATTCTTAGAAAAAACATTTAAATTCATATTAAATTTAAAAACTATTTTTTTTTTAATTTACAAGATATTTTTTTTATTTTTAATAGAGAATGTCTTAAATTTGATATCATCTTGTCTTAGAGAAAAGTATTCCAAGTTGACAGAGCGTTTAATAACTTTTTTAAATTAACTTTTGGATTTTTTTCATATAACTTTTTAAGAATTATTCATAAAAATAACGTGATTTATTTGTCAGAATTGAATGTCATTACTATGAGATCAATCAATTTACTAGATTTTTTTTTCATATATAAAATGAACATTATCGATTTATACGTCAATTCTCCCATCAACACATCCATCAAAAGTGTGAGACATTCAATTAAATTACACAAAAGAAAAATATTTAAATATTTACTTACAAAATAAAATTAATTTCAAATTTTATAGTAATTATTATTAAAATTTAAGCAAGTTTATTATAACAATATTTCTTTCGTTTCTGTATTCATTAATTATAAATTAAAATTAATATAAATAATATTTATTTGTTGATGGCACCACCAAAAGCTACAAATGCAATTTCAAATTATTTGTAATTTATGCAGTTTTTTTTTGTTATACAATGGTGCAAATTATAAAGAGACTTATTTTTTTTATAAATGAGAGAGTCATTTCAGTTATTAAAAAGTAAAAACAAAAGAGACGGTTTAGTTTTCCCATCTCTTTAGTTAGTCTTGAATCGACCTGTTTTTATTGTACGTTATTGTATTCTCAATATGTGTACCTTTATTCAAAATATAAGTAGAGATTTATATTCTTTCTATAAATGAACACCATCGTATAACAGATGGCGATAGAAGGTTTACAAATAATACAAATAAATTAAAAACAAAGAAAATCTGTAATAATAATATGCAAAATATAATATTAATATATTTCTAAAGTTATACATTCTTAAATATTGAATAAATTAAATATTTGTGCTTGATGACTAGTTACGCTAATTATAATTAATTAAATAGAAATAATATATATATATATATATATATATATATATATATATATATATATATATATACTAGAATATATTAAATTAATAAAATGGAAATTCTTTATTATGTATTAAATACTTAATAAAATCACCCGGAAATTTTAAACTTAGAGATTTGATTGACCTGAAAAGATCTTGAGATCGACTGGTTTATCGACTAAACATGTTATAGCTACGAGGACAGGTCAATAAGTCCGTGACTTTTTGAATTTCCTGTTTCTTAATTGAAATGGCAACACTGTTCCTGCCAGCATGCAACTATCAGCTGACTCCTGTCAAAATTTGAACAAAAAATGTAGCCCATCCGGAAGAGGGTCATTACCTACAACATTTTGATTTTTTTTCTTCTAAAGTGACCGTAAAAATAAAGAGATATGTTTGATAGTTTTTAAAAATTAAAAATTGTATAAAACTGCTATATATAGAATTTCAGCATTATTGAATCACTAAAAGTACCGGAATTGATTTTTTAACACTGCAAATCACGCGTTAAATAAATCATCTGGATCAGTTTTTTGCCAGCAAATATTTATTCATTATACGACAATTGTCTTTGTTTTACAACAAAAAAAAACGAAATTATTTTTGAACAATCTAGAATAGGTAATACTTTTCTCTGATATCGAATTTCACTTGGAAGAGTAGAGAATTTCTTCCTCACCCTTCAACATTTGAGATGAATTTCCTTTTAGTCCAACCTTTTTATCCAACATAGCAGAGGGAATGAATATAAACTTATTCAATTTAAGTAAATAGAATAAAAAAAAGTTTTCATTTTAACTAAATGCAAATGAGAAGGTTTTTTATCTTTTTTACTATCTCGCCAGAGATAGTATTGCGATCATGAAAATTTTCGATGTTGAGATTTTGATGTTTTTATACGTTTTGAAGGTTCCTGAATCATTTTCACTAAGGTTGAGAAAAATGTCTGTGTGTGTGTATGTGTGTGTGTATGTGTGTATGTGTGTATGTGTGTATGTATGTAGGCAAGATTACGCAAAAACGGTTTGAGCTAGAATGATGAAATTTGGTACATGGACATTATTCAAAATTCATAGTTTTCTATCAACTTTTGAGAAATGTAGCTCAACCGGAAGAGGGTCATTACCTACAACGTTTTGATTTTTTTTCCTCTAAAGTGACCGTAAAAATAAAGATATATGTTTGATAATTTTTCACATGATTAATAATTATATAAAACTGCTATATATAGAATTTCAGCTTGATTGATTCGCTGAAATTACCAGAATTAATTTTTTAACACTGAAAATCTCACGCGTCAACACGTGACGTGGTGCCATCAACAAAAAGCCAAACATGCGCTGGTTTAATATTTATTATTTATTATTTATAATTTATAATTAATTAAATTTAATTTAAATATAATATATTATGTTATTTAATCCAATTCAAATTGCGAGATAGTCGAGTGGAGACACTCCAGCTAATTTTAAGTTGAAAAGATAACTCAACTAAATGAGAAAATTTATTTATGATAATCAAAGTTTTAAAAAATAACTTTTATAATCTGACCTAAATATTAATATTGTAATATGTTTAAATTTGAATTATTAAATATAAACTACTTGACAAAAGTATTGCATAAAATTTAAAAATGCAATACAATTTTGAAAATTCAATTATAAAAACTATTTTTCTTTTTAAATTATATATTAATTTATAATCGTCGCAAATGAACTCTGATCAAATGGGAAACATGAATCTAAACATTAAATAAATTAAATCAATGAACTTTTTATTAAATCGCTCCTTATTCAGTCCTTAATCAATGTTTTTAGTGGAATTTTACTCTCCTACACTTTTGTTTGTTTTTTTTTTAAATTAACAAAACTCATAAAGTAAATTATTGGGAAGAAATTGCTATTCGAATGGTGACTTTACGCGAAGAAAGGTTAAATTAAGCAAGTTCAAGCTCAGTGGCTAGGATTGGATCAATTCACTGTCTCCAGATTTCACAGAGTCTAGTCAGTTGTGAACCGCCCTCCAAGTACAAAGCCATTTGATGAAAGATTTTTTTGACTAAATGTCTTACGAAACAAGTCTCTCACTAGTAAGCATTTACAAAATTCCATCACTGTCGTCCCTGGTGTCCATATTTTGAGTAAGAGAGTTAAAGGAAGGTTAAATGAAGCAAATTTGGCTTCCAGTTGACCCTTATCCGGCCCTTTTCTTACCAGAGCCCATAGAGTTCCCCAGTGATGTATTGGTAAAATAAAAAGTAAGGGAACGCATAGTGTGAGCAAAAAAGTCCTATTTTCAGCAAACTATTTTTTTCCATATAAGTTTTTATTTTTTCTTATTCTTACTCTATACAACTTACTATACTCTCTTACTCAAAATATGGACACCAGGGACGACAGTGATGGAATTTTTTAAACAGTAGATTTAAGTGGGAGTTGTCGGGACATGAAAAAGTACTGGAACGCGTTCCGATTTTGAAAAAAGGTAAGGGAACGTCGTTCCCCCGCGTTCCCTTCCCAATACACCACTGCAGTTGCCAGAATTCAATACTCCCATGAACTTGCCAATTGACCATTAGAAGATTGGTGACGAGTATTATTCACAGACGAATAGAAAGATTCGCTGTATTCTCTCCAGTTGGAAGGCGACAAGACGTATGCAAAAGGTAACGTCTCACCAATAATGCGTTTGGTGGTGATGGGATGATGGTTTGAGGTGGCAGGTTAAACAGAGTTACGCATTGTTGATACTGGAACATTAACTTCTCAGTGGAATCTTGAACATATCTAGAAATATGTTGTGTATTTGTTAGAAGAGTTTGTGAAAAAATGTTATTTATGTAAGACATCGTCAGATATCATCACACTGATCGAATAGTACTGTACTACTATAGTTTCAATAAATTGTTTAGTTTCACCATCAAAATATAGAGAACTATTGAGGTACTATTGGAAGACGTCCAAATTGCCATAAACTCTTGCAGAGCTACGTCTAGTAGTTATAGAAGAGTTGAATGGTGTATTTCTCAAGAATCATTCAAAATCTCAAGGTCGAAAAAAGTTTAGGCGGTTATCAAAGCAAAAGGAGTTGTCACCAAATTTGAGCAAAAAATTAAAAATTTAAAAGTACAAGAATTGTTTTAATTTGTAATTCAAATTTATTACTATGTTTTTACGTTATTTTTTTTTTAATTTGTGTTAATAAACAATTTTGTACTAAATTTATTGGCTTTTATCACTACTTTTCATAAAGTAGAGTTCTTTCACAACGAGTTATCAAGAAAAAAATAATAATAATAGACATTAATTTTAATCCTTAACTACGCAAACTTTTCACTAAACTAATTTAAATAAAACTAATTAAAAGTAAATAAAGGTTTATAAATATTAAAATACCCAAATCCTTGACTTAAGATACCTTCGTTAGCTACCTATTTTAACAGTTCACTGTTACAGACAAAAATAATTTAAAAAAAGTAATTATTTATCAAAGTAAACAGTTTTGAAATAAAGTATTATGTTATATTTATGTTTAAAAATTGTAAATGATTGATTTATAAAAAGTAAAAATGATAAAAAAATGCCAACTCTCGTATATTCACGATACCCGCGTCTGATGATAGTTTTGACAAATCGTATATATACGACAGCCACTACTAAAGGGTTAATTCAGCGTTTTCCAACCTGTGGGGCTCACCTCCCCTGGGGGGCGCGAGACTGTTGTAAGAGGGGCACGAAGGTATTAGAACCAATCTCAAGTGCCCACGAAGGCATCTGAAGTGCCCGCAAACTTTTGAAAATTTTCGATTTTTTTTTTTCAATTTTTTTCAATATGGTTCTAAAAAAAAGGTCAGATGATTTTGCGATGCTCTGAACCATGGCCCACCCCTGTTGTTATATTATTTCAGGAATTAGATTATTACAAAAATTAAATTAAGATTTTTTTTTTAAAAAAGGGGGGGGGCGCCGGTCCAAAAAGGTTGGAAACCATTGTGTTAATTAATAAGTTTTTTTACATTTTATACAATATTTTATAATAGAATGTTTGAAAGTTGTATATTATTCTCATTAAAAAACATTTTTCTTAGAATATTTTTTTATGAATATCGATTATTTCTATTTTCAGTACATTCAGTGGATATTTGGAATGTAATTGAAGCATTTCGTGAAAATGGTTTAAACACATTGGAACCCCAGGCGGAGGTGAATGTCTCTCGATTGGAAGCCCTTATCTCATCTCTCTATGCCAATTTGAATAAACGATTGCCGCCTGCACATCAAGTCCAAGTGGATGCTTGCACCAGTCTCCTCCTTAATTGGCTCCTCGCTGGATATAGCGCGTAAATATGCAAATATTTTTTAATAAATAGGTTTGAATTCGACTGAAAAATAATAAAAAGTTTTAAGAAAATTGTGGGGGAGGGGAAATATGTGAAAATAACACTAAAGGTTTTTAATTTTTTTTTTAATTTCTGAAAAAATCAAACAACTAATCTAACATTTCAATTTCAATATATAAATAAATATCTAATTTTAAGATAATAATCCAAAAAGAATAAAAATGGAGGGTGAATTTTCATAAATGCTTTAAACTTTTAAAAAGTTATAATATATATTCATTAAAGTATTACTCGTTGTAATTATATATGTAAATTTGTTTAACTACACTATCCTGAAAATTAATTAATTAATATTTGATATAATTTTCTGTAATCAAATCATCTTTGTAAAATGTATGACAATTTAATTTCTCTAATCTCAACTTAATTATTATTGTATTTGAAATAAAATCACACACATTTTGAAAATCATCACCATTTTATTTGAAAATGATAAGAATCATAAATCTATTTATTTTTTTACAATGTTGCAAAATAATTTTCTCTATGTAATGTACTAATCTAAACGCAAATACCACATATCTTTTAAGTGAAATTGTAAATAACAGTTTATTCTTCTCGCACGTTTAATATAATAATAAAAATTATTTGGTTAATAATTTTTAAAGCATTAAATAAAATAAAATTTGAAAAATTTTACTAAAAAAGAATAAAATGAAAAAAAACTCTTTATTTCTTTAATTTCAATATTCACCTGTCAATCCATACTTTTTGAGTTAAAATTACATTTGGGAAAATCCCAATTGAAATATATTCATAATTTAAACCATTTATTTTATTTTTTTTAAAAAAAATTAGATTAAATTTAAATTATTTTAATTAAATTAAATCTATACTTTTTTTATTTATTTATTTTATTAATGATAAAAGATGTTATTTTTATTTTTCAGAGACTCTGCAGGGAAAATTCGAGTATTTTCAATTAAAGTTGCTCTCGCTACTTTATGTGCAGGGAAACTTATGGATAAACTTAGATGTAAGTATTCATCAACTAATGACTAATGACTAGTTTAATTTTTTATTTATTTCATTTATTATTTTATTTAATTTTTTTTTTATAGATATTTTCTCACAAATCAGTGATGGTAATGGTCATATGGTGGTTTGGCGCTTTGCTGAGTATTTACAAGAAGTACTCGCTTTACCTGCAGCTGTTTATGAATCACCAAGTTTCAGTTATAGCGAAGGCCTTTGCACAGCCATATTTTCAGGAGTAAAATTTTTTATTATTTTTTTTATATTAAAATTTTAATAAATTTACATTTACTCACAACTATATATACGAGAGTGGGGTGAAAAGTTTCCGGCCTGACCAAGAAAAACGATGTTTTTATTATTTTTTTTTTATGCTATATTTTTCAACATAATCTCCATCAACACTGATACATTTCTCATAACGGTGTTCTAATTAATTTAATTAATTTAATTTAAGTCTCATCAACAGTTATGAATCGACGAAAAAATTCGTTTGGATTACGCCTACAGCGCCAAATTGTCGGTAGAAATGGTTTTTCGAAGCAGTTTTTGGTCTAACGTTAGCAAACGCGGCACCTACCTTGCACACAGCTTTCCATGTTCAAAGGCTTGTGCAAAATATTTCGCACACGTTCAGCTGACATCGTGCATGTCTCAGCCATCTTGAATGTTGAAAAATAAAGCAAAAAAAAAATTTAAAAACATCGTTTTTCTTGGTCAGGCCGAAAACTTTTCACCCCACCCTCGTAAATTATGTATAATTTGAATTATAATTAATTTTTAGCCAAATTTTTCTCGAATCATTAGTGATGTTATAGTCCTATGGTGATTTAAGGTTTATAAGAAATACTCGATTAGAAAGTAACTTTAATTAATTAATTTTATATAAATTTTTATGTTTTTTATATATCATACAAACACGAATTTCTGGAATTTTTTTTAGATTTTATTATTAAATGGTCTTTTCATGTTTTTCTTTTGAAATCTAAAATATTAGATAGGCGTTAATAAGGATTCAATATAATATATTTTACAACTTTTTAGTACTATATTACAAGTATTACTTTAATATATAATTGATTGACAATTTCATTTTAAATTTTCAGGGCGATAAAGTAACTGTGAATGACTTTATGGACACAATGATGTCTGATCCTGGGCCTGCATGTCTTGTTTGGCTTCCCCTGCTTCATAGACTTGCAAGTGTCGAGGCTGTTGTTCATCCAACAGCATGTGATGTTTGTCAACGAGAAGGATTTTCTGGTTTCCGTTACCGATGTGCCAAGTGCCATAATTATCAATTGTGTCAAGACTGTTTTTGGCGAGGCCGTGTTTCTGGTCCCCATACTAATGATCATGAAGTGAAAGAATATACAAGCTATGTAAGTATATTGTCGTATATTGGAGGCTTAGTATGGGGTTGGGTTATAAAAAAACGGGTTTTTAAAATTAATAAAAAAAAAAACCTCGGACAACGCCTATCAAGTCAGTTATATTAATGAGGTGTCCTATGATCAGTAGAACGGGTCCTCTCAACCTTTACCTTGATTTTCTTGATCGGAGGCGCTATCAAGTAGTTTTTCCCCAATGTTGTTCCCGGAGACTGGGTTGACTCTGTCCCATAGACCCCAGCTAGGGAAATTCCCTTGCCAGGCCCGGGATTTGAACCCGGGACCATGTGAATGTGAGGCAGGTTCGCTACCCGCACACCCAATGACGCCTTTTTTTAAATTAATAATTTTGATATTTAATTTGGGTAGCACTCTGGTTATTGTGAATATAATATAGTTTAGTGAATTCAGCGAAGGTTGATAGGAAAGATGTAAAGTTGAATTCAATCATATCCCCACCTCTCTTCCTGCTTCGATTAATTTTTCTACGCTATCTATGTAATTGCCGAATCTTCTATTATATTTTAATCGTCTGCGTAAACTAATACTTACATTTTTTTGGTTTAATTGGATTCCGTTTGATTTTTCCCCAATTTGTCTAATTACGTATTCCAATACTAAATTAAATAGAATCGGTGTTAGAGTGTCTCCTTGTTTTAACTCATTTCGAATTTCAAATGCTTCGGATAATTGAATCCAGAATTCTTCCTTTATTACCTTCGAGAGACAAATCCGAATCATATGTACTATGGATTCTCATTAAGATCAAAATTTGAAAAAGTTTCTCCCGATCTATTGAGTCATATGCTTTGCGAAAATCTTCGAATAATTGATTAACCAAAATATTGGATTCGCGTGTTTTTTTTAGATTAAAATTAAAGTTTATTTTTTTTTTTTTGGAGGGGAAAAATTGAGGTTTTTGTGTTGATTTAAATAGAGAAACTACATGTCACACAAATTTGTTAGCATTTAAAAAATTACAAATCTTTATAAATTCAATAGAATAACGATATATTTTAAATTTATTTGTAAAATCAATTATCAATTCTATTTAAATTTTAGAAATCTCCTAGTAAACAAATAGGCCATTCTCTTCGAAAATCTTTTCGATGTGTTCCTGATAAAGGCAAAACAAATATTCCACGTTTCCCTGAAGAACCAGAAAAACCACTTAATTTGTCACATATAGTGTAAGTTTTTTTTAAAATTGTTTTTAATTTATTTTATTTTATTATATAATAATATATATATATATGTAATTATATTTCTAGACCTCCATCTCCATTGCCTTCCCATAATGGATTTCCTGATAGTTCATTTGCATCGCAATATGATGCTGGATCGCTCGATAGTCGATACACAACATCTGGACGAAGGTATTAGTTAATACAAAGATAAATTGATTTTTATAGTTTTATTTTTAGGTTTATATAAGATTTTTATTTATGATTTAGTGGTTTAACATCGGCTTCTCCTGGAAAATATACTTCAAGTCTTGAATCAACTCGACTTGATGATGAACATCGATTAATTGCACGTTATGCGGCAAGATTAGCTGCTGAAGCAAGATCATCTGTGAGTTTTAACTGATATAGAATTCGATTTAAAAAGAAAAATAATTATTAATAATTATTAATTTTTTTTTTTTGCAGCAAAATCGAGGGCCTTCAGCGGAGGCAACACTTGGTTTAGATACATCACGCGCCCAAAGGGAATTAATTAGCCAATTAGAAGCTAAAAACAGGGAAATTATGCGGGAAATTGCAAGGTTGAGGTATACTTTGGCTCTGTGTTGTGAATCACCTGCACTTCTTCCATTCTCCCTTTAAAAATGTTTCAGATATCTCTCACATATTCATGTTTATTTTTATTTTTGATTCAATATTGATTGAAATCGAAGTAAAAAGTTTTTTCATCGAAAATATTATCTTTAAATTTAAAAACAATTATAATTCAATTCAAGAAAAATATAAATTAGTCAATATATTTATTATTTTATATTTTATAATAGTTGAATATTGAGAATCAAGTTATCTATCCTACTGAGCCTGATTTTGGTATGGTGAGGCTGCCCTTTATCCATTAAAAATAATTTTTTGTATTAATGATGATTTTGTTCTGAGAATTTATTTATAGATTTATTTATTTCCTTAACACATTTCTTAATTCCATCAATCTCTTAGTAATCGGTTTTCTTAATTAATTTTCCTTTTTTTTTTATTAAAAACATTTTTCTATCTTCTAGATTCCATATTTTCTTTTCTTTCATTTTTACCGACCGACGATAGTAAGGGAGGTATTGTTTTCACACCAAATTTCACACGTGGTGATTTTTACATATCTCCACGAATCATGCATTTTGTTAATAGAAAAAAATATTTTTAGCATGATGTCTGTCCATTGTGTGTCCTTATAAAACGTGTATAGCTTGAACGGTTCAAAGGATTTTTATAAAATTTGATATATTTACTTAAGGAATCAGTAGCATGAATTCATCAACTTTTGGTGTATAACCGGAAACTGGAAGTTGTAGTTTACATAGTATTAATTTTATATTCATTGTCGGAAAATATTTCACTTAAAAATAAAAACTAAGATTATATAATTTAGTCATTTTAACTCAAGTTTTAATTTTTTTTTGATACTTTATATATATATATATATATAATGTTTGGAAATTAACTTATTTCATCGTCGGTTGGTTCTGTGCCTGGCCACAGCTCATTTTTTAGATTTTCACTTTAAGTATTCGATTTATTTCTCTTTTTATAATTATATAATAATTTTGTAGTATTTTCTGATTTTAATGTTATTTTAACAACAATTTATGTATAGAATGAAACTTTTTTTTTTATTAGAATTATAGAACATTGCTTCATTTTTTAAATATCTGTTTATCAAAATTGCATTGCTAAATCAAGCTGATTGTCATATTGTTTTAACTCATAAATTTATAAGTTAAAATAATTTTTCTTTTATTTAAATGTATAAATGCATCAACTTATTTAATTTTAATATGTTTCATTAAATACGGTGTTTACAAATATGATTTCAATAAAAAAAAATTTATGATTACTCTATTAAACAGATTAAATCATATTTATTGGTTATTGATTAAAAAATAATTGCATAGCTCTTTTAATTTTTTATTATGATAAATAAAAGTTAACTTGATTTCTCAATTTATTATATTCTTTTTTTAAATTTTAATATATATGTTATATATATTAGCATATAGGTATAGTATTTATGGCATTCTAAATGTGTTTTGAAATATAATTTATATATGTGAACACATATAATGAACAAATTAATATTTGAGAGAGCATTTTAGATTTTAGATTTTTTAAAAATAGATATATCAGTCTTTTTTTTTCCTTTTTTGTCTTTGTACCCTTGTCGTAACTAAACCATTACTAATTTATTCTTACGAAGAAGATTAATAAAATCAAGAATTTTTAAACTGATTAAGCTATATAAGAAAAAAATAACTTGATTTTAAAGAATAAAATATATTAAAAAATATATATAAATATCGTTATTTCTTAAATTTTATTAAACAATTATAAATACTATGGGTGATTCTTCATAAAAAAATTATCTTTTTAATTTTAATTTTTAAATATTTATTCGTTGAATTTTTTCCTTATTGAATTCCTATAACACACACACACAAGCATCGATATTATTTATTTATCATGAATGCATTAAAGAAGCATGATTGTAAATTTTTGAGAAAATAAAAAATTATATCAATCAAAAAAAATATTTATTAAATAGTGCTAATTGTTCAACTTAATATTTCAAATATTGCATGTTTTCTTTCACAAGGAATTAAATAAAAAATTATATTTGTCATGTAATAATACTTTTAGTTTAGGATATTAGATTTTAGATTTTTTTTGATATTTATTTTATATTTATACTTTTTAATTTTAGAATATGTTAGTATTTAAAAAAAAAATTATTTTAAATAAAACAATTTAGTTTGGTAGGGATAATTAAAAGGACTATAATACTCAAAGGGTTTTTTTCTTTTTTGATAGACGACAGCAAGAACTCGAAGCAGCTGGTTTGGGTCCTGGATGTCCTGGTCCAGTAGAGAATCCGGCATTAATGGCTGAATTACGAGCATTAAGACAACGTAAAGATGAATTGGAAACACATTTGGGTGCATTACAGGATTCCCGAAGACAACTTATGGTTCAGCTGGAAGGTTTAATGAAATTACTAAAGGTAATAATAAATAATTTAGTGTTTTTTTTTAGACAAATATTTTATATAATTAATATAAATAATAATAATAATAATAAATAATTAATTAATATTTTTTTTAGAATCATCAAGCCTCTCCCCGATCAACCCCAAATTCATCACCTCGATCAACCAAATCCCCACCTTTACCAACTGCAACCTCCACTCCTGGCCCACCTCCATCTTCTCGATCAGCCCCCCCAACTCCTGGCGGAGCCCTCCATGGAGGTAGCAACGCAAATGGCTCATCAGGAGGCCAAGCACCCGACTCTCTTAGCGGCCTTGGTGGGGAGGTCCGCTCTGCTTTTGGAGTTGCTAATCCAATGATTGGTGAGAGAGTTTAAGCAATTTCATACGTGTTGATGTCGCCATTCATCCTCATCAATTTGCTTTTTTGTTATTTATTTACATTTTGCTTAAAATTAAATTTATCTTTTTTCGATTGATATTAAATTTCATTTTATTTATAACATAATATATCATTTACGCTTAACTTTCATTTATTTATCTTTTATATTTTTTTTCTCTTTCTAATTTCTTTTTCTATTCTTTCAATTTCATTTTTTATTTCATCTTCATTAATAATTAATTATTAAATTTATTTTAAAATTATTTTATCGAATCTAATTTGAAAATAACAAACTGTTTTTTTATTTTAAATAGTGGAAAGAGGAAATAAAAACTGGTTGAAAAAAACTTGATCAAGTATTAAATAGAAAAAAAAATTATTTCTCACTTTACGCTTCCGTGTTATAAAAATAATAATAAATATGAAGAAAGAAGTAAATCGTTGGAAATATTCTACATCTTTTTAACAATTTAAATAAGGAATATATATATATATATTTATATATGTTATTCAATCCCATTCCGAAATTTATAAAAAAACAAACTAAAGCATTCCATTAATATCTATATTAAATTATTAATAATGCTATTCAAGTCATTAATAATTCATTTATATTAATATATAAGCAAAAGAATAGACTTTTGCCAAGCCTTAGCCTAGTCGAATAATTATATAATGCACACAATTAGATCATTGTTTTATTATTTTATAGTTACAATTCAAATGCATTCCTTATGAGGGTTGTTATTTCTTTTCCATAATTCTACATATAAATTACATAATATTTGTATATAAATTATATTTTTATAAGACATTCATATACATATATTTTTTTGTATATACTTAAATGTAAACGGTAACCTATTTTTATTATTTTATATAAATATAATATTATATTATATATATATATATATATATATTAATTTTATAATATATAAAGGAAAGTGCCCTATTATTTGGAACTAGCAGTCTTGGAAAATAAAATATTCTATTTCTAAGGAATATTTAAATAATTTTCGGAATATTTACTTGTCCAGTACAGAACAAAGAATTAAAATGTAAAATATTTTATTTTTGAAAAATGTGTTAGCATTTTTCGGGTTTTCTAATTCCGGGTTCAAAATAAACACTAAAATAAATTAGAAACATAAACTCTTTTCAAACTAATATCTGTTTCAAAAGTATAGACAAGAAAACGGAAATTACATTGATAAACTTATCATGCCGACAATATGACACCAACCAAAGCAACTTAGACACTTAATCCAGATCTCTTTAGTGTTTTCATTTGACAACAATACAAAAATAAGCTGTGGTCTGTGGTGAACGAAACGTTGAAAGATAACAAACTTAAAATGGCTTATCAGAAAGACTAGCAATCGAGTTAATGTATTATGATATCTAAGCTACCCGGAATTAGGCAACCACCTAAAATATGAGCAATTTCTTTATATATTATATTATTAGTAAAAACATTGATTGTTGAATTTCATTATTATATTTTAAACATAAATAAATGAATTTTGTTTAATTAGATATTTGTCATCTTTATATATATATATATAATTATATATATATACAAAGAGAGAGAATACAAAATAATGGATGTTATCATATGTTTCTATATTCTTCTTAAAAGTATTCTTTTATTTTTTTATTTTTTTTATTTTATTTACTCCTGTTTTAATTCTTAATTATTTTTAGAATTAGAACGAAATATGAAATCCTATGGATATTAAGTTTGATTTATTTAAAATAAATTTTATTTTTCTATTATTTTTTTTATTTATTTTATTTATTTTTAATTCTTGCCTTTTATTAAAAAAAAAAATTATAAAAATCATCCTTTACTTCCTTTAATCATTTTTTGTTGAATTAAATTAAAAAGTTAATTTATTAATAGATATTTATGTTACTATAAACATATTAGTTGAGGGATTATTTTTAAATGAAAAGCCGAATTTATTGTGTTATGCTTTTTTTTTTACCTTATAAATTATAAACTATAATAAACACATCATAATTTTTTATCTACTTATATATCTCTAATTGAATGAAATCAATAAAATATTTTAATTTTTCAAATTTTATTAATTTTAAAGTTATCTGTTTAAAACTAAAGTCTATAAGTAAATCTGATCTTGAAATAAATTTTATATATATATATATACTTATATATATATAGGGTCCGCCATGTAACTTTTTTTTTTAAATGCAATAAAACCAAAACGGTTGGATGAATTTTCAAATTTATTTTTTCATAGTGAAGTATAGACCTTCCGATTATTTATGAAATACTTTTTCATTCAAATGGCTGCCTCGTCTGGCCTTGCAGTACGCCATACGGTCGGTCCAATTTATATATCTAGATCTATTTAACATTATAAAGTATAATCTATTTTTTTATTTATTTATTTATTTTTATTTTTGCTTAATCAATTTTATTTGATTTATTTTTAATATGATAATATTCTTTATATATATCTAATTAATTTTATATTTTTTTTAGATATTTAGTATTCATTTTTTTTGTTAAGAATTTAATCAGTTGTTAGCGTTGAGAATGTTAGGCATTAAGTGGACTGAGAATGGTAAGCGTTTGTCTCAGGCGCTTCCACGGGGTCCCTTTCTGCCGCCGGTCTCGGCGGTAACGGTCCATGTGGGACTGGAGTATCTGCCCTTGGACCACCAGGTCACACAGGCTCTCTTCCTGGTCATGGTAGAAGTCTACGAAACGATCTTCTTGTCGCTGCCGATTCTGTCACCAATGCGATGTCCACTCTCGTCAGGGAACTCAATTCAGGTAATTTATTGGACCTTTTTTTCCATTTCCATCTTTGGCCGAATGTTTCAAAAAAATAAAATAAATTAAAACATATTTGAGCTGGAACAGATCTTGTTTATTTTTATTAATCTTTAATTATAAATGATTTTTGAATTTAAAAAAATTCAACATTGTTGCTAAATTTTAAAATTTTAAACAATACTATAAATTTAAAATTAATATTTTATTATATAATATTTTAAATACATTTATAAATAAAATTTTAATAATAACAGTATTATTAATAATAAAAATGGGTTACAATTTTTAATTTTGTTTTTTTTAAAAAAAAAAAGTTGATTTGACTTTATTTGACTGATTTGACTTTATATTTTACTAATTGTTTCCATCTTTTAATAATAATAATAATAATAATAATAAATATGAAATCAAGGTATGTTCCAACTCAAAAAGCACACAATTTATTTAATCAACAATAAAACAAATCACTCGGCCTCCGTTTGTCTCTAGCATCCGTGTCCTAGATGATTAGTTTTCAATGTCGTTTTATCTCAACTTTCTGGAGCCATCACCCAGTGGGGGCAACAACCAACAATACAGCTCATATAATTTTTTTCTTATTTTTCTAAATATGTTTTTAATGACGTATCGAGCAATTCATCAGGTAAATTAACTCTTACATAATAATATTATTAATAATAATAATAATAATAATTATAAAAATAATAATAATAGTTATTTTTTATTTTAGTCACATTTAGATTTAGTTTAAGAGTAAATGTAGTCTAATTTTTAGGAAATCTCCATTTAGAAATTTACTCAAGACTTTTTCTAATGGTATGCTTTAGTATTAATTTATATTTTGTGATGTAATCATCTAATTGTCTCGCTCTGATCGTCTGTAGTTTGGAGCATGATTCAAGAGAAGGGATTGTTGAATATTGAAAGAAATATTAATTAAATTAAGTAATAAAAATGTCCAGACCTTAAGAGTATTTATAAGATCAATAGGTGAATTTTTTAAAATTATTTTATTTGGATGAGCCCAAGATTTATGAATAAATATTAATAAATACTAAAATATTTTTTTTTTCTTGTGGTCTCTTATCTTTTTCTTGGATCACACTTATTATCATATATCAATAATTGCCCCCACTGCAGTGGTTGGTACCCTTCCTTCGTGCACAAGGTGAGGTGGTTTCGTTTCGATTATTAAATTTTTATATATCGTTTTTAAAAATGCCCATTCACTTTTTTTTCTACCTTTTTTTCCTTCCTTAAAAATTTTACAATTTAAATTAACTATCTTCTCTAAATATAAATATTAAATTGCTTAAATAAATGAATAAATGAATAAAATTAAAACTTTTACCCTGTCTCTCTCCCTATTTAATTTAAAAAATATAATATAATTTATATTTTAAAATAAAAATTCATTTTAAATTAATAAAAAAAAATCTTTAATTATTTTTTATTATTTAATATTTTTACTATATAAATAAAGTTCGCTTGTCTATAAATATCATTTAAAATTAATAAAATAATTTTAAATAATAAATGTAGTCTTTTAAATTTTATATATATATACTAGGGTGGGGTGAAAAGTTTCCAGCCTGACCAAGAAAAACGATGTTTTTAAATTTTTTTTTTTTGCTTTATTTTTCAACATTCAAGATAGCTGAGACCTGTACAATGTCAGCTCAACGTGTGCGAAATATTTTGCACAACCATTTGAATATGGAAAACTGTGTGCAGGGTGGGTGCCGCGTTTGCTAACGTTACACCAAAAACTGCTTCGAAAATCCATGTCTACCGACAATTTGGCGCTGTAGGCGTAATCCAAACGAATTTTTGCGTTGATTCATAACTGTTGATGAGACTTAAATTAAATTAAATCAAATTTAATTAATTATTTAATTAAATTAATTCAAACACCGTTATGAGAAATGTATCAGTGTTGATGGAGATTATGTTGAAAGATATAGCAAAAAAAAAATTTAAAAACATCGATTTTCTTGGTCAGGCCGGAAACTTTTCCCCCAACCCTCGTATATATATATCCAATTCAAAAACTCTTCCATCAGAGATAATTTTTATAACAATAAAGAATGTCAAAGTGGAGATGATTTCTTATTTTTCATTTTTCCATTTCCCCTTTTGAATCCACTGGTGTGATAAACCGCCCTATCAAAGTTCAAAATGACCAAAACATTCCCTTTGATATTCTTTCCAAGTACACATCACTTAATTAATAAGTTGATCTGATTTAACTATGAAAACAGCATGTTTTTCGCTATCACTTTGGAGTGGTAACATATTTCATCTATCCAATGTCACGTATCAATACAAGTAATCCTTTTTATCTCGCTTGAATAGCTCCAAAAAGCAATTCTCTAAATTGCGAGGTGAGCAAACATGGCACTCAATAAAACTCTTCTATAAAATGTGTCTGATAGATCTGGAACTACTTTTATTGAATGATGTGTTAGTTTGAAATGTTAAAAAGAAGAAATTAACTCAAAATGGAAAGTTCTAAATTATAAAAGAAATTAATGAAAAATAAATAAATAAATAATTATCTAAATAATATAAGATAGCTGCCACTATATATTTTTTTTAAAAAAAATTGTAAATATGTTTATGTAAATTTGGTACTGTATTTAATTATCCGGAATTATATATATATATATATATGGTACTACTATAATATTTAATACTAAATATAAACTCAATTCAAGTGGCAGCTTTTTGTTTTTGACTTCATTTGTAGAAAACAAAATTCCTAATTTAACTCCTCTCCTAGCTTTCCTATTCATTTTTTTTCTCTCTTTTAAAACCCTGATTTTCTTTCTCTGACTTTTATCTCTTCTCTATATCTTTCTCTCTTTGAGCTCTTCTCATTTTTGGAATGCTCATCCGGGCGCCGCTGTCTGCGTTGATCTCGTATCGGTTTCGTTATCGGTAGCCTCGGGGTCCGTTACCATTTATCCCCCAGGGCTTATTTGCTAAGGAACGGGACGCAGACAGGACCCCCTGTCTTAGTCTTGGCTAGTGAAATGGGCGAAATGGGCTACAACACCGCCTGGTTTGGTTTCAGAAGATTCGGATCCAGATGAGCCACAGGATTACATCAGGAAACCGCTAGGTAAGAGCTTAACCATTCTTTTTTTAATCGCTTTATATATAAATATACATAGATATGTATATCTATATATAAATAAAGGCCTCATCCTTCTATCTTTCTAATGTAAATATTTCAATACAATTCCATTTTTTTTATTTTTTATTTTTTTAAATTATTTATATTTTTATTATGATATATCTAGTGTTGTTGTTGTGCAAGTTTCTTTCAAACACCTTAATCATTATTCGCTTTAATCTGCACCAATTTCTTTTCTTATGTATATATACATATATATATATATATATATATATATATATCAATTATATTCAATCCTTTAACACTTTCCCGCCGACATGTACCACCGGTGGCACATGTCGCCACATAAAATAAATAGACAAATTATGGAGCCGGCGGGAATATGTTAACTTTTTAGATTGAATTAATTGCATTTCCTTTAGTGAGTTCTGTTGCTTTGCGTTGAGATCCATCTCTCAAATTTTGTAGTTTCAAAAACCTTTTAGTGAGATATCTGATTTGGGTTTAATTCATATTCAGAGCTTAATTATTCACAAATATCTTTTAAAATATTTTAAATTCTTTTTCTATTTATTTTATTTTATTTTTTGTTTGTTTTTTTTTTTGGTAATATCAACGATTCTATAATAGGTAGGTCTTTTTATATTTTAATTTTTATGATTAGTCACTAAATGATGTTTTTTTAGATAAACACACACATATTTAGATGTTATATATACTATAGTTTTATATACAGGGTCCGCCATGTAACATTTTTTTTAAAAATGCAATAAAACCAAAACGGTTGGATGAATTTTCAAATTTATTTTTTCATAGTGAAGTATAGACCTTCCGATTATTCATGAAATGCTATTTCATTCCAATGGCTGACTCGGCTGGCCTTGCAGGACGCCATTGAAGGAGACGCCGATTTTGGCAAAAAAATCATCTTTTCGGATGATGAGATGATTTTTTGTTGAATTAAATTAAGGGATTATTTTTAAATGAAAAGCCGAATTTATTTGTTATGCTTTTTTTTTTTTTTTTTTTTTTTACCTTATAAATTATAAACTATAATAAACACATCATAATTTTTTATCTACTTATATATCTCTAATTGAATGAAATCTATAAAATATTTTAATTTTTCAAATTTTATTAATTTTAAAGTTATCTGTTTAAAACTAAAGTCTATAAAGTAAATCTGATCCTGAAATAAATTATATATATATATATATATATATATATACAGGGTCCCCCATGTAACTTTTTTTAAATGCAATAAAACCAAAACGGTTGGATGAATTTTCAAATTTATTTTTTCATAGTGAAGTATAGACCTTCCGATTATTTATGAAATACTATTTCATTCCAATGGCTGACTAGGCTGGCCTTGCAGGACGCCATTGAAGGAGAAGCCGATTTTGGCCAAAAAATCATCTTTTCGGATGAGGCGCATTTCCATATTGGCGGATACGTCAACAAACAAAATTGCCGCAACTGGGGGACGGAAAACCCGCACGTTATCATGGAGAAGACAATGCATCCTCATAGAGTGACGGTTTGGTGCGGATTTTGGTCTGGCGGCATCATTGGGCCATTTTTCTTAGAAAATGAGCCAGGAGCCGCCGTTACCGCGATTTCTGATTGGTTGTTCCCGAAACTTGAAGAGGAAGACTCGGACAACATTTGGTTCCAACAAGACGGCGCTCCGTGTCACACAGCTAAACTTACAATCGATTTTTTGCGTTCTGTCTTCGGAGACCGAATTATCATCAGAAATTCGGATGTCGTTTAGCCGCCTCGGAGCTGCGATTTGACACCTTTAGACTATTATTTGTGGGGAGCCGTCAAAGACAAATGTTATGCAGACAAAACAGAGACAATTCAAGCTTTGAAGGATAACATTCGTGGAGCCATAGCTAAAATAGAGCGGTATACTATCACAAATGTACTCAAAAATTGGACCGACCGTATGGCATACTGCAAGGCGAGCCGAGGCAACCATTGGAATGAAATAGTATTTCATCAATAATCGGAAGGTTTATACTTCACTATGAAAAAATAAATTTGAAAATTCATCCAACCGTTTTGGTTTTATTGCATTTTTTAAAAAAAAATGTTACATGGCGGACTCTGTATATATATATTGTTTAATATAATTATTTAAAATCTTCCATATCTAAATTTTCGATAAAATGTTTCTTCTAATTTTATATTTTATAATAATTTTATTTTCAGAGCAGTTTAGTCAATTATTTTAAAATTTTATTTTATTTTAATATAATTTATTTTTTTATTATTTTACTTTATTTTGTAAACTTTTCTATTATTATTATTATTTTTTTTTTTAAGAAATATACCATATAACAAATTTTTTTAAAGATATTAATTTTATATATATGTATATATATATATTCTAAATAAGTATATTTTCATTTAGAATTTTTTGATTGAATTGAATCTATTTAAGATTATTTAAAAAAATTGTTTTATTATAAAATATTATTATAAAATGGATCTCTGATATTATATGATTTAAATTCTTATCGGATATTTTAAGTCCATCCTTGGCCTGAATCCGCATTATTTAAATATTATTAGAACTATTGAACCAGAATTTTTTTTTTATCTTGGCAGACTTCGAGGTGGATGGCAGCGGAAACTCCGGCGGAGGTCCAGTTCCACCAACTGGTGACGGACAATCGGCGGCAGCTGCACTTTGGCGTGAAGAAATTCGAAAGAGATACGAACAAGATTCACATTATCTAGCTGAACTTCGAGCCCGTGCACTTGGAAACGGCCACGAATCAGAAGCAAATAAGGTAAATAATGGCAAAAAAAAAATAAATTTTATAAAAATTTAGCTAAAGTAAAATTTAATTTACGATAAATTCATAGTTTTTTTTTAATTGTTATCCACTACCAAGACTATTCTAAAATATATAGTATACCTATATTATTTGAATTTTGTTAAAATTGTGAATTGAATGGGCTTTTGAAAATAAAGAAAATGTAATACACCTGTCCCCCGTTTTACACGGAAGATTGGTTCCGAACAAAATCGTGTAAATCGAAATCTTAAATTTTCTATGTTAAAACCGTGTAAAAGAAAAAACACTAAAATGTGGATAATTCAATCATATTTTAATTCTTTTATTATTTTATTAGGTAGTATACGAGTATGTAAGTGCATAATACAGAATTTAATTCATTCTATATTAGGAACAACAAATATAAGAAAATAAATGCGTGTATGCAGCCGAATATACACTTTTACCAGTTTTTACTATCTCGCCAGAAAATTTTCGATGTCAAGATTTTGATGTTTTTATACGTTTTGAGGGTTCCTGAATCATTTCCACCAAGGTTGAGAAAAATGTCTCTCTCTATGGTGTGTGTGTGTGAGGGTCAACGTTTTGATTTTCTTCCTCTAAAGTGACCGTAAAAATAAAGAGATATGTTTGATAGATTTTCACATGATTAAAAATTGTATAAAACTACTATATATAGAATTTCAACTTGATTGAATCGCAGAAAGTACAGGAATTATTTTTTTAACAATGTAGAGATCACGCGCCAGCACGTGACGTGGTGCCATCAACAAAGAACCAAAGACTCGCTGGTTTAATATATATTATTTATTAATTTTTATTTATAATTTATAATTAATTAAATTTAATTTAAATATAATATATTATGTTATTTAATCCAATTCAAATTGCGAGATAGTCGAGAGGAAACACCCCAGTTTATTTGAAATCCGTTAATTTATAAACCGTGTAAAATCGAAATCGTGTAAAAATAGTACCGTGTAAAACGGGGGACAGGTTTGTTTTATTATAATTTGCAATAATATACAAGAATAATATTTTACCCTTCTTGATTTTGATAACAAAAGGTTTACATCTCTTTCATCGTATATTTAGAATGTCCATCGTCGCTCGAGTTGTGGATTAACTGACAATTCAAATCCAGTACCATCTTCCGACCAGGCAACTGCGGACTGGGAAGAGGCGATGAAGCGATGGGTGAACCGATAGACACCGAGATTTGCTCCTTCTTCTCTCTCTCTCTCTCTGTCATATATCTTTCCCAATTTACTCTTGACACACAATCACCTTTCTCTCTAAAATCTTCCACCACCAAAATAAATAAATAAACAAAAAAATCACTTCTTATTGCACAATGGATCAAAGGCCTTTCTCGGTTTCTAAAAAAAAAAGAAATAAATCCTCGCTAATTTCACTAAAAAAGGGAATTCCTTTTAAATGCTTTTCGAACAATATAATCCAATAGAGTTGCTCCAATGCTTCAAAAATTTACTTCATATTATGAGATTTTTAAATTTCAATAAATTGCCTTAAAATTAAATTCAAATTGTTCAAATTTAGAATTTCATTTCTTTTTTAGATAAATATCCCGCTAATTTTACTAAATTTTATTAATATTTATATTCATACGAAAGTAAAGTAAAAGTAATCTAAAACTATTTATTGATTAATTCATACGTATAAAAACTTGGCATCTTGGCAGAAAGATTCCAATCCTGTCGGTGGAGAAACTATTTACGTATCGAATTATCATTAATTTTGTATATCTATTATTTTTTATAACATTTATTTAGCCTATTCTATAATATCAATGTCTTCAAAATCTTGCTTCTTCTTTATCTCAGAAACATTTAAATTTTTTTCAATTTAATCAATGGAAAATCTCAGATTCAACTTAGTGAAATTTGATTCTACTCTACTAGTCATTTCTAGTTTAAAGGAGCTGGTGTGTAACTAAATAAATTTAAAAAATAATATTAATAATATACTTATACATAATTAAATAAATATATAAAATATATAAACAAATTATAAGACTTTAGAGAAGCATAAATGAGAGGAATTCTTGATGAAAGTTCTCCTGATATTTATTTCAATTTTTTCTCATTGACAGTAATTAAATATTTAAGCTTGAAAAATAAAATCAAAGACCAAATGAGTAAGTAGTTCGCCGAAAAATTAATTAAATTTTTGTAACTTATTTTTTAAGAATCACTTGAACATTGATGAACAATTTTTTTTATTAAAATTCTTTATAGATTTATTTAATTTATAAAACACATTCATATTTTCATGATTTAATCAATTCAACAAAACAAAAATATTTTAAATAAATAATTCTAAATATATGTAATTATATATTCAAAAACATTTGAAAACTTAATTTAACACTAAATTAAGGTCAGATAGTCAGGTTCTTTATTAAAAAATTTCAATTTTCAACAAAAATGTATATATTCGAATGATATATTCATTTTTATGATGGATCGATTGATTGATTCTTTACAAAAAATTCATTATATTCGTTCTTGAAAAAAAAACCAGGGCCGTTCCGACCCTGGGGGCAGGTTGTGCGGGGCACCCGGGCGGTAATCCTAGGGGGGCGGCGCGAGCCGCCTTAAAAGTACTTATTCATTTTTATGTTTTTTTTAATTTTTTTCAATATGGTTCTAAAAAAAAGGTCAAAAGAATTTGCGATCAGGATCTTAAATTTTTCGATTTTTTTCAATTTTTAAAAAAACTAAATTCACTTATATTTACTTTTAATCTTTTTTTATTTTTAAATTTTCAACAACTTCGGGTGAAGGGGTTGGATTAGGGAAGAGGCGGCAAAATTATTCTAGCACCCAGGCGGCATATACCCTAGGAACGGTCCTGAATATAAGATTATATTTATGTAATATTTAGGAATATATCATATAGGTAATATATATAAATATATTTTTACTTTAAATTTGAATTAATATAAAGTGTTTTTTATGTTTATTATTCTTTCCCCACCTCATTTACGATTGAAATTAATTGAAACTATTTGACCTTTCTTATTTTATTAAAGTTTTATATTAAATAAGAAAACAATCTTTAATCATATATGATACTAAAATTAAATAATGTTGCTGCCATCTATATTATTTTAATTACGATAATTACTATAAATTGATGGGTAAATTATAAAAGTAAAATTTTGAGTCTATTAATAGAGTGTCATTTCATGACTGCGATTTCTAGTCATTTTGGGTTTTAATAATTTATTAATAATTAATTAAGGAGCCCCAAAAATTAATCACTTTTATTTATTTATTCCATAAAAATGTTACCCCATTTTTTTCTTTGTTAAATATTTAATTGAATAAATAAATACATATATTTTAAATTTTCATTCAAAATAATAATTACCTATTTATAATCAAATAAACAAAGAAAAAACATATCATCGCCATATTTAATAACCTACAATTTTTATTATAATAAAATGGTTCAAAATATTTTTATAATCATTTCATAGAATGACAATGATCTCAAAGAATCTGGTATATGTAAATAATTAATTTTATTATTCATTATGAATATTAATTATATATTATTATATCTAAATTTAAATATTTATTTTTAACTAATTGTTTCTCAATTCATGAATAATGTATAAAAAAATTACATAAGATACAATTTGATGTTTATTTATTATTTAATTCATTATATTTAAATTTTTAATAATTTTAAAACAATTTGTAATTCGATTTCTTACTAGTTGTTGAATTTTATTCTTATATAAATATATATTATAATATAGTATAATAAATAAATAAATAAATATATAATAGTAGTGAAATTAGTCAATGTATGAGTAAAATTCATATCGAAGGATTCTTAAACTATAATTGATAAATTATGTTTAAATTATCATATTTCAATCAAATAAATGTGAAAAATAAATCATTTTTTTTATTATATATTAGAGGCGAATTGATAAACAATGAATGAAATTGATATTAGTTTTATATCTGTGAGAATTAATAAGAAAAAATATTTATGAAAATTGTTGATTTTTGAAATAAAATAATAATAATAATAATAATAAATAGTAAATGCTGTGGGCGCAGGAGAAGGCTTGGCGTTACAAAAAAACTCGATTAATAATAATAATAATTCATTTTATAAACAAACAGGGATAAAATTTTCTGTATTTATTTATTTTTTTTTTTATAATTTTTTTTACCAAATATAACTTAAACTTATACCTCTTTTTTTAAAAGGTATTTTAAAATATATTTTTTAGCATGGCCAAAGTTTACAAATATAAGTTCCTAACCACAGCGGGATTATAATAAAGAAAAAAATTAATAAAAGTAAAAACATATTTAACAGAACGTTAAATCATGTTTATAATTTATAATTAATATTTATAATATATTAATTATTTTTATTTTACTTATTCTAAATATTCTAAATATTTATATAAATTTTAAGAAACTAAAAAAAAAACTTTACTGCTTAGCTATCCTTAATAAATTTATATATAATTTTCTGATTAATAATAACTTTTTTAAATATTACCTTTTGAGTCCGTCAAAATATTAATTCGCCTCTGATTATTAAATTCTTTTTGTATTTTTTATTTTAATTAATTTTAAATAATACAAAAAATTTCATACAAAACAAAAATGAATTAAGAATCAAATATAACAAATATAATTGGAAGAGATTTGAAAAAATACAAATCCATTTTTAAATTTTTTTATTTAAAATAAAAAATAATTTCTTTAAAATTGCACATCTAATTTATAAATATTTGTCCATGAGTTTTCTTTATTCAAATCTTCCAACTAGATCAGCGGTTTCCAATTTGTGGGGCGCGCCTCCCTTGGGGGGCGCGAGACTGTTTCAAGGGCGGCGCGAAGGTACTAGAACCAATTTCAAGTGCCCGCATACTTTTGAAAATTTTCAATTTTTTTCAATGATTTTGTTGCCAAACTAATACAAAAATTAAGGGGGCGGAAGAATTTTTTTTAGAAAAAGGGGGCCGCCGGTACAGAAAGGTTAGAAACCACTGAACTAGATAATAAATATATATATATATATATATATATATACTTTTGAAAAACAAATACTGAAAATATCAATTTTTTCACTTTCTGTCTAAATAAATTTAATTTAAATAAAATACTAATAAAAAAAACATTCCTATTTGAATGATATTATGATCCACTTGTTGTTGTCACTACTACTTGTATATTTTAGAAAAATACGCGTGAATTTCAATTGAACCGATCGATTTGAGGATATCTATCTTAATAACCTCAGATTATTAGATTGTTAGTCATAAGATGCAACGAATGATATACTTATAAATAAATAAATATATATATTAAAACAAAAATAAAAATTCTATTGTATATTAGAGATTTTTCAATCTCATTTTTTTTTGACCATGCCAATGAAGCGAAAAAGTGTAATTAATAAAGGTGTCAGTCATGTGAATGAAATATATATACTTATATATAATTAAATAAATAAATAAATATATATATATATATATAAGTATAATTTTTTTTATCCATCTTTTCATTTTATCTATAATTTATGTTAATTTCTGATAAATTTTTATTTTATAACTTATTTTTCAAATTATATTATTATAAAAAAAATTGTTTATAATTGTTTCAGATTTGGAATTCCTTATTCCTTATTTATTTAGTATGAGTTTTGTCTAATTATTCTGAATACTTATGAGAAAAGTATATTAATTCGTGTAAGTGTACGAGGTATGTTCAAAAGAAAAGGTGAATTTTGAATTTTCGCGGGCTGTGTGCATTCGATTATCGATATATTTTTTTTTGTTATGTTGGAACACATATGTTTCTCATATGTTGATATTATCAGCCATTTTGGATTAGTTGTTTGTTTTTCACAACTGAAAAAGTTAGTCACGTTTTGTGTGTTCTTCGATTCCGACTTTATCTCATCAATTGTTGCAAAACGCTTTCCTTTCATTAGGTCTGTTTAGTTTTGGAAATAAGAAAAAGTCGCAGGGAGCCAAATCTGGTGAATACGGTGGTTGAGGCATGATTACGGGGTTGTTTTTGGCCAAAAAATCACGAACAAGCAAGGATGTTTGAGCTGGTGCCTTATCCATTATTTGTTTTTCCACAATTCCGATCGTTTGAGCCGTATAATATTTAGTTTAGATATACATTTCATGATAGATGTGGGAATAAGTTCGTGAGTTTTTCAAGCAAAATTTGTCTGTTTTTCTTATAAAGACATAAAAATAATTTATTTAAAACAAATATGATACCTTTCAATTCAGATTTATGACGCCATTGAAGAACTTTTATAGTTTCCAGTTCAAGAACTATTGACATAAAGAGATTTTACAGGCATCTTTTGAAACCCTCTTAATCCCATTGAAGTGTTCTTTCTTCAGTGACCACAAGAAATGATAGACACAGTACAGTGGATATATTTAAAAAATCCCAATTTTAACGAACTGTGATAAAAAAAAAATTTTGTTCTTAAAGAATACAAATTTTTTCACAAATCTGTGTGTGTGTGAGCACCTTTTCTCTACTTGTAATAATATTTCAAAATAAAGAGCGATTTTTCATTATTTTTCTTCCAAATCCATCGAAAACAACTTTCTAACCACTACATAAATTTCGATGTCTATAATATTTAAAAGTAACCTTTTCAGCAAACCTTTAGTAAATTTTACCGACCGATGATAGGAAGGGAAGCTATTGTTTTCACACCAAATTTCAATTGTGGGGATTTTTACATATCTACTTACTTTTCTATTTTTTTTACTTGTCTTCTACTTATGTAATAAAAAATTAATAATTAAAAAAATTTGCTAAAACATATATAATTTGGATTTTGTCCCTGAATTAGTTCATCTAACTAGGCTATGCATTAATTAAACTCAATTTAGTAAAAATGAGGCAATGAATATTTTTAATAATGTATTCACGAACACGTTTCATTTTTGAGATAAATATATATAAATATAAAGATTTTGTTACAGTAGTAAGTGTTCTATTGCTCTAATAATGTTGTTTCATTTAATTCTTCTAACTTGTTTTTATTTGTCGGTGATCAGTTCGATCCCGACACAGAGTGTGTTTCCTCCTATTCCACCAGGAACAGACAAGGGTCTCTTCAACGATGGATTTTTCGAAGGAGATATCGTACCTCGGGTTGATGTATGCATTCTAATTCATTATATATAAATCATTCTATATAAAAAGAATTAAATAGATACAATTATTTCATGAAATATTTTTCGAAAAAACTTAAATTTTATTCGTATCATAATATAAATTTTAAAATATATTTTATTTAAGATAAAAAACGCTGTTGCTGATCCTCGATTACTTTGGCCTGGTGCTACTGTAATTTATCGAACATCAGATGATATTGGTAAGATATTATTAAGTAAAAAAAAACCTCTGAATTTGTACGTCCTACGCAAGGACAACGCCTATCAAGTCGGTTATATTAATGAGGTGTCCTATGATCATTAGAACGGGCCCTCTCAACCTTTACCTTGATTTTCTATCAAGTAGCTTTTCCCAATGTTGTTCCCGGAGGCTGGGTTGACGCCGTCCCATAGACTCCAGCTAGGAAAATTCCCTTCCCAGGCCCGGGATTTGAGCCCGGGACCATGGGAATGTGAGGCAGGTTCGCTACCCACACACCCAATGGCGCCTAAGATTATTAAGTAGCATATAAAAGAAACATAAAAATATAAAAATGAGTGAGTAACTATAATACATGACCATCGAGATTTACTGTAGCTATATCATTTCAAATACTTCTAACTTTCCTAAAAAAATTTTGAACTTAGATATTTATTTTTGGTGTTCGGTGAATATAGCGGCCATCAATTATAAGAAACATTTAAAATTCGGTATGAGTTAAAATAAGAAGACGCCAATTTTATTTAATTTTACATTGGACTACGTGATTAGACAAATTTGTGAGAATTTGAAAGAAATTCAATTACGCAACAAAATTAAAGTATTAGGTTAAGTGGGCAATTAAAATATAATAGAAGATTCGACAAATTTAATTAAAAATTAATAGACACAGGAAAAGAGACGAGGCTTGAAATTAATAGTGGTAAGCACAGACCATCCGTATCGGATACCCAATGTTAATTTTTGAAACAGAGTTTTTAGCGCCCCCAAGTTGCTCTAAAAATGAACTAAACGAAAACAATACCTCCCTTACTATCGTCGGTCGGTAAAAATTGGGCTTGTGTGTGTGTTTATTTTTATTTTATTTTTATTTCATTTTTTATTTAGAAGGAATATTGGGAATTAAAAAAAAATTGTAGAATTTTCAGTTAAGTGAAAAATTATTTATTCGGAGATAAAACTGACCTTTCAGAAATCACTTATGCTTTTTCCAGAGTATTACCGAAATGTTGGTTTTATATCCAAATAAATAATTTTTCTCTTAACTAAAAATTCTACAATGTTTTATGTAATTTACATATCTAAAAGAAACGAATAATGTTCTATGTAGTAGATAATATTTATTTGAAAAAAAATTAAAATTACAAAATACTATTTACAAAATTTGTCTTTATCTCACTAATAAACATCATCGATTGCACAGAGCAATTCACTAGTCTGCAAAAAAAATTTGAATTAGCGCTAGCAGCGCCAACTACCTTCTCTAAGAAATAAACAAAACTCGGTTTCAAATCTCCCATAAATTTGAAAAAGGAAGGCACCACAGGGTAGGAGGTAGCGTAGCTGGCTCACATTGTCGTGGTCCCGGGTTCAAATCTCAGGCCTGGAAAGGGAATATCTGTAGCTGTTATGGGACGGAGTCAATCTAGCCTAAGGGATCAAAATTGGGAAGTTAGTTGATAAAAAGTAAAGCCTCCAATCAAGAAAATCAAGGTAAAAGATGATTGAATCCGTCCTAATGACTACTGATCATAGGACACCTAATTGACATAAGCGACTTTTGATAGGCGTTGTCCTTGCGTAGGACGTACAAAAGTCAGTGGTTTTTTTCTTTATAATATAAAAATAAAATATTATTATTAATAATAATACACACTATAAACATAGAAGATTAAAAAAAACAAAACAGAAATCACAGAGTATTATGGGTAAGGAAATAAATGATTGAATTTTACTTACTATTATAATAAATTTTAAATAAATCGATTTATTAACTAAAATATTAACTTTGTAGGATGTCCAGAATCGCCTCAATGTGAAATTCTGATGAAAGCTATTGATCATTATCATGCAAACTCTTGTATCCGTTTCAAAGAATGGACAGGAGAACAAAATTATGTTGAAATATTTTTTAATCCTGACAGGTAAAGAATTTAATTAAATAAAATATTATTATCTGTTTGTTGTTTATTGTTTGAAAAGTATTTCTTTCGATTGCAAGTTTTTTTTTAACGAATTTTAAAAATAAACATACGAATTATAATTTTACGCCCAAAAAAATTAAAAAAAAAGTTTCTTTTTTAATAAAGTTTGATGTTCAAATTAAATAACACTGTTAAAGAAGTCGATATCATTTTAATGTCTATTTTAATAGTTTTAAAAATATAGTAAATTTTTATTTTTAATTGTATTTATCAATTTGTTAGTAAAGTAATATTAATACTATTAAATAATAAAATCACTTATTTTTAACAAGAATTTGATTAATTCCCCCCCCCCCCTTAATAATAAAAATAACTATTAGCTAAAGTCCACTTAGCCAGAATTAATGGTAATCTTTGGTAATTTCTTTTAGTGGAGCTTGCTGGTCTCCGGTTGGACGTCAAGGGGATGGGCCACAAAGATTGTCTTTAGGCCAACGATGTTGGTATTTGGGAATTGTCATTCATGAATTGGGCCATGCAATTGGTTTCTGGCATGAAATGAATCGTCCGGATCGAGACGACTGGATTTATGTCTATTGGAACAATATTATCCCTGTTAGTAAATATAAATTGATTATATATAAAATTAAAATAATAGAAATATCAAAATATATGAATTTTTAAGGGTTTTGCATCAGCATTTGCCAAGCATGAAGCATCTTCAGTAAATACACTAAAAGAACGTTTTGATTTTAAAAGTATAATGATGTATGATGAATATGCATTTTCAAAGGTAAAATAAATAAAATTGAAATCATAAATAATGTTATTTACTGTATTACTCATATGTAAATAGAAAAATAAGAGTATAAAAATTTATATTTCAAATATTTTCGTGGATAGGATGGCGTTTCTCCAACTATTGCAACTGTTACTGGAGAAGAAATTGGTCCGATTTGGAAAAAATCAGGTTTAAGTGGTAGTGATATAAGAAGAATAACAAAATTATATAAATGTGATGGTAATTAAAATTAAATATTATATAAAAAAATATTATATCTATAAATGCTAAACTTTTACTTATTTTATCAATTTAAATAGTTTTTTGTTTATTTTAATTAAATAAAATATTTTATTTTTTTTAGGTAATAAACCTAAAACTAACTACCCATACGATGTCTTTTGTAATTTTAATACACATAATTGTGGTTTCAAAAATGGAGGATATTCCGTGTGGATGTGGAAAAATTTGAATCAAACACGTAAGATTTTTTTTTCTATCTTAAATGGATTATTATTTTCAAGTTTTTCAATTTTTTTTTTACAGATGGATATATTTACAGTAGTTATGAGTCATCAGGCAATACTCCTGGGTATTTTTTATCTGTTAATTTCCCTAAAGATAGTCGCCCAAAGGTTCAAAAAGAAGGATGTTTAAGATTTTGGTATTTATTACAAGGCAATGGAAAGGCATCCCTTCGGGTAAAATATATAATTAATTAAATTGTAATGAGTGAACCAGGTGCTGGACGGTGCTCTCAATTCCATTCCCCTTTACTCGGGGTATTATGCATTTACGACGATGAGTTTCATTCCATTTGATAGATGAGGAAATGCTCTCTTATATGTGATTCATATTTCACCACTTGGTGCTATGGATAAGCGAATAAAATTTATCGAGCTGGTGAGATCTATGACCTCATAGTCAAAATAATTAATATATTAAAAATATATTAAGGACAGATGAGTATTTATGGCTATAACAGAGTCAGGGAGCATCGTCCTGTAATGCTGTTAACTCATTCCATTCCTCCTTTTCTCTCCTTGATATAATCCTTTATTTATATTTTACTAATATTCAATTTTAATCTAATATTTACTAACATTTTATAATCTTATTAAAAAAAATATCCTTGATTTTATCAATTGCCTGCGTTGGGCTTTTTGGTATATCGAGCCAGGAGATCTCACTTCTTCTCTTAAGACAGCTCCTTGGGGGCGCGATACTTTTTTTCTAATATTTATCTAGCCCCCTCCCCCTACTCTTTCTTCTTTCTCTTTAAGAAAACATATCGGCTACGAATTTGGAGAGGATAGACTCCGGTACAGCGAACTTGGAGTATCTCATTCCAAGGGAGTTCCTGAGATCAGTAAATCAATCGTCTAGTGGAAGAAAACCAGGAATAAAAATCACCTGGTCCTCCCAATTCAGAGGTTTATGCGTTATACCTTCACTCTACCCTAGTAAAATTACAATACTTTTACTCTCAAAAAATTTTGAAATTTAAAAATTAACAAATCGATGCAGAATTTACCAATTTAGTCTTGGAACAGGATGGATTCAAATATAAATGACAATATGCACGGAAAATACAATGAGAATCGCAACATAGAATAGAATCAAGCGCCTGGATGTGAATATGGTCGGCTTATGAATAAGATTATATAGCCCCAGCCCAATAATCTACACAGTTCCTTTATTGGAGGATCTTTCCAAATTTTTGTCCGATTTCTTCCTTAACGACTACATTTTTGGTATAATCTTAGTCTCAAATCCTTTAGTCCAACTGTTCTCAAACCTTTCATCAAAACGTTAAGATACTAATAAAATAATTTCGTTACTAAAAGTAACTGTACTGGAGGTAGCACCAGAGCACAGTAATCCAGGTTTGAGAACCTCTAACTAATTGTAAGTCTTATCTAAAATGTGTGTAATATCTCATCTGTTATGGAATATATTATATCTACTTTTAACTTTTTACATACTTTACAGTTTCTTTTCCCAGCTATTTCCATATCTTATTTGTACCAAGGACTCTTTGTCCTATACTCTAATTTTCTTACTAACTAGTTTACAATCTCAACAAGATTTGCTATTTAAACTTTAAATTTAACTTTCTACCTTAAGAGAATATATTTTTAAAAATAAAGTATACAATAAATTATATATTATTTTTTTCAGGTAATTCAAGCATTTTTAGAGAAAGAAACTCAATTGATGACTGATCCTGAAGCGACTTATGATCTTTGGGAAAATGAAACTGTCACAGGTCAATGGAATCATGTAGAAATACCAATGCCAACTGATAAACCATTTAAGGTAATCACATTTGAAATTTTTATTATATAACTGATTTCGAAATTTTATTCTATATATATTCTTTATATTCGATATGTATTATGTGAATTATTAATTAAATACAAGGGTGGGGTGAAAAGTTTCCGGCTTGACCAAGAAAAACGATGTTTTTAAAGTTTTTTTTTGCTATATTTTTCAACATAATCTCCATCAACACTGATATATTTCTCATAACGATGTTCTAATTAATTTAATTAATTAAATTTAATTTAATTTAAGTCTCATCAACAGTTATGAATCGACCCAAAAATTCGTTTGGATTACGCCTACAGCGCCAAATTGTCGGTAGACATGGTTTTTCGAAGTAGTTTTTGGTCTAGCATTAGCAAACGCGGCACCCACGTTGCACACAGCTTTCCATATTTCAAAATATTTCGCACACGTTCAGCTGACATCGTACAGGTCTCAGCTATCTTGAATGTTGAAAAATAAAGCAAAAAAAAATTTAAAAACATCGTTTCTCTTGGTCAGGCCGGAAACTTTTCACCCCACCCTCGTATTTAAGGGTTAATAATTTATTAAATTGTTTTTTTGTCTGTGGCTCTCCAAGAAAGGTCATTTGTTTGGCCCTTTGATAAAAAGATTGCTAACCCCTCTCTTAGATATTTTCCTACAGGATTCATTAGGTTCTAAACTAAATTTAATTTCTTACTCTCCGAAAAGATGTTCCAAAATATTTAATTTAATTAATTTTAGTAGGAGCAGGCGAGCGGTCAGCAAGAAAAATTGCTTTTTTTCCCAACCATAATGTGTCGATGTTTCGGTCCCATGTCAAGAGCCTTTTTGCACTTTTATTAGGAGAGTGGTAATGAATGATATATATTCATTATAGAAATATATATATATATATATATATATAAACCAAGTACTACTCCTAATCCATAAATATATTTTCCAATGAGCCAATATCATTATAAAAATATGTTTTGTTTTAGTATAAATTATTTTTTTATAATTAATATATACATATTTCATTATCTCATGATTATTAGTTTTATTTTCTTCGGTTAAGTGAAAGTTGAGTAATGTATCCTTCTGCCAATGTTTTAATTTTTATGTTTAATTATTATTTAATTTCAATAAATTTATTTTTTGTTTGTTTCAGTTGATTTTTAATTCTCACTTTGAAAAAGGGATCACTAATGGATTTATTGGATTAGATGATGTTGAGATTTTATATCATAAATGTCTTCCAAAATTAGTGGAAAATCAAACTATTTCTACAAGCATTTCATTTACTGATGAGAATACAACTATTACAGATTGTGTTACAACAGAAAATGTATCTAAAATCACCACAAAGAAACCAACTTCTAACACTATTGGTGGAGTTACTTTCTTACCTCTGCCATCTACTTCAGTGTTTATTTCTGGTTAATTGATAAATAACATATAGTGTTATTATATTTTCTATTTGAAAAAAATATGTAATTTTCACATTACTATAACAACTTGATGTATTTTAATCAATATATGTATATTTATAATATTTAAAAATATGGAATTTTGTTTTAATTTTTGAAAGCCTTATATCTTAGAACAGTGGATTATATTTTCCATATAAGAAATAAATTGGAACAACTAAAAAATAACTGAAGTTTTTTTAAAAAAATTACAAACTTAGTCGACAAAAAAATTGAAAAATATTTTTTTTTCAATATTGATAATTAAATTAACCAATTTTACTAATTGGATGTAAATAAAAATAAAATATATTTTATATATTTAAAAATATTCGCAAAAAAACTAATGATCAATTTTCTTATGAATTTATTTATCTATATAAAACAGTTTTATTTTTTATAAATTGCAAGTATTGAATTAAAACAACATTATTCAAGGCCTTTATAAATTTAATTTTATTATTAAATTCATTTATTAATTTGTCAGTTTGTCTACGTTGGTTTTCCCATTGGTTTAACATCATTTGACTGTTAAAATAATACTTTAAAATCCCACAGTTCAAATTATTATTTTTATTTTATTTTTTTTTTATTTAAATATTTTAATAAATTTATTATTAATAAATTGAATAATAAAATAAGCAAAATCTGTTTTTAAACATTTAAATATTCTAACTTTAAATTGGGTGGCTGGTATTGCTGGTTGCATACATGCCAGGGGCTCCTAGCCAAGTAAACCGTCAGTCAGTCGCTGTCGTTCACTGTCGTTGTGTGAGTGCTCTTAGCGTAGAACAGCGGGCGGGCGACGCTATGTCTACAGCGAAAGTGCAAGTGAATTTTCCATATAAAATTATCATAATTCACTAATACTAGGTAACCAATTAATGCCAATCTTTCCACTTACACACAAAGATCATTGTAAAATTGTTTGAAATGATTTACTGATTTTTTTATTGGCACTTATCACTTAGAGAAGAGGTAACGTCCCATTCATCCCCTTAAGCGTTAATATATAATTGAATATATTTCTATATCTTGTAACAATCCTGAATAAAAGTGTTATAATTTTAAATATTAAATTTTATATGAATAAAATAAAATGATTATCAAAAAGATATTATCATCTTCTTCAATGAATGTTTTAATGTTTAGACTATTTTTATATTAAATTTTATTAATAAGTGATTATATATATAAATATATATTTAATATAATATTCATAATTATAATTTATCAAAAACCTTGTTTACTTTAATATATCCACATTCTTTAAAAAATTAATATAATATATATTAAATTTACATAGGATTATTTGTATTAAAATTTGGAAAAATAAATTTCTTCTTTAATATTTTTGAATAATTTTTTTATAAATTTAAAAATAAAGAAATTTGTGAATACAATCTACTATACCTATAGGTTTCTCACTATATTAAATTAATTCTACAGGTAAATATATCTCACCTAATGAGGCCATATGGTTTCTGTTCTATTATTTATTATTTATAATTTAATATATATTTTTTCCAAATAATCCCTCCATCTATTCTTAACAGAAAATATCATTTAATATTTTTTTTCGTTATGTGGATTAATTTTGAACATATTTATTTAAAATTATTTTGAAAATAATTTTAGGATGGAAAATAAATTGAAAATATTTCTTTAAAATATATTAAATATATTTAGAATATCACAAGATTCTTATATACCCCTATAATATCTAATATCTTAATATATAATAAAAAAAAAAAAATTAAGCTTCTTTGGTATGTTCATTCAACACCTTCAATCATTGTACCTGTCCATGAGTGTTCATGTCTGCTTGACAATGAATATAAATTTAATAAAAGAGATATACTTAATGTCACAAATCCTGATTAATATTGTTATAAATGACATTAAATATTGGATCATCAAAACAAGAAATTTTAATGTCAAGAATGAAAATTGAAAAATTGCCGCCATGTTCTGGATTCTGAAAGTCTTAAACATTTTTAAATTCTCTAAATATATATATATATATATATATATATAATTCGAAATAATTACATTTTCAAGGTTTTATTTTTTTTATTATTAATTATTTGTCTTATTTAATATTTTTTGATTGAATTTTATAATAATTATTTATTTTTTTTATATCAATTTCAAAATGTGGGTATTGAAATCTTCGAGAGATTTTTTTAAATCCTAAAAAATTGAATCATCAAATTAGAATAATATATCTATTAATGTAATAAAAATTATTATACTTAAAAAATATATATATAATTATCATTTTCATATGTTGGCAATTATTTTGTATAAGTTGGTATTTCTATGAGTTAAAGTTTTAAAATTTGTTTATTTTTGGGAGGCACAGATCATCCGTTATCTGAGAGCTGGTAGTTTTTATTTGATACAACTTTTATATTTATATCTCTGTGTTATTTAATATTCATTTATTTTACTTAAATTACAAAAAATTTACATTTCAAATTTAAATAGAATATTTTTTAGTGTTGAGCTTTTTTTCTTTCTTTTAAGAATAAATACAATTTTTATTAAAAGCCCTCGTCTAACCTAATCTGAGAGTACACGTGTTTGGTAAGTAATCCATATTGCAATGACATTTCTACTATTTTATGATTTTAATTTTAATATTTAATATTGAAATAAACTTTTGATAAAATTTAAATTTATTAATCCATTTGAATATATGAATGTTATAGAGAAAAACATCAAAATTAATTTCTTAAAAATTTAATTTGTATTTTATATATTAAATATATCATATATTTGTTAATTTAATTAATATTAACAATTAAGCTGTTTATTTTATTTAATAAAATAAAATCCAATAGAATAAAATTTCTCCAACTTATTTGCGAAATTATTTAATATGTATTCTTTCCTTCATTATTAATTATAAATAATATAAATTTATATTTTCAATTTGCAAAGAAATTTCATTAAAATGATAATTTTATTTTTGCTATGGAAACTAAAAATCATCTATTTTGACGATAATCCTATTAAATTATCCTATTTCCTATATCGTTGTATCTAGATAAATATTACTTAAAAAATTCGAAAAGGAATGATCTAATGGAAAATTGGAGTATTCATTAAAAATGACTAATGTGCAATTATTCTTTTGTTTTTCTCTTAAGCATAATTCCATCTATTGTAAGAATGAGGCTGAAAAGATATTTGAGTGTGAAAATCACTTGTTTTGCGTTTTTCATTAACCCAATTTAAGAAATAATGAGCTTATGTAAGCTCATATAAAATTATTATCTAAATTTGAGTTTATATTTGATTTAATGTAAATAAAATAAAAGTATTAATATCAAAATGTGAAAAATATTTAAAATTTTGAATTCTATCAATAAAATTATTTCTTTTAATAGTTAGTTTTAATCTTTTTTAAATTTAACTATTAGTTGATTAATTTATATCATCACTTTATTATTTTATTATAATAATTTAGTTACTTTTCCTTTTTTTCTTTTATTTTATCTATTTTTATCTATTTACCTATTTTTTCTATTTTTTTTATTATTATTAACCAGTTAGTTTAATGAATGAATTACGTTTGTATAAAATTATTAATCATATTGATTATTGAATCCTCACCCGACTAATAGATTTTGGTACTATTTCATATTATAAAATTTTCTTATTATAGAAAGACATATTGTCCCATATTATAACATTGTGAATATTTCACAAACAATGATATGGATGTGAATCTAAATTTTGAATAAAGGAACCAGGAATAAATAAAAGGATCCATTATGTACATATTTATATATTCAAAAGTCTTTTTTGGTTATTGAAACTTTAAATGTCATTGAATCCCTCTTAGTAACGTTTCTATCTATAAAAAAAACCTGACTTTGTACGTCATACTCAAGGACAACGCCTATCAAGCCGGTTATATCAATGAGGTGTCCTATGATCAGTAGAACGGGTCCTCTCAACCTTTACCTTGATTTTCTTGATCGGAGGCGCTATCAAATAGCTTTTCCCCAATGTTGTTCCCGGAGGCTGGGTTGACTCAGTCCCATAGACCCCAGCTAGGGAAATTCCCTTGCCAGGCCCGGGACTTGAACCTGGGCCATGGGAATGTGAGGCAGGTTCGCTACCCACACACCCTATGGCGCCTAACGTTTCTATCTATATATATGATATATGATTAAAATATTATAAAATTGACAATTATTTTTTTAAATAATTGTTCGTTTGTGAAATTTTTACACTTTTTACATCTATTAATAATATATTTACTTAAAAATAAAAAATATCTCTTTTATATGATTTTAAATTCCTTACAATTGTTAAATTTCTTCTATTCCATATTTTTTCATATTTTGCAATTTTTCCATCAAGACCAGCGTATAATTTTTCTAAAGTTAGAATAGGACAATCATATGTCAATTCAATTATTTCTTTAAAAACTTGTAGCAAACCTTCAATATCAATTTTCAATTCTAAAAATATTAATATATTAAAAATCTATACATATTTTCTTTTCAAATATAAAAATTCAATGAATTTACCTTTATATTCTGGGGACTCGAATTCATAACCAGATTTATTGTTTACTCGTTCACGAAGACAAATTTGAGGTTGGACATTTTGAGGGATTTTATTTTTGTTTGTACCAGATATAGATTTATCACCTCCTCCTAATTCATCAATTTTTCTTTTTTTACCACAACTTTCTACGTCATTCTTTGCTAAAAATTCAAAAAAGTGGTTTCATTTTAAAACGACCCTATGTTATCGTGATGAGTTTGGAATGGTAGTTTTTATCCTCTTTGCTTATCTCTCTACTATCCAATTTATTTGCAAATCTTTTATTATTCA